>VDFB02251856.1:99897-535820 GCA_007258455.2 Sequoia sempervirens
AGGATAGTGTTAAGCAACACAAGGATATCCTGAGATGATGATGGATTGATTGGATTTGATTGATCATGTTTAATGAAGCTTGGTTTCGAACAAAAGATGTTTGGATGATTTGATGTGATGTTTGACGTGCAGCTTAGATGCGACTGATAGTGATTGTTTGGATCGATGTTCGATGAAAGATGAAGCGTGATAAGGAATTTCTTCTCGTCAAAATATGCCATGGGCTAGTGATTTAGATTTTTTCTCACAAGTGGTTTGACCAATTTTATTTCATGTTTTCCAATGTTCGGATCGCCACATAAGGTGAAGGATATAGACCAAGATTTATTCTTGTAGCAAGATGTACATATCTGCCCCCAATGTCTAGCAATGTATGGAATGTGATGGATGGATGCTCAGATAAGTGTATGGCTGGATGGATAAGGTAAGTGCGCAAAGGATGCCAAGGATTGTCTTATGATAAGATAAGGTGTTCGGATAACGAATGCTTATTTAGATAATGCTTCATGGCTTAGATAACATAGGATAGGATAGGATCAATGAAAATGACCCATGTCAAGATGTTTACCGTAAGCAAATGTAAGGTGTGCCCAAAATTTTGTATCAAGATCAAGATAACTAAGATGATGAATGCAAATATATGCGAATCAATTGGATAAATGGTTTATGGATGGATGGATTTATTACGGATAAGATGGATGGAATGCTCGATTTATTATGGATGGGATGAGATGCTTTCACCTGAAGTGGCGCACATAGATGCTTGATTCTACACATGACGCCTGTTTGCCAGGTTTTCATCATGGTCTTGCCCAAAGTGCCACCGTAGTGGTTTTCACTAGAGGACGATTTTTTTCTTTACTTTTTTCAATCCTTTTTCTAATTTTTTTTTTTTTGGATTTTATTTTGATATTTTTGGTTACTACGAAGATTTTGTGCTGAACCACAGAGGTGGTGTTGATGTAGATGCCACACCTCTCACCAATGTTACCATGATATCACATGAAGAAGCTGCTTTACTTCCAAAGATCGTGCACTTGCATGCTTTTGGGATTACGTGAATTACCTTGCAGTGATCGAGGAGTTAAACTACGTAAGATGCTTTATCCTTTGACCAGGTACCTTCAGATCCTTATGATGAAGGGTGCGTTTACTTAATACATAGTCTGATATAGGTAGCTATTATGTGTGGTAAATGGATGGAGTACATTTAGGGAACAAGTGGATTGGTTATTGATTTGGAACCTTTGACTCTCAAGCTTGGGAAGATGAGCAATGATAGGTGAATCACGGAAGTGTGCATGGAATTAGGACCAAGCTGGCGATACACTTTGTATGTTGCTTGAAAATCCTAATTTTGCTTATACAAATATCTTTGATGGATACTATTTCCTTCTTTATTTTTCCCCATAGTTTCTTTGACTGATGGAGTTTGATAGGAATAATCTTTCTTTGTATTATTTGGTATCCATATGTGGTGGATTTGTGGAAGTATGTCTAGCTTCTCGACTTCTTTTTGATTTGATAACATTCTTAAATTTTACTTTGATTCAAATTTTTTATTGATGTTGGTCCCAATTCATGGATGGGGTGATGGGTGGATGAGGATTCATGACGTGGTTGGTTGTAGTATTGGCAATGGTTTCACCATAAAGATTCTTTGTGCTCCCTATGTTGACGTTTGCTTGAGACGAAGTTGCCCCCAGTATGCTAATGGTAGTACCTTCACACTTTGATTTCGCTTGTTCCGAGAGCTCTTGTTCAATAAGTGTTCTCTGATAGATGACCACCGTAGGTGACATTCTTTCAATTTGCCGCTCCGCTAACTCTAGATGTTCTATCTGACTTGTTTCCTTGAGCGGATAATTCATGATGTCCTCAATCTGACTTTGGGACATATTTGATCTTGATGTTGACCACTCTGTTTGATTATAGGAATTAGTAATCTGCTCTTTTTGTGTAACAAAATCTTGTTCTAGATGAAGATCATCTATGTGCCCATCTGTAGAAAGCATCTCATGGGTAGATGGAAGAGTATGTGCTACATGGATATGATCATCTTGCATGGATAAGAGAGTGTTCATTAGATTATTGTAGTATCTTGAAGATACAAATTCTTGATCTTGATTAATTTTGGAGTTGCTTTCAACATGCTTTAGATCAAGTTCCTGACATGGATCAGTTCCAAAGGATGAATTGCTTACAAATGGTTCTTGGATGTCGACATTAGGAATGGTCAAGTTCAAGGTTCCTTCAACATCTGTAACCATGAGGTCAAAGGGGATCAACATGTTTTGAAAATGACCATTGCTAGACCTTAGTGAAAGATTTTGATCTTGCTTTGGAATAACTTCTTGAGATATGTCCTCTAACTCATAAGGCGATGTAGAGACATTTTCAATATGATCATTGGTCAACGGATCATGCATTATGTCCATTGGATCAAATAGTCCTAACACTCCTTGAAATAGATCACTAAAGAGTGGCTCTTGATGTATCGTGAGTTGATCATTGGATTGTGTACATACATCGTCAATGTGCTCCTCGATGGAGAGGTTTTGATCATTGTTTTCAACAATTGCGGTGGAGGGATTGTGAATGTCTTCGATCATAGAGTCAAGTGATGTTGATATTTCTTGAATTGGCTCATTGTTGAGTTTTGTTGGTGGATTTTGATCGTGATTCAAAAATGACTCTTGACATATGTCAATTCGATCATTAGATGAAGTAAATGTGTGTTCAGTGATTGATTGATCTTGATCCTTGTTTTCAATAGTTGTCATCTTTTGTGTTTATTATAGTGCTGAAGTTGGGTAGCTTGAAGAGGCTTGAAACTTGAGAAGGATTGTTTCCACTTGTTGAGCTTACATGTTGCTTGATGCATGGCTAGATATTGTTGGTATCCCTTTTGAAAAGTAGCTTGTAATGTCGCGTTGTATTGGTTTGATGTGGTGGAAGTTGGTGGTGGTGGGGGTGGTGGTGGATTTAGAATCATGTTGGATGTAGTGACAAGTGTTTGAGATCATTTCGGATGATCATAGTAATGAGAAGGTTGAATGTGATGGGTTAATGATAGTGGTTTTGGAATGATTGAAGGGATAGTGATAGTTTGGAATTAGTAGGAGTGATAGGTCCTTAGAGGCAAAGTATTTTGATTTAGGATCAATGTTGTTTGATTAAAATACCCATGTTAGTGCGATGTCAATGAATATTCGAAGGATTTGGCGTGATGGTTTGATTGATGTTAGGTGGATTGATTTTGATGGTGTGATTGAGGTGTTAGAGTAAAGAGGGAGAGGGAAACCCTAAAGCAAAGACAGTATGAGTAATGGTGGTGGAGAGGGAATTTTTCCCTTAGCGCCGATACTTACCTCGACTATTTTGGAAAAGTTCCATAGAGATGCTTAAATTTCGATTTCTTGATTTTTAGTCTTCCGGCTCATACGAGATTAAGTTAGTTTTGGCTGTGTTCAGTAGTTTTGGCATGGCATGCGTTTTGAATAGGATAAAATAGGAAAAATGGATTTTATGACTTATTTTTGAGAGTTTGGGATGATGAGATGAACTTATTGTTTATTGTTAGGAATCATTCTTTAAGAGTTTTCCTGGAGATTTTAGGATTCATGTTTACGAAACTTCCTTGGTACATCCACATTTAGTTTAATGAGGTTGAAGTGGAATGGCGTTGTACATTTGGTTTCAAAGGAGCTTAATAAATTGATTAATTCAATTAGAAGGTGGATTACAGATTTCGGACTTAGATCTATCATTGGGAAATGTGTTCCAAACTTTGACATGGGCATACTCACACTTGTACCATTGATATTTGTCGAAGGCAATGATCCTATGCATGGACTTTGATAATTGATAGGAAATGAAAGGCTTTGAGGATTCAATTGATTTAGATTACTCAAGATGTATGGATCAAGTGTATATTCCATGTTCCTCTTGTGTTATGACCTTATTGCGAAAGTGACCTCTAAGATTCTTAGGACCAATGATGAGATGGAGGATGAAATGTGTAAATGATGAGTGATGAACGTTTAGGAACTTTGAATCAATGCTAGACTTAGGGATTTTGATTTTGATTGTTTGATGTGGATGACGAACTTGTAAACCCTAAAATGTTGGATGTTATCTTAGGGTGAACTTGTTCAAAGAGGTGATAATTTAACTAAGTGTGCGTGGAAGGATTCATCCAAACACACCTAACTAAACAAATGATTTTGATTTGGTTTGGAAATGTACCCAAGTCTAGGATGATGTTTTCAAAGCTCTAAAGTTGTTTGTGGGATGATGTTGATAAATGTTTGAGGTGAATGAAGTGTTTGATTTTGATCCTAAGAGACTTAGAGAGACTTTGTTTACTAGGCCAAGGTATTGAAGAACACACTTTTCTCTAAGAGCAATCAAAAGACCAATATGACCAAGATATATCAAGCACATGTGTGGGGTCCAATTCGTTATCTTTGCTTAATGAGTACTTTTTACCAAAAACACACTCTTTGATTAAAGTTTCAAACTAAGATGTCCAATGTCTTAATTTCCTTAAACCCCACAAGATATTTTATGTGGAAATTCAATGAACTTAAGGCAAAGGTTTTCCTATTGTTTACTCGAATAAATTGAGGTATAATCCAATGCTTAGGAACCTCTACAGACGTGAATCTACAGGGAAAGCAGTAACATATGGGTTGAGTCAATGATATTTGTCTTCAAGAGGGTTTGAAATTTTGAGAATCATGTTGAATGTTTGTTTGCAAAAATGTTTTCGAATACACACTGTGTTTTCAAACGAAGAACAATTACAAGCCCTATGGATGTGTAAGACAATATTTGTTGGATTCCCACTTGGACAAGTCCAGCTACGCTTATCTCTAGCGGATGGTTAGATGCCCGGCCCCCGCGGCTCCCCTCCATGGCACTCACTTATACGGTGGCCCAGGCACTTAACACCATGAAACTCCATGGCATGCTTCCATCCTCTACTAAAAGCGTAAAATTGTGGGGTGTGGCTTGAGCGGCTGGATTCTTGCACCAACAAATGGAGTGCAGGTTTTGGAAAATTCATGGGTTCTAGTAAGGACTTTCCGTTCGTGGGGTGCGACCTCTGACGAAGTCCCCCTTCGGATCCATCTTTAGCCGAATAGCCGTGATTATGGCGTTTAGCAAAACCCTCATTTATATCCCGGAAATATAGCTTTAGAGTATTTACGGTTGAGTCATTAACAGGTGAGTACTTTTTCCCCAAGGCAGGCCCTCTAAGATAAACAAAAGCGAGCAAAGACACAATCCGTAACTCGATCGATCTTTGATGGCACAAAGAAAGAGAATATACGCGAAAATGCCTCTACTCACACTCGCACAAGATGTTCAATTTTTAAGCCCCAAATGAAGTGTTTTAAAGCAATAAAATGTACTTTGAGTGTTTCTCTTGCACCCTAGATCGCACGAAGCGCAAGGGGAGAGGATACGTACTCAAAAGACAATCACACAAATCAAACACTTGTTCATTTTACACCCTTCAAAGCAATTGTGAATTCGTTTTAAGCACCAAAATGAAGTGTGAGGATTGCTTGTCCAATTTTTAACCCAAAACGAAATCTAGTAAGTGTGTCCTAAGATTCGTTTTAAGTCCTTTGCAATGAAAAACAATTTGTTCGTTTTAGCCCCAATTGAAAACTAATGTTCTAAAACGAAAAGGAAAACAATTTCGTGTAGTGTTGATTAAACACTTAAAGTGTTAAAAAACACATTGTGTTTTCAAAAAAACATTTCCCTCCTTTCGTGAAGTAGTATTGATCAAACATTTAAAGTGTTAAAAAACACATTGTGTTTTCAAACAAAAATCCTCCTCCTTTCATTTTCGTTTGATAGCCTTCTCTTTCGCCTTGCACCTTTTCGCCTTTGTTTGCTTTTGTACCTTTGTTGACTTTCACCTATTAAACAAAAAGGAAAGCATGTGAGGATAAAAATATTAAATTAAGAACTATTTCAAGTAATAGAGAATCAATGATTTTAGATGAATAAATGATAAAGATCAATATACTCCCATATTAGCCTAATCATTGATCTCAAGTAAAAGAACGTTCTCAAATAAAGACTCAAATGAAACAAACAACATTCCTTTATGTTTTAAAGACAACATTAGTCCAAACAATATTTTGCATGAAAAGCTCTTTTAAAGGCATAAATCATCAGAAAAATCCAATCATGAAGGTTGTCAGCATTAGTTATTGCTGTAGCATATTAAAATCACATAAAATGCTCCAATTTAGATATTCAGCCCACATACTTCAGAACTCTTAAGTTCGCCACCTATACGTGTATTCAATGTTTTTATGGATTTCAACAAAGAAAATAAATAAATCATATAGCTAACAAGTGATCACAGCATCCCTTTCGAAGCAAATCCATGAGATCCTAATTCTACCCAGACTTTATTACCACATTTATGATAGATAATGTCTTTAGCAGGCAAAAAACCAAAATTTCCAACTCCTTAATCACTGTTAGCTTCTCATCTGCGCAGTCATCATAAAGTCATTTAAGTTGTTTAAAATAAACATAACCAAACCTCGAACCACAAACAAATCATACTCACTCATTCGTAGTTTCTAAGCTATAAGAAAGCATGGAAACCTGCCAGCAGTATGAGACCCAAGTATGCGGTGATAGTGAGCAACAGAACCTCCAAAACCTTCCATGACAGATTGTTTCCCGAGCTCAGGAATATAATATCAGTCTATTATTTTATTTTATTTTGCATCTTCCTTGCGCAGATCAATGATTCATGCGTGGGATGGTCTAAGTACGCGCCAGATACGCTGGAATAAACTGCGTTGGAATTTGTTTGCAGTCAACACACGCAAGGAGTACGTGAAGATTCAACCACTCTTCATTAATTGTGATGGAAGATAGTAACTGTGAGGGGAGACAATAATGATTCAAGTGCGCAGGTCAGAAAGACAGTAAGGATTCAACCACTCTTCATTAAACACAATGGAAAAAGGATAACTAATAGTTATAACCAATGGTTTACTACATGCGTTTGTGAGCGCGGCCTCTAGAGTTCTTCTTGTCTTGTTTGGAAACGTTGGGGTCTGCCCCCTCACCTTCCTGCACGGGTCAATAAAAAAACAAACAAAAAGAGACTATCATGCATTTAGCAGGTGTGAAGCCGGATTCTGCAGTTAGTCAGAGTGTCATAAATATTGGTACAGATCAAAATTTGCCTTTCAATGAAAGAGCTATCGGCCAAATCACATCTCCCACAGACAAATCATGGTCCCCACACAATGGATCGTGCCTCTGGCTCTATTGCTTGCGGTCTTCCTACGTAGATTTGAAACTATAGGTTATGCACCTTACATCAACCGTCTCTTCTTTCTCGTGCAGCTACCATTGGAACTGACAATTTGTTGACTTCAATGTTGATCTACACCCAAGAAAGGTGAACCACGGGTCTTTGCGAGTGATACACAACCACCAAATTCCACGCTGTCCTCCAACGATACAAAACGTGCCTCCCTGCCCTGCAAATACATCCCTAAAGGAAAACCATAATTATTTCATTATGTGCGTAAATGAAAACTTTGGAAACAGCGTATGGACATTCATCCAAAAGCGTACAGCAGGTGAAATCAGCAAGACAGTGTGAGAAAGCGTGTAGCGAAATCATGCGGACTGTTGGTCAGAATTCCTTTGATGACTGTAGGACGTCTTCCAGCATCCTAGTTGCCTTTGATTAGCGTCCTCATAGCCTAGACCAAAATGGAAACATAGACAAGGCGCATGAACTGTTTGACAGTCGAATATGGAAGCAGAGACAAGGCGCGTGAACTGTTGCATATACAAGGCATGCGAACTATCTGACAGCGAGATGTGGAAGAAAAGACAAGGCGCGCAGGCTGTCAATCAAAAGGCATCAAGTAATATGGTCTCATGGACTGCTAATGATAGCAAAGGTAAAATCAGAAAATGGATTCGCAGAAAAGGCTTTGGAAACCTATAAGCAAATGTGACTGGCAGATGTAGAGCGATATTCCACAACCTTTGCCAATATCCTCCCTGCCTGCGCCAAAATGGGAGCCTTGGAACAGGGTATGAACTGGCTGAAGAAAAGTAAATTGCAGGGTTTACATGTATGCAGAATGTGAAAGCATAGAGAAGGCACGTGAACTGTTAGACATAATGCCTCAAAGAACAGTGTTTTGATGGTCTGATTGAAAGCGCATAGAATAGATTTTGTTGAAAAGGCTTTAGAACTTTTAAGTAAATGCAACTGTTAGGTGTGAAACCAAGCTCCACAACCGTTCCAACATCTTCCCTAGCTGCGCGCAAATGGGAGTTTTTGTAAGAAAATCAAAGCATAGCAAATGCTCTAGTGAATACACATGCACAATGGGGAAGCATAGACAAGGCGTGTGAACTGTTTGACAGTCTGCCTCATGGAAATGTGATTTCTTTTAAGCAGATGCCTTTCACAGGTGTAAAGAAAAAAGAACAAAAAATAAAAGGTCTGCGCTAAAGAAGTTTTTGGTGACAATGCGCAGGAAGCTTTCGAGCAAAAGCTAGATGTATGGTGTATAAAATACAGCAAACAAAAGTCTTACAGAAAACTTTCAAGCAAATACACCTCTACGGTAATGACAGTCACAGAAATGGGTGATTTTGCACCGTCCAAATCTATCTAAGCCATTTACAACGATATCAAAGCCGCATCAACTATTGCTTTCAAAAGTAAACTTTAAGAAAATCGAATAAGAAGTGTAGTAATTATTTGCAACCGTTAATTTCTGTCATTTGACAAGAGCTATCAAGCCCTCCTTCTAGCGCCATTTTGTGGATGCTAAAATCTGCAATATGGTTAGTTTAAAACACCATTTTAACATCCCTATGAAATAATGAAAAACATCAATCATGCAATAAAAATGGAACAATAGAAACTAAAGAATGCATATGAAAGACATGATCCAACTCTATCTCATAGTGGATTGGTGTCACATGTGCTAGTGACCCTTTCCCAATCCTTGACCAAAGCTTAAATTGTGTAAATGCAAATGGAGATGGTGGAGTGATGATGAACAAGATCGAATCTCAAATGAAGAGAGTAACCTTGCAATAGATTGTGAAGGATTTGCTTGAGGATGATGCACCTATTTAAAGATTTTCAAAATGCCAAGTGTTGAAGAGGGACCAATGTGGGATCAAAAACAAGCCAATGAGTTGAGGACACTTGTCATCATGTGATTAGTTGATGTATATGCAAGATTTGGGAAGAGTGCCCAAGAGGGGGAATTTTTGAATTCAAATTTGCAATAAATTTTGAGAGGGGGACAAGAAAGAAGAGCAATAAATGCCCCGTTTGACTTGTCATGTTGAGGGAAAATGAGGTTTTAATAAATCAATAAAATTGATTTATTGTGCAAGTGGCTAGATCTAGATAATGCAAGTGGGATGTGATTAGTATTAGATTAGGATTAGATGATGATCATGCTGATTAATGCTGATTAGATTATTTTGACTTTTGGACTTTGGATAATTGATTTATTTAAATCAGAAAATGATGGAAAATGTATGATTTGGATTTGATTTAAATAAAGTCCTGATTTATTGGATGAATGGAATATGATTATGCATGATGTAAATTTATGTCTGATCTTCAATAAGGTCTTGAATGATATTCTTGAGTGTCCAACATCTAGCTGTTTTGTGTCCTTTCCCACAATGGTATTCATAGTATTCATCTTCTGTCCACCACTCAGGTTTGATCAATGAAGGTTCATAGTTTTTGGTATCTGGTAGTGTGATGAAATTTTCTTGCAAGAGCTATTTAAGAATTGATTCAATGGGTTCACCCAAAGGGGTGTATGTTCTCTTGGCATGGGGACAACCTCTGTGTTGTTGATTGTTTTGGACCGCTTTAGTGTTTGGTTTTGACCTTGTGTCTGTGTGTTTGGTGTATTGGATGAATTTGATGAAGAAGAACCTTGAAGCTGAATGATTGGACCTTTGGTTATTAGTTTGGCATCAACAACTCCATCATTTGTGACATTTTTGTTTTAGGACCAGTATTTATTTTGTCATTGTTAGGTTTGCAATTTTCTTTGTTGAATTTGACTAGCCCTTTTGCAATAAGGCCCTTTTCAATAAGGACACATTTCTCAAGAATTTCCTCAAAAGTTGTGCAACATTGGATTTGAATTCAGCTCATCAATTCTCCATTAAGGTTTTCTACAAACATGGTGACAAGTTGTCTTTTCAAGAATGTGACAAGGGAACTTGCTAACCAAACCCTGCCATCCCTGGTAGAATGAAGTAAGCAATCCCCCATCTTATTTTTTGGTTGTGCTCAATGTTGCAAGGGTGACATTAGTTTTAATGTTGAAGGAAAAGTGGTTGATGAATTTTTCAGCTAGTTCACCCCATGTTCTGATCCCTGGTGGAAGGTGTGCAAACCAATCTAAAGCTGGTCCCATTATACTTCGTGGGAATAGTCTCATTAAATAGGTAGGATCATATGAAACTTCCATACATGATGTGTTAAATTCTCGAATGTGTTCAATTGGATCCCCTGTCCCCTTATGCTTAGGCAAAGGTGGTGTTGTTAAATGCGGGGGAAAGGGAGGCATGTATAGATTTTGATCAAATGGAAAGGGGCACATTTCTTCCATAGAATAGGTCTTCTTGTTGGTTCCAAAAATTGCATGTTTGTCATTTTTTTTCAAGGGACTTCATATGTTGTATCAAAAGGTTTGCAAGAGATGGTGTTGCATTACTTTGGTTAGGTTCCATGATGTTGGTGTTAAGGTCATATGCTAGATTTGAATTGGGATTGATGCTTTGGGACATAGGACCTTGGTAGCCATATGGATGTGTGTTGCTTGGGTTTGGAATGAAATTGGCATTTAGGTTTGTGTCAAAGGTCATGCTGGAATTTGGTATGGTGTTTTGGAATTGAGGTATAGACCCTTGATTCATGTTTTTATTTTGAAAATTTAGTCCTTGATTTTCAAGTGAGGGTGCAGATCCTTGGTTAATTTTTTGACATGAAGGTGTAGGCCCTTGATTGATTTTTTGATGTGAAGGAATGTTCGCTTGGTTGATGTTTGAAGGCATAGGTCCTTGGTTGGTATTTTGAAATGAAGTAAAGGTTCCTTGATTGGAACTTGAAGGTGTTGGTCCTTGGTTGGCATTTGAAGGTGTAGGTCCTTGGTTGGTATTTTGAAATGAAGTAAAGGTTCCTTGATTGGAATTTGAAGGTGTATGTCCTTGGTTGGTATTTTAAAATGAAGTAAAGGTTCCTTGAGTAGAATTTTGGAATGATGGAAGAGCCCCTTGATTAGTGTTTTGGAGTAACGAGATTGATCCTTGATTTTTATTTTGATTTGGGGTTCTTCATGAGACAATGTGAACCCTTCTAGATTTAGTTGGTGGGTTTTGACTTGATGAAGGGGCACCTTGAAATTGGAATAAGGAACCTTGATTTGTGTTGTGAAGTGTATATTTAGGACCTTGGTTTTTATTTTGGGTTAAAGGGCTAGGACCTTGTGATTTGGAACCTTGATTGGTATTTTGTGGTGTGGACTTAGGACCTTGGTTTGTATTTTGGATCAAAGGTGTGTGACCTTGTGATATGGAACCTTGATTGGTATGTTGGAAAAGGTGGTTTGTGAAGGTCTTTCCCATGGTATGGGCATAGGACCTTGGTTTCCATATGGATGTGTGTTGCTTGGGTTTGGAATGAAATTGATGTTTAGGTTTGTGTCAAAGGTCATGTTGGCATTTGGTATGGTGTTTTGGAATTGAGTTATAGACCCTTGATTCATGTTTTGATTTTGAAAATTCAGTCCTTGATTTGCAAGTGAGGGTGTGGATCCTTGGTTAATGTTTTGACATGAAGGTGTAGGCCCTTGATTTATATTTTGATGTGAAGGAATGCTCGCTTGGTTGATGTTTGAAGGTGTAGGTCCTTGGTTGGCATTTGAAGGTGTAGGTACTTGGTTGGCATTTGAAGGTGTAGGTCCTTGGTTGGTATTTTGAAATGAAGTAAAGGTTCTTTGATTGAAATTTGAAGGGGTATGTCATTGGTTGGTATTTTTAAAAGAAGTAAAGGTTCCTTGAGTAGAATTTTGGAATGATGGAAGAGCCCCTTGATTAGTGTTTTGGAGTAATGGGATTGATCCTTGATTTGTATTTTGATTTTGGGTTCTTCATGAGACAATGTCAACCCTTCTAGATTCAGTTGGTGGGTTTTAACTTGATGAAGGGGCACCTTGAAATTGGAATAAGGAACCTTGATTTGTGTTGTGAAGTGTAGATTTAGGACCTTGGTTTGCATTTTGGGTCAAAGGGGTAGGACCTTGTGATGTGGAACATTGATTGGTATTTTATGGTGTGAACTTAGGACCTTGGTTTGTATTTTGGATCAAAGGTGTGTGACCTTGTGATATGGCACCTTGATTGGTATGTTGGAAAAGGGGGTTTGTGAAGGTATTTCCCATGGTATGGACATAGGACCTTGGCTGCCATATGTATGTGTGTTTCTTGGGTTTGGAATGAAATTGGAATTTAGGTTTGTGTCAAAGGCCATGTTGCACTACAACATAACAGGAAAATAGTGCCTAAAATAGCGCTGGATTTTAGTGTATTTCAGCCCACAAATTGAGCGAGCTGGTCGGCACCAAAATCGGCACAAACAGGCATGGTCATCTTGACGCCGAATTTTACGCCGAAGGTGGCGCCGGATGTAACGCCGGAGTTTGTGCTGTAATTAGTGTCGGAAAACACAACGCCCCATTAGCGCCTAAAATAGCATTGGAAAGTAGCACCAAAAATAACACTTATGTTAACGCCTAAAATAGTACTGGGAAATAGCGTTGGAAATGGCACCTAAATTAATGCCCAATTAGGCTTCCGGTTTTGCTTCTAGTTTTGCTTCCAGTTTTGCTTCCAAGATTGCTTCTAGTTTGGCTTCCATTGTTGCTTCTAAAATACTTCTTGTTTTGCTTCCTTTTTTGCTTCTAAAAATGCTTCTTGTTATGCTTCCTTTTTTGCTTCTAAAATTGCTTCTTGTTTTTCTTCTAAAAATGCTTCTTGTTTTGATTCCTTTTTTGCTTCTTGTTTTTCTTCTAAAAATACTTCTTGTTTTGCTTCTAAAAATGCTTCTTGTTTTGCTTCTAAAAATGCTTCTTATTTTGCTTCCTTTTATTAATTTAATATATTTTATTTCAATTTAATTAGTTAAATATATTGTGCCTCTTAAATAACTCATATATGATTATAGACTAAGTAATTTAATTATTTAACTCATATGATTAAATAACAAGACAATTATTATTTTTAGGTTAGTAACACAAAATTTTTGTATTGCTTGTAAAGATAAAAAAGTACATCTATTGTTCTGTGTCATTACCCACCAAAATTCCATAGTAAACGACAAAAACTAGAGGCACCTTAACATGCAGAGTAAAACATTAAATAAACCTCGTAAACAAAAAATAACCACCAATAACAGTGTTCAAAGTTACACACTTTAATACAACAAAACTAGACATAGACAAACAAGACCAGTCTTAACGAGCTCCACACAAACACTTTGCTATCTCCTTCAGAGGCTTCTTTGACTTCCACCGCTTCCTTGACTTCTTCTGGCGCTTCCTTTTCACTTCCAATTCTTGTTCAATGAAGAGTTTGAGCGCTTTCCATCCCAAACGGACTTCCTCACGACAATGAGATTTTTATTTTACTTTGGGCCAATGAATAAAGGGTTTGAATCCTGGTCTCCCATAGAGCTCCTCAATTTCATCATCTACCAGTCCTTCTGAATAATCTAAACCTACACCCAGAACTTCCCATTCGAGAATGGACTCCATGCCTACCAAAAAATCTTCATGCACAATTTTCTGCATCACCATCCTCACCATTTCCACTAATTCAACTAAATCCAAGCCCCACACTGTAATTATGGAGTAAACGTCCATGTTGGTTCGGTATCTGTGTTTTAGAGAGCCGATATCCCTGCCACAAATCATTTTTGTACACTGCACTAGCCGCTCGTCGTCAACAAGGAAAAGGTTGTCCAATCATTTTCCGGACGCCTCTCCATAAAACGGGTCCAAAAATCTTCATGACCAGAAGGTGAAATTGGCTTCCATTTCTCTTGACAACCAGCGCCACCACCACCAAAGTTTGTTGCAGAGTTTTTCTTGACCCTTTCCAAATGCAATTAACACATCTTAATCAAGGGCTTGCATTTAACACCATCTTGGATTTCCCACACTTTCTATTAATGAAGTACTAATTCACCACCGCCTACCACCCCTACCTTTGCTTTTCATGTCAAACCTACTTCACTCGCTTCACCACCTTGTTCATTTAAGGCGTTTTCTGCTAACTTATCACCTCTAAAATCCTCCAACCTAAATTCCCTGTTTCACCAAAATTTAAAGCCCATTTAGATAAGACATCTGCTTCCACATTACCACCTCTTTTAATGTGGCTCACCACAAAAATTTCAATTACGTTCTAGAGGTGCCAAGCATTAATTTTACCTTTCATCACCACCTGAACTATTATTGTAACATGATCATCATTTATAATTAAAACAAGTGAGTCAAATATCTATAATTTAATTGAATTTGAAAAGTAAATTAAAATCATCATACGTAATAAATATCCATCCAAAAATCATCGACTGCTTTTAATATATATAAATTGACAAGTCAATATTGATAAGATCATCATCATATATAACTAAAACAAGTGAAAGTCAAATATTCTAGTACATCAAAAACATGTCAAAATGATACATCTCCAATAGTTGACATAAGTGAAAATAATATATGTACAAATGATATAAATAAAATTGATAAATTATGTAACTCAAAATGATACAAGTCAAGATGATACATGTCCAAATGATATAGTAAAAAATTGAAAATGATAAATGTCAATATGATACAACTCAATAATATAGTACTGTAGGCTGTGAAAATCATACATATGATAGTAACCATGAAAAGAGTCATCATAACGATATATCAACAATGATCCATGATGCAGTCTATATGATCATGAATGTCACTGGTTACTACCACCAACTGTCTCATCATCATCATCATCATCACCATCGTGATCATCATCATCATCATCATCGTCATCATCATTGTCATCGGCCTCAGTATCTTCCGCATCATCCTCTATCATGTGATATGTACTGACAGCTGAACCAATATTTTGTGGATCTATATCATGTTGAGGATCATCTTGATCTTCTGGAAGACCCATGTTCTGCCAAAAAAAAACATTTAGAATGAAAATTTATTATTTATTTCATGGAATAATTTATTTTTCTATTATATATCTAATATTACAACATATGAGACTAAACCATAATCATATTACATCATATCAAAGTGCACATACCATAATAAAATTTAAAATTCCCTAGCTAATACTTGAGATTGAGATTGTTAACCTTGAGAGAGTATGACTTGGGCAAAAGGAATTTGATATGGCTATTATTTTCAAAGACTTCAAATGAGATGTACTCTGTATTGACGCCATTCCTCAATCTTCACTTGATGGCATCAAGGAATGGCTGAACTCCATGGACATAAAGTATTATGAAAGTAGAATGAACTTGAACTAGTGGAAAATTTTGAAGAGTATTACTGATGATCTAGATAATTTTTTTGAAGATGGTGGTTGGGAATATTTGAATATGGAAGCTAGTGATTCTGATTCTGATAATTCAGAAGATTCAGATCAAGGATATGAACCTTCTGATGTAGAAGAGGAATCAAAATCAGATTTTATGTAGCCACCATCAAGAGTGTTACAAGCCAACAAGATGGAGGGAATTCTTATATAAGGATAATTTTCAATGTTGCAGGTACTGGCTTTAATGCCAACTACAATGGAAACATTGAAATTCCCTAGCAGTATTTATGTTAAAGAAATTTCCTTTAGATGCAAGGTTTCAAAGCACAACAACCATGTGGTATAGATGATTAAATCCCAGAGATGATATATAGCAATGAAAGAGTCTAAAAAGGTAGAGAGAGCTACATTGGTGACTCAGGAGAAACTCCAGCTTTCAAAAACAAAGCCAATTGGACTGGCAGATGTGTGGATCAGGCCAACATTTGGTGGAAGAGGAAGGAAGATGACTGGAACTCTAGAGGCCCACCATATTGGATTTCAGTATTCAACCATGAGAGAAGAAGAGAGAGCTGATATCATGTATCAAAACATTAAGCATGCATTCTTCTAGCCAGCGGAGAAGGAGATGATTACTTTGCTTCATCTTCATTTGCATAACCATATCAAGGAAAGGGAACCAAGAAGAGCAAGGATGTCAAGTTTTATGTGGAGGTAATGTATGTGGTCCAAACTTTGGGAGGGGCAAGAAGGTCAATGTATGATCCTGATGAAATTGAGGAAGAACAATGAGAGAGGGACATGAAAAATAAAATCAATACAAAGTTTCAAGGTTTGTCAAGTGAGTAAGAGAGCTTATATGGGAGCAACCTCATCTAAAATATTTTGAACTAGAGTTTGATATGCCATTTAGAGAGCTTGGTTTTTATGGAGTTCCTTTCAAAGCCTCTGCTTTTATTGTTCCTACGGTAAACTGTTTGGTAGAGTTGGTGGAATTACCTTTCTTAGTAATCGCTATTAGTGAGATTGAGATTGTTAACCTTGAGAGAGTATGAATTGGACAAAAGAAATTTGATATGACTATTATTTTCAAAGAATTCAAGTGGGATGTACTCTGCATGTACGCCATTCCTCAATCTTCACTTGATGGCATCAAGGAATGGATGAACTCCATGGATATAAAGTATTATGAAAGAAGAATGAACTTGAACTGGCAGCCAATTTTGAAGAGTATTACTGATGATCCAGATAAATATTTTGAAGATGGTGTTTGGGAATTTTTGAATATGGAAGCTAGTGATTCTGATTCTAATAATTCAGAAGAGTCAGATCAAGGATATGAACCCTTTAATGTAGAAGAGGAATCATAATCAAATTTCATGTAGCCACCATCAAGAGTGTTACAAACCAACAAGATGGAGGGAATTCTTATATAAGGATAATTTTCATTAATGTTGTAGGTACCAACTTTAATGCTAACTACAATGGCAACATTGAAATTCCCTAGCAATATTTATGTTAAGGAAATTTCCTTTAGATGCAAGGATTCAAAGCACATCAACCATGTGGTACAGATGATTAAATCCCAGAGACGATCTATAGTAATGAAAGAGTTTGAAAAGGTAGAGAGAGCTACATTAGTGACTCAGGAGAAACTTCATATTTCAAAAACAAAGCCAATTAGGCTGGAAGACGTGTGGATCAGGCCAACATTTGGTGGAAGAGAAAGAAAGATGATTGGAACTCTGGAGGCCCACCATACTGGATTTTGGTATTCAACCATGAGAGTAGAAGAGAGAGCTGATATCATGTATCAAAACATTAAGCATGCATTCTTCCAGCTAGCAGAGAAGGAGATGATTACTTTGCTTCATTTTCATTTGCATAACCATATCATGGCGTGGGAACCAAGAAGACCAAGGATGTCAAGTTTTATGTGGAGGTAATGGATGTGGTCCAAAATTTAGGAGGGGCAGGAAGGTCAATGTATGATCTTGATGAAATTGAGGAAGGATAGCAAGAGAGGGACAAGAAAAATAAAATCAATAGAGAGTTTCAAGGATTTGTCAAGCGAGTAAGAGAGCTTATATGGGAGCAGCCTCATCTAAAATATTTTGAACTAGAGTTTGATATACCATTTAGAGAGCTTGGTTTTCATGGAGTTCCTTTCAAAGCCTTTGCTTTTATTGTTCCTACAGTAAACTGTTTGGTAGAGTTGGTGGAATTACCTTTCTTAGTAATCACTATTAGTGAGATTGAGATTGTTAACCTTGAGAGAGTGGGAGTTGGGAAAAAGGCATGTTTGATATGGCTATTGTTTTCAAAGACTTCAAGCGGGATGTACTCCTCATGTATGCCATTCCTCAATCTTTTCTTGATGGCATCAAGGAATGGCTAAACTCCATGGATAAAGTATTATGAAAGCAAAATGAACTTGAATTGGCAGAAATTTTTGAAGAGTATTACTGATGATCTAGATAAATTTATTGAAGATGTTGGTTGGGAATTTTTGAATATGGAAGTTAGTGATTCTGATTATGATAATTTAGAAGATTCAGATCAAGGATATGAACCCTTTGATGTAGAAGAGGAACCATAATCAGATGAGGAAGGTTCAGAAGATGAATCTCTTGTGGAGTCAAAGGAGGACGAAGAAGAAGAAAATTTTGAAGAGGAGGAAGGTAAAACATGGGATGAATTAGAAGCTGAAGCCAAAAATGCATATAAGGAAAAAGGAGACGAGTCTCACAGTGAAGAGGAAAGGTGGCCACGCAAGGTAAAAGCTACAGGGAAGTCTCAGGCACTTGATATTAGAGATTTAAGAGGAATGCTTGCCAAGAGGCATAAAGTTAGATGAATTGAGTTCATCTACATCCTTCTATTTATTCATGCACATAAATGGTCATCTTGTAATTATAAGATTTGAGCTCTATTTACTCATCCTATACATCAATAAACAACTCAACACAAGAGATGCAAATTGACATATTAACACAACAATATCCAACTAAGTTATTGAAACTCAACTATTGATACCTCGTTCTCCATCCAGATTACAAAACCGTTCCACTATTTTTTTTGTAATATATTCTTTTCAAATTGCTTTGGATGGCGGCCATATTTCTCCTCTTGTCAAAACATGGCACATGGACTAGTTAAACTAATTAATATGCAATCATTTAATTTTTCCAATGAAATAAAAAAATATCATTTAACATATTAAATATACTTACAAATGTACAGATCAAGGCCTGTAAACCTTTCTGGCCACTGCAATGCGTGACACAAATTTTCTCAAGCCTAGCCTTGGAGGCCTTGTCCTGAAACACATACTAATTCAATTTAACTATGCACAAATAAAATTTAAATATCGTTTAATAAATTTGATATAATCTTATGAGAAAATTCAAATACCTGTGTACTCTCCTCACCGGACTTCCTCCGTGCATCGGACTTCTCATATGGTTTTACAAGCTCTCTCCATACTTTCACACTTACATCAATTGGCCTTTTTTTTTGCCTTATCTTAGGAGGGATTCTTTTTAATTTCTTTGTTTGGTTGCACCAAAATCTCTTGCAGTTTTGAGAAATTCATAGCTTTATCTTCTTTATAGACCAACCTATGCCAAAATCAGTCTCCATGTCATGGATAACTACTTTTTTTAGGTGCATGGGTATCTTTGAGAATGACAAATGTAGATGGTATTTGAACCGTTGAAGACATGATTCCTTCAACCTATTCACAAACGTTTTCCCAACATCCGTCATTCAGAATTCCCTTGAAACCACCTCGTATTCTATCTTCGTATTGTAGCTACCAATGCAAGATTGATAACATGACATGGTGGAACTCTATGTCCTAGGAGTGGAAGTCTCTGCTCCTTGTTCTACATTCTTAGAGTTTATTGTCACTGATTTCCTCCTGGATTGCTGCTTGATCCAGGACTGGTTGGGGAATCAATTGATTCCCTTTGACACAATTGATTTGTTTGCAATGTTTGAGAGGCGTTAATAGATTGTTTTTCTATGTATCTCGAAAGTGTTGTCCAATTCACATTAACCAATTTGTTCACTGCCTCTACCCCAATATGGAAGCCAATTCCTCTTTATCTTTGTTAGTCTCATGCCCCTATATATATATATATTTAAATTATATTTCTTCTTTTAAATTTAGAAATAAAAAACTAAAAAGTAAAATTCAAAGAAACAATGGAAACATTTACAAATCTATAAATTGACAATGAATTACCTCATTGTGGCCAAAGTTTGCTATCAATGCTCGCTTCCCTCCATTGCTTGAAATTTTGAGGCGACCTAGGGAAAATTATTTTAGTCCAATCTGTGGAGGAAAACTAAGTACACACTGTCAAGTATGAAAGTTTTCGTCTAGTTTGTGGTATGAAAGTTTTGTTTTGTGGGAAAATATGTTCGCTAAGTTTGCTTAGTGTTGATAACCTAGGGAAAATATGTTCACTCAGTTTGCTTAGTGTTGATAACCTTATCATGAAAAATCTTTCATAATGAAATCTTACATGAATTTTTCATGGCATCAATGACTATGGCACGGTTGGGAAAAACCAAGTTGTTTCTGCGTTTATTTTCAGCAGTTGCTCAATAGTGACCAGCCCAATTCCCATATTTTCCAAGCAGTTCACTATTTCCTTGATACCCAAGTTAGGGAAAGAATACAGAGGCATCCTCACTTTGCGCTATAATATTTAGAGCCAAATCTCAAATGGGTAGTGTAAATTTTTTTGTTGGTTTCTCAAAGGTTTTACAGTTTATAATGATGGGACAATTTAGAGGTTGCTTGGACTAGTTAGGCCACGAACCAATAAACAATCACTAATTCAAATGCAATATAAAGAGCAGTAAACAATCATGAATTCAAGCAAGAAAAAAAATTGTAACCTTACCTATGGTGTCACAAACTAAATTGAATTTCTCATAAAAATTCAACTTAAAGGTTGACAATCTACACGAGTTATTTGAGGAGGAGAAGATCAACAAGACAACTAGTTTTTTGGTCAAAATTCATAAAAGAAGGTCCAACATGGAAAAGAGTTTGGAGATTCCTTAGCTTTTTGGTTCTTGGTCCCTTAGGCCGCTTGGTCTCGTGGACGTCATTAAAATCTCTCATTCATTCATCAGTTGCTGGTAGTACCCTGCTCTCTTCCTTTGTGCGGCGTTTTTACCTTTTTTGTCATATGATTTCTTCCCTCATGCGGGAAAGTTTTAAATTTTAAATTTTGATTCATTAGTCGCACTTTAGTTGGCGTTAGTTAATGCCAACTTTAGCGTTGACTTTTGGCTATTAATGTAATCTATTTGGGACATATAAGGCAGCATCAAATGCACCTAATTTAGCAACTATTATTGTTGTATAGTGCATATTTTCATTGTTTTGTATCACAAGACCCAGAGTGTTGGAAATAATTTCAACTCTTGCCTTGTTTTTGTGACCATTGCTGTCCTGTGGCTCCTTCATCAACTCGGTGTAGTAGAGCAGTTTTTACCGTGGTCTCGCAAGGTGCTTCATCCTTCTTGGCGGTAGTATAGTGAAAGCTTCTGTGGTGGCACACGAGTCTTCCTTCTATTCCTGGTAGTGTTGCGGTGACTCCTGTAGTCCCACAAGTATTCTACCATTGGCGTGCGGTAACCACCGCTATCCCGCGGCTCCTTCATCAGCTCAATGTGGTAGAGCGGTTTTTACCACGGTCTCGCAAGTTGCTTTTTCCTTCTCATCAGTAGTGCGGTGAAAGCTTCTGTGGGGGAATTTTTATTCATAGAGGAGGCCATAGAAATAGATGAGACAACGAAATCTGTAGATACACTAGAGGTAAGGAGAGAAAGCAACCTCAACCAAAGGAGGAAGGTGTTTATGACTTAACTTAGGAAAAAATGATCTGATGGAATTTTGTGATACGTCCATCTTTTTTCACAGTATTATTGAAATTTATAATGTATTATCCAATCTTGACATAAATTAATGCATGTTGTTGATAATTTTAGATGGAGATTAGAGCAAATGCAGAGCCTAAGCATTCAACTAGTAAAAGAACAAGATATGTATGTGGACACGGACCTAAAACTATTAAATCACGTAGACAATAGTGGGTGGAAGAGGATATGACAATGGATACTGTAGACACAACAAATGATTGCACTGAAGAAGAGGTAGGTCAGGACTATAGTACATGGGATGCATACTTTGAGAAAATTGTTGTTTGTGGATGTTCTATATGTCGTGGAAAGAAACAATTCAAACGAGTGATTGTACAAAGACATTACATATATGATGAGCTTCCAGTCGGTAGTATGCCTCCTACAATCGATTCAAATCCAATAGGAATTGTGGTGAGGAATTTTCTTATTTGATATAAATAACATGTATACTTCATTTAAACATTGTTTTATATTATTTAAATAACTAATTTTTTCTTAATGGATACTTGCAGGATAAAGTTCTTGATTTAAAGTTTCCTAGATCGCCGAATTCTAGCCTAGAGGGAAATGATAATTTATTAGATGATACATCTAACAAAAATATGTGCCAATATACCAACTCAGAAGATGAGGAATTGACGAAAACAAGTAATAGAACAAGAACTAGTGTGAAGATGAATAATTTGCTTAAAGACAAGGGGAAGGTGGACTACATACCCTATGAGAATGAATGTGATGGGGATGATGACTTTCCCTTGAGTTTGAGATCAATTTACAAAGAGACATTTGATCGTCGCCTATATTGCACTTGGCCTAGTGATCAACAACTACCTAGAGTGTACGAGGTGTTTCAATTTTGGGGATACGGCTACATGATATGACCCTCCAATATTCATGGAGAAAATCTAGGCCTCTTTATTGTCCAAAATGTACATGTGGGATCAAAACATAGAAACAATTTAGAACAAACCACTAGGAGATTAATGCCATATTATGGTCCATCATATTACAGTGGTGAATGGAGAAGGCTAGTAGAATATAAGCCTAGCATGTCAGCATATGGTCTAAATTCGAATATGTATACACATAGTCTTCAATTGGAAAGTGGAAAAGAAATTAATAGAGTTCATATTATGTATATAGATGGGCGTGCATACACACACAAAAATATTACAAGATTTATAAATAGTAGTAAGGGAAGGGACCCTAATGTAAGACCGAATTGTCAATTTGTTGAGGTTATAAATGATAAAGATGGAGATATGGAAAGATAGGTTGATATATTGATAATGGTTGAGGCTATTATGGACCTTACCATTGGGGATGAGTTATTGATTGATTACCCCTTCTTAAAACACACTCTTGCGTGAAAGAAGAGGGAAGAACAAGGTCTCCCTAAGGATGTTCTTAAGGGAAAAAAACCAAAGAATAATAAATGAGTGTGGACTGATGTTTTCTAAACTATGTTGTCAAAATTGTGTTTTATATCAATTATTGTATAAAAAAGGTAGTCTACGAACATGATATGAAAAGTGTGGACAATGATGGTGCTGAAATTCAAAACCTTGATTCTGATGATATTACTGTTTTATGTCATTTGAGATAAAGAGCACATACAATTTTATATACATAGAAAATGAAGATTTGAAACTAGTAAACTGAAAATGTAAACATTGTAAGATTTTTCCTTAAACAATAATTCACATACTCACTTACAAAAAAGGGTGAAGCATTTTTTATTCGAACTCTGTTTTATTTAATAGACATAATAGTAAAATAATATTTACAAGTACAAGAATATATACACTGTTTCATAGAAAATAAGGAATGTTTTATAGAATATAAAATTACAAGAATATATCATCATCATCATATCCTTAATTAATACCTATTGCAATATCCTTAAATTGTTCAATCTTTGGTATAAATTGTTGGCAAAAAAAATTAGGATTACTTGGATGCTTCTTCCATTCATTTTGTATCAACATATGTTCGTGAAGACACAAAAGTTAATAAAATATTAATGCACGTAACTCACAATTATTTAAATAAGCAATTTTGTTAACTTTATTATTTTTAAATAGTTTCCATTTTTATGTTGAACATGTAACAAGGAAAAATAAGCTCAAATTTTCAAAAAATTTAGCAGCTCTACCAACATCCACAATAAATGCTTTACTGTATTAGCATATTCATTCACATAAGCATAGTATTGAGGCTCAATAACTGATATTCATTCAAATATAAGAAGAAATAAGTATGGAAAACATAAGAAAAATACATAATGATAACACAATCATGGAGAATCTCTGATAATAAGATGTTCTCCATTATATTGCTTCAATTGATATATATTAGTAAGAAAAGTCTTCAAAATGGAAATGATAAATGATGATGATAATTTAAAACTAGGCCTTAGTTTCCTATTTATATAGGAAGCAACAAGCTACATGCTTTTTACAAAAAAAAATGACCTTTCACAACTACTTCTTTTACTAAAGACAATTTAATTAGCATAATTAAGGAAATAACAAGACTTAAGACATTTTGACATATGGTTCCATTATTCAACGTAGAAGACCCGTGATCATTGATCTGGAAAAGTCTTCCTCTCCATGATGAACTTCCAAATGCTCTTGCCTCAGTGTCCTATTCTTCTGAAACCAAATACCTTTCCTCCCACTGCTATATTGTAAAATCTGATGGCCACTTATATTCCTGGATCTTTTGGATGTTTGCAAGATGAGTTTTACATCGACTATCTATTAATTCCTTTGTATCATTGACAAACTTTAGGTATCCCACATCAAGAACAATCAACCCATCCATGATCTAATTTAGCCTGGGAAGACTAGTATCATCATCCTCCTATATATGAGTTATGCACTTATGAACAACCTGACTGAATTCTTTCTTCCACTTATCCAAGTCCTCCAATTGATCACCATCTCTCATGATTTCAGGTATATACCACTATTTGTAGGTATGGAATAAATCCATTCGTGTTACAATCTTTTTATAAAACCCTTGTACATACTAAAATTCATCAATAATCATCCTCACAGTTTGTCCAGTTGGCTTTAATGTTGTGGGTACATCAGGACTTCTTTGTAGAACTTTGCATAACTTAGCCAAAGTGTGGTGAATAGGCTGCCACCTTTTGAACAAAGGATCTAATACAAGCATATGTGTCTTTATTTGTTCCATTTCCCACTGAAGTTTTTTATAACTATCATGCACATTCTCTAGTTTATCCATAACTGATTTTATCATGTGCTCAAGAATCTTTTCCATAACTTCACAAATTCATCTTTTCACTTCATCTTGGGTTTGATTGTTGTCCTTTACATCATCCACTTCCTTCTCTAAAGTTTTTACCTGTTTTGCAGAAATCTTCTTCACAATATCCATTGGAGCAATAGGAGCCATGTATAACACCATCTCCTTGCTTTGTGAGGGTCCTGATCCTCTTAATTGTTCTTTCAATTTGACATTCTCCATGAATAGTTTATTAAATTCATCATTTAGGAACCTTTGTTCCTTTTCATACTCCTTCAATCTATCTTCTAATACCTTAACAGTTGCTCGAGTGAACATGGCCGAATGCATGGTCATTGTGGCTGCCTCCAAAGGAGTGGTATCTTGTATTGTCCTTACCATCCCTGCCCCTTTCATCCCTTGAATTACATCCAATAATTTTGGCTTCTGTGTATTTTTTTGTTTGATCTATATGGCTAGGGTTTCAATCTTTGGGTTATACCTAGTTCCACTCACACCTTCATCAGAGTCAAATTCTGCAACTAGCATTGGATCTTCCTGAGCCCGCACTTGATTAAGCAAAAACATTTTCTTTAATTCCAAGCCAAGGAAAATGAGCATATTGTTCTTCAAGACCATTTCTCTAGCCTTTTGGGGGCTAATGTCAATGTTGTCAACTCTTAATTCCTAGAAAGTTTGTGCTACCATTTCATTTTTCTCTGATTCTTCAATTCCTACTTGAGCTGATTCCATCCTCTCTTGAAATTCTTTTATCTTCATCTTCATCTAGAAATCCCTAAACTCAAGAGTCTTAATGAATTCATAATCTTCTATGAATCTCTTGGCTGCAATTTCCCTTTCATCTTCATGTACCTCTGTACTTGTTTTTTCTACATCACCCATCCTTTCCTCATGTTTATGGGCACTGGTCTCAAGGATGGGCTGATCAACTTCAATATCACCTTTGAATGACTGCAGTACTGTAGCCACTTCCTTAGTATTTCCCACCTCTTCAGTATCCTCATAAGGTACTAACTATTCAATGCTTCCTGTCTTCTTGTCTTTTGCGAGGTAACTGCTCCATGGGAGACTCAGAGGTTTCACCTAGGGTATGCTCTGCAGTTGCACCACTATAATGTTCTTTGAGATATGCTTCCTTCTTTCTGTAAAATTCTTCAAATCTACCGATTATCAATTCTATCTTCTTGATGGGGTCCTTTTCCTCAAAAAAGTATCCTAGGAAATCCTTGGACCCTCCGCTTCGTCCTTTCTTCAACCTTCTTCATATATTCCCATTTTTTCCTTCTACTAAATACATCATTATAAGTAATGCAGTTCCTTATGACATCTTCAAAATCCACTTGGTGTGGCACTTGTCATTTTGGTAAGAAGATTGTGCCTTATGTTGTTCATATTATTTTCAGGGTCAAAGGCTCTTTCTTTTCTAGATTTCAATGCATATCTTGTCTTCAAATAATACTGTAACTCCTCTAGTGTGTCTGAGCCTATAGTCTAATCTTCACACTTGGTTTGGTTTGGCAGGAAAGTGCCTTTCTTTTGCTTGTGCATTAAATCTTTCTCCATCCACATCATTTTCCACATAAATTCAAGAAATGCTAATATGAGGGGAACAAATTTTGGTAGTATGCATTAAACCCTTGGATTCGTTCTGGATCTCTTTGGTTGAAAAATTTAATAAGAAGTTATTGGGGTGGAAAGGAGCCCTTCTCAGTCAAGCTGGAAAAATCCAGCTCCTAAAGGCTTCTTTACAAAATCTTCCTGTGTATGCTCTTAGTTTATTTAAAATTCCTGCTAAATATGATGAGGCCATTGAAAAAATTCAGAAAAAGTTTCTCTGGTCTGGTGTGGAGGACAAGAAGAGAATGCCACTCATTGGATGGGATCTGGTCTGTAGACCCAAATCGAGAGGGGGCCTAGGCTTAAGGAAAATTAAAGTGCTGAATCTGTCCCTTCTTGCTAAACAACTTTGGAGAACTCTTACTTTGAGAGGAGAATGGCGAGATACTTTAAAAGCCAAATATTTTAGCAACTGTGAGTCTCTTAATGAGGTTATAAATTCCTCTTCTTTACCTCATGGGTCTGTCTGCTGGAATGATATGAGCAGAGGAAGAAAGTTACTGGAAATGGGAACTGGATGGCTGGTTGGAAAAGGAAATTATGTAAGGTTTTGGGAAGACATATGGCTTTTTAAAGATCCTTTAATTAGAAATGAGAAATTCAGTAAATGGATGAATGATTGTAAAAGGGAATTTGGGGTCTTGGTTAAAGATTACTGGAGGAATGGGGGTTGGGTTGATTTGAAGACCATCAGTCAAGATCTTAGCCCTATTCAGTCGGCCTTCAGGGCCCTAAGACTAGCTCAACACTAGGCAGAGGATTTTGCTGTTTGGTTAGACAATCCGTCTGGTATTTTTTTCAGTTTCTTCTGCTACTTCAATGCTGGTTAGTCCGATGGAGCCTCTGCCCTTCTGGGCTAAGGCTTGGATTAATCACCTGATTCCTAAAATCAATATTTTCTATTGGATAATGCTACAGAATAAGATTCTCACTTTGGACAATCTTGGAAAAAGAGGAATTCAATTACCTAACAGGTGCTACATGTGCATGAATGATGCTGAGACTGTTAATCATCTTTTTCTTCATTGCCCTTTTGTTTTGAATATCTGGAGTAAAATTTTTGTGCTTCTTGATGTGGTTTGGGTTTCCCCTGCCTCTGTCGAAGATTTTTTCTTGCAATGGAAAGCTCCCTCAAAAAATCCTTTTGTGAGAAAGCTCTGGTCTTTTGTTCTACCTTTTGTGTCATGGAATATTTGGAAGGAAAGGAACAACAGAGTGTTTAGGGAAAAAGAGATGTTGGAAGGGGACTTGTATGAAAAAATCGTTAGGGCAATAAAGGAAAATTTATCTTTAATCCCAAGAAAAATGGTTGATAAAGCTAATTGGTCTCCTTTCGATATTGCTATGGCAGAAAAGTGGAATTCAAAATTAGCCGTGTTGAATGTCCCCAAACCTGTTGTTTGTGGAAGGGAGAATGCTAGTTGGTCTTTGCTGCCTTTGGGTTGGGTGAAAGCCAATTTTGATGGCGTGGCTAAAGGCAACCCTGGGAAAGCTGGCAGTGGGTGTGTTTTAAGGGACAATTCGGGGGCTTTTTTGGCGACTTTTGCTGTGGACATTGGTACCCAAACTAATCATGTTGCGGAAGTTGTACGGGCTTATCATGCGGTTAGCTTAGCTTTCAAGATGAACACGAAATGTCTTTGGTTGGAGGGTGACTCAATGAATATAATAAATTGCATTCTTGGGCTTACCCCTCCCTCGTGGACCATCAAAAAGTGGATCGAAGATACAAAAATCTTATTAAATAAATTTGATAAAGTGAAAGTGTCCCACACCTATAGAGAAGCCAATAAGGTGGCTGATTACTTCACCAATGAAGGGATTAAGAAGGGCGGGGAAAACACGTGGAGGAAGAATGACTACCTCCATCCTGAGGTGAAAGCGCTAATTTATTATGATTCAGTGCATGGAAGAGAAGGTTGTCTTCGTCATGATGATATGGATAAAGATTAGGTACATCGATTTCATTAGATTTGATGGGACCGACGTCATTTTCTTTTTCAAGAAGAGTCTCCGGCACGCTTTCTGGGTGTTTGATAAAATATGCCTAAACGAGACCCAGAGCAACTGTAGGGTGTGGTATTACAGAGCTTTGAAGATGGGGGGAGAGAGAAAACGTGTGGAACCGAGCAGCTTTTAGGAGCACAGAAAGAATGCTAAAGCCTGGGAAAGAATTGAAAAGGGAGGTTTAGTTCCTTTTTTGGAAAAGCTCCATGGTACCGACAAGGGGATGCTGGATTATTTTGTCAAAAATTGGAAAAATGGTGAGATTACTGGTCTTTCGACTGAGGGTGTGAAATTTTATCGAGACCATGAGGCGGTCATAAGATTTCCTAAAAAAGACGGTAAGCTGGTTAAGGTTGCCAATAGCTACTTTGATGTGGAGTCCATCAAATCAATCTGGAGGAAAGTTTTAAGAGTTATTATGGAGTATATCACGGTTGACAGGCGCTTCACCAAGGTGTATGGTTACCACTTCGCCATTCTCAACCACTTCCGTCACAAGGTTCGTATCTCTCTGCCTTTTTACTTATTCTCTTCTTTGAAGAATTTCCTCGATGAAGTTGAAAGAAACCCTAGGAGGACTTCTATTATTCACCCTGGTCTTGTTAGGCTCATCTTTGAGCATTATCAAAATTTACCTGCTTTGCCTAAAATTGTTGATATTGGGGATTTGGATGATGAGAATACTGAGAGTAGTAGGGAGATCGAACCCCTGGCCCCTCCTGCTTGTACCCCTGTTGGTCCTAATACCATTGCTCCCCAGTCCCTATCTTGTCGAAATGCCCTCATGGACTTTGCTCCACCGTCATATCCTAAGCTGAAGCCTCTGCATGATTGCCCTAGCCCGGGTTTTGCCTCGCCGCCCTGTCTAAATCCCCAGCCGTCTCCTAGCTACCCTACTCCGGGTTTGGTCTCTGGTTTTAAAGGTACCTCTGTTATGAAATTAGTTTCGTATTCTGGGAATTCCATGGAAATTATTTCTGATAAACCTATGGTCAGTAAGGAGTCGGCGCCTAGTGCCCTTGTGTCTGGAAGATTTGGGAATGCCCCTAATGATTCCCCTAATCAGGATGAAATTAATTTTGCACTGAATAAGCTCAAGCCTAAGGATATTGTGAGTGTGGCAGAAAAAAGTACGGATGGCCTTTTCACTATTTTCAAGTGGACCCAGAAGGAATTCAGTGAGTTGAAAGGCCGCAATAGAGATCTCAGCGACAAAGTCTTGGATTTGGAGCAGAAGATTAGCTGGAGTCGTAAAGAGGATGAGGGACAGGAAACCCCCTTACCAAGGAAAAGATAGCATTCGCAGGAGGAAAGATTGACTAGGATCGAGTGCAGTATGTCCAAGATAAGCCAAAATATTAGGGCCACTGTGGCGAATAATCACAAAATTTCCAGGCATAACACCATTATCATCAATGCAATGGTGGAAAATCTCAAAAAAAATTAAAAGGGTTCGCTGGTCGTGGATTTGGATGCGAACAGAGGTTGCAACAGATCTGCTGGTGAAGGGATTTCGACTCGCACCCGGGCCAACACGAAGAGGAAGACCCCGATTTCTTCACATACGGCTCAAGTCCTCAAGCAGGGGTTACAGGATATGAAGGATGTTGAAAAGGAGGCCGAGGAGTTGATGAACACCTTGGAGTAGTGCGGTGGTGTTTGTTTCTGGTTTTTTGGGCGGTCCTTTTTTTGGACCCTGTTGTCTCTTTGTGCTGTCGTTTCCTTTTTGGGACAACAGTTTGTTTGTTTGGACTTATTTTGCTCTATCTTTTGTTGTTTAACTCTGCGGTTTCAGGTCCCTATAAAACCTATTTTTTCCTTTTCAAAAACAAATTTTGGCAATATGTGTGGAGCAACAGGGCATCCATAAACTCTTATTATTGTAACTTCTGGGAGGAAGAACCAATCTCCAAAATTGTGTGTATGACCCTGCTCTGGTCTTAAAGCCAAAGGTCTCACTAGCTGCAACATTTTGGTTGAAAATCTTGGTATTGCATACCCAATAACTCGAAGGATTCTGTGTACAATGTCTTCGTAGAATACAACAAAGCTTGAATTCTTGCACCGACTGTCCCAAATATAGCACCATTTCGAGATAGGTGTGGGATTCCCTTGCTCATCTACTATAGCCAAGTCCATTCTTTTAGTCCATTGGTCCCTATTCTAGTACAATATCAAATGAAACAGTAGGGAATAGTGTCTGAATGTAATCGGTGCTCTATCCTCTATAACTTGGGAGAATTCATCATCTAACGCCTTCTCAAGGTATGAAGCAAAGTCATATTCAATATTAGTTTCAGGGTTTTGAATTCTCATGGCCATCATCATTAGGCCTATTGGCATTTTATCTTGAGCATCTATCCCCAACACTTGGCAAAGAGCTAAATATGTATTCACAAAGTAATACTAAAAAATTATCACATTAAATGGTTCAATAGTGGTAGTAGAGATGGGGAATGTTTTGTTACCAATGCCTCTTTTCATATATAGGGGTACCTCATCACTTCCATAAGTATATTTTAACCTAGCATAATCCTCCTCACTTTTCTGTAGCTCTATCTTGGTCAGAGCCTGCTTGTTTAAGCCAAAACACTCAATGATGGCTTTTCTAGTTACTTCTACAAATATTGTGCCATTTGGAAACCTTACTATTTTGGTAGCTGAGTGATAGTGTTTGGGTAGCAGTCTGATAAATTATAAATCAACAAACACATTTGGGACAATCAACCTTGCTATATCCAACATCCAAGCATTTGACACTAGAATCTTTGCATTTCTCTTACTGTAAAAATACCAAAATAGGTCCCATCTAGATTTGGAAATGAGGGAACCCCTACAACTTTGTGTGGTGTCCATGAGAAACTTCTTATTACCCTCTTTAGTAGACCCTAGAAGGATATCTAATAAGGACTGATGGAGTGGTCTCTTCTTTACTTTAGGTTCTTCATCTTTAATTTTAGGTTGACTATCTTTTACTTCTGATTGTTTTCTTTTAGGAGGCATGTTTCAATTTTCTCTACTATGGCTTCAGATGACAAAACCTTGAAAGATTTTTTATATTAATAGAGCTCTTTCAGAGAGTTTTTGTGCACTTACTTGAGTATTTCACACTTGCAGGACTTCTTCTTCTCGTATCCTTAGCTCAAGCCACGCTAGTGCATTGCAATTGAGTGCGATATTGGGAAAACTCACTTATCTTTGGATGGCGCGGTATTTAGTCATATTAGTTTTGGCAACCCTTAATAATTTAATAGCATTTAATTTTGGCAACTAATGTGATTTGCTGTAAATTGTAATGATGCCACGTTGACCACACTACCACTTTGCTTAAGGCTTCTTGCTATGGGGTTGCAGTGTATACTGCTCTACTGCATATGTTGCTCACCTTCCCAACGGTATAGCGGTGCATTCTTTTGATCATTACTTGAAGAGTGTCAATGAGACAATCTTATTTGTCTTATTGATATCTCAATGTCTCATTGACATTAGATCTTATGTTCCTTTGATGTTGGTTGCCGATGTTGATGAGACAAGTTAATATCTCTTGCTGATATTCCACTATCTTATCGATATTTTCCTTCGGAAATATTTCTTTATATATCAGTGTAAATTTTCCATGTCAAGGAGACTTGTGATTATCGCTGCGGTATAACGGTGTTTTTCCCTTCCCTTCTGCTATTTACCACACTACCGCCTTGCTCAAGGCTTCTTGCTGCGGGATTGCGGTGTATACCACTCTACCGCATATGTTGCTCACCTTCCTGGTGGTATAGCGGTGTATACTTTTGATCATTACTTGAAGAGTATCGATGAGACAATCTTATTTCTCTTACCCATATCTCAATCCCTCATCGAAATTACTTCGTTATATCCAAGAGTTGTGTTTCACCGAGCACTTGTAGATATACCTTGTCGATGTGACATAAGCGATTCTCTCCTTGATATGCCCGTATCTTGTTGAAATTTCACTATTTTACATTGTCAATGAGACATATAAATAAGTCTCTTCGACATAAGGGTGTCTAAACTAGTGCTAAACCCAAAGCCAAACGCGAAGCTAAAGTCAGAGCTAAAAGCGATGCTACACTCAAAGCTAATATCGACACTAAATACGATGTTACTCCATATGCTAATTAGCGCCTAAATTAGCGTCGAATTGTACTGATCAGCACAATAAACACCAAAACTTGCACCATCTCGATAAATAGCGCCGACATTTTCAAAAAATTGCCAAAAAATACATTAAAACAGTGGGTGGAAGAAATTTAAAATAGAGCAAAAAGTGGAGCAAATCACAGGGATTTCTTGTAGTGTTGGCATTTGGTATGGTGTTTTGGAATTGAGGTATAGACCCTTGATTCATGTTTTGATTTTTAAAATGCAGTCCTTGATTTTCAAGTGAGGGTGTGGATCCTTGGTTAATGTTTTGACATGAAGGTGTAGGCCCTTGATTGATGTTTTGATGTGAAGGAATGTTTTCTTGGTTGATGTTTGAAGGCGTAGGTCCTTGGTTAGTATTTTGAAATGAAGTAAAGGTTCCTTGATTGGAATTTGAAGGTGTAGGTCCTTGGTTGGCATTTGAAGGTGTAGGTCCTTGGTTGGTATTTTGAAATGAAGTAAAGGTTCCTTGATTGGAATTTGAAGGTGTATGTCCTTGGTTGGTATTTTGAAATGAAGTAAAGGTTCCTTGAGTAGAATTTTGGAATGATGGAAGAGCCCCTTGATTAGTGTTTTGGAGTAACGAGATTGATCCTTGATTTGTATTTTGATTTTGGGTTCTTCATGAGACAATGTGAACCCTTCTAGATTTAGTTGGTGGGTTTTAACTTGATGAAGGGGCACCTTGAAATTGGAATAAGGAATCTTGATTTGTGTTGTGAAGTGAAAATTTAGGACCTTGGTTTGCATTTTGGGTCAAAGGGGTAGGACCTTGTGATGTGGAACCTTGATTGGTATTTTTTGGTGTGGACTTAGGACCTTGGTTTGTATTTTGGATCAAAGGTGTGTGACCTTGTGATATGGCACCTTGATTGGTATGTTGGAAAAGGGGGTTTGTGAAGGTCTTTCCCATGGTATTTGAGGGATCTCCAAGTGTGAAACTTTTTCTTTGTGTAGTGATATTGGTTTCCTTGTTTCCAAATGTTGAGATGCTTGGGATGTGTGTAATAGTGGTAGTAATATGTGTAGTTGTACTGAGGGGTATGTTTAACATTTGTGTTGATGAGGGAATGCCAAATGCAAATGGATTTTCAGTTTCTTTCTCCACAATGGTTGATACGTCAAAACCTTTAGGTAATTTGGCCCCCTTTTTAGCTAGTGCGTAAAAGTATATGTTAGGTTCTGCACTAACAAGTTGATCAATCGTGCTCAAATTTTTTGGGTCACTATAAGATTCTTCAATCTCTTCTTGGGTCAATTTTCTATTGGAATCTTCTTGGCTCATGTTTTCCCATGTTTGGTCTCTTGGTGGTGTGTCTCTTGGAGGTGTAGAATGATTTTAATTTGTTCCAAGGGTTGTGTCATGAAAAGGGTTGCTTGAAAACTCCATGTTCTTTCTTTTCTTTTGGGACCTTGTTTCAACCATATGAGACTAGGCTATGTTTTTGGATTTTTTAGATTTTAGGATATGAAAATGCAAGGATACTAATGCAAGGATGATAATGTCCAAAGGATGGGGAATAATAAATGCTAAAGGATACTAAAGGTTGATTGATGATCAAGGTGAGTGATAAGGTGACTAGATGATTCTAATTGAAGATCAAGGTGATAATGTAACTAAGGTTAAGATGAATTGAAGCTATGTTTTTTTGTATTTTTGGAGTATAAGACTAATGGATGGAAAGGTAAAGTGAGCTATTTTTTTCTTTTTTTTTGTATGTTTGGAATAAGGGTGCAATGTGCAATCTAAGCAATATGAGCCTAAATGAGAGTAAGGAAATGCAAAGGAATTCTAAAATTTTGAATAAAGGGTGGCAATAAAGCTAATGTGAACCCAAGGAAAAAAATTCCAAATTTCATTGACCATAAGAGGATAACTTCGACAAAGTAGAGCCAAGACTAGGACACAAGCTTAAGACTCAAACTTGATAAGGTGACAATGACAAGGACCGAAAATGATAAGGATAATGGTCAATGACAAATAGAATATGTAACCAAGAATTTCCAAAAGCTTAAAGGTCTCCCTATGTTGAAAATTTGAAGGCCCAAATGCAACCTAAAGATCAAAGCCTAATTTGTGCAATGCAAAGGATGCAGGAATGTAACCTATAATGCAATGTATTTCTAATGGTAATGGTAAAATAAGCTAGTGGATCTTGCAAGTCTCTTGTTTATTAGTCAGAGGTCACTGTGAAACTGTTTTAGTTGGATTTTGGACACAAATTTCATTTTTTTTTTGCTTAGTAGACAATTGCAGCTTTGTTTTCAGCAAATGAGTCACATAGTTGCGGTTTTGGTTATCAAATGCGACTCTATTTTCAGAAATTTTGTTTTAAAAAGTTAGTTGTGGTTTTTCAGTTCTCATTTCCAATTCACAGTATCAGATGCAGCTCTGTGTTTGTCAGTTGTGGTTTTCTAGAATGTTGTTTTGATAGTTTTGACATTTTTGAGCTAGTTTTTTAATGAAATTTCAGTTGTTTTTGATAAAATGTAATTGGAAAACATAATAGACAGTATCAAGTACTTGTTTTTGGTCTGGTTTAGATGTCAAAATGTTTTAATTTCAAGATAACAAGAAAAATCCTATGGTTAGCAAGGACAATATTCATTGGATTCCCACTTGGATTTCTCCAGCCACGCCTATTCAAAGCGGATAGCCTCGGAACTTGGTAGCAGTGGCTCTCCTCCACGAAACTCACTTCTACGAGCATACCAGGTTCCGAATTCCCTAAGACCACAAAGATCTCAATAAATTTTCCATCTCTACAGTGAACCGCGAAAATGTGGGATGGCTTCAAAGGTCCGACCTCCTATGCCAACAAATAGAAGGATTTTGGCTTCTAAAAACAAGAGGTGCCTAGTAAGGGCATCCGGTTCATGGGGTAATGTGATAAACTCCCTAAGAGGTCTCCCAACCCTTAGAACAAGGGATTTTCACATCATAAAGATACTGGGGGAGAGATATCATGTACCACTTCTTGTTGATTGCAAAATTTCCTTGCAATCACAAATTTATATAGCGGTTTAGAAGGACTTAGCTTTAGCCCATTACTACTTGGGTTGTTTCCTTCGGGTGAGTAATTTTTTCCACCAAGGTAGGCTCTCTAATGGGTAAACACAAAAATAGATGGGTTTGGCTTTCTGATCACTGTGTTTGCACAAGGTGAGACCATAATACCTACCATCCTTTAAACAATAAAATAGTGGTTCATTACCCCCTAGTTAAATCTACGTGAGAGAAGACAACCGTTCATTTTAACACACCAATTGAAGTGTTATATAATCTAAAGCAAACAGGATTTTGTGGTTTCAAAATAAATCCTTGGACATACAAAAACCTACAAAACCACACATTAATAGTTTCACAAAGATATCTTGGACCAACGAAAAGCTGCAAGAAACCTAGTTAGCACAAAAGGTTAAAAAATAAACTAGAATCCGGAAATTAGCAACTAAGCTAGATTAGAAAAAAAGAAAGTAAATTGAATTAAAAACTTAAAGAAAACTAAGAGCTCCATTTTTTGTTGCTTCAAAAGAAGCAGTTTTGGGAGCTCCACTCCATGGCCACACGTTGCAAATAGAAGATTACTAACTAGAAAACACCACTCTACCTGGAAAACCCATAAGAAAAATTGAAAATACCAAGACTAGGATTTTATTCCTAGCAGACAAGTGCATCGTTTCTTTCGGCAGTTGCATCGTTGCATCACGTCACACCAGAGCGATTGTGTTGCATTTTCAAATTAAAATTTTTCCACTTCTCATGCCTTCAACAAATGCGTCAAATTCTTCATCAAATGTGTTGCGTGTTGACAATTGTGTCATTGCTTCAATCAGTTGCGTTGTTATGTACCTAAAATTTGCAAAAACAAGTGAAAATCTGTATGAAAACTTGCAAAATATTGTCCTTCACGTCAGGTTCACCAATGTAAGATGGGGGTAAAGAGTCCTAGCCTAGATAAAGTGATATCCAACACCTCTAAGCCATAAACCACATATAAACAAGAGAAAACAATGAACGCATAAGGAAAATAAAACATCAAATCAAAACACTCCCCATGCTTGAATCTTGAATCACTTCTCTTGCTCTCCTATTTCTCCTTTTGCAATATTTGCCCTCAAATTTTGAAGTAGACTTGTACAAATACCTATAAATAGTAAGTAGAAGGTTGGAGACAAAATGGCTGTTTAGTTGAAAATAGGAGAGGAAGGTTGCTTTTATAGACAACCATTCAAATGGACGGTCCAAATTAATCTTCTAGAAATATTCTAAGATCAGTGGTTAAGAATGCATGAGAGGGAGGTTACGAAATGGATGGTCAAGATTGAACCTCTAGAAAGATGCCAAGATCAACGTCGAGAATTGATGCACCAAGAATATTCCATTCATGGAAGGAGCTATGACAGTTATGATGTCGATGGCTATGACACCCAACGGCTATGACATAAATGAATGATAGGGCATCTTTGACCAAAAGGGAGACATAAATGATTTATTTAAATGATTTATTCAAAAATGGAGGAAATGGACAAGTGGAAAATAAATAATTTATTTGAGGAAAAAATGAAAAATGAGCATTTAATTAAAATGATTATTCAACCATTTTAATTAAATGGGAGGAAAATGGAAGAAGGGACATTAAGTAATTAACTTAGATTAATTATTTAATGGGGAGAAGATGACAAGGGATAGTTAAATAATTTTGATAATTATTTGACTATAGAAGAATTAAAAGATCATGAATAGAAAAATAATTAATGACAATTATTTAACTATAGACGAAAGGTGATAAAGAAATAATTAAATAATAATTATTTAATAATTGGAGAAGAAGGGGAATTAGTGATGTAATTAATTTTATTTAATTGATTCGAGAAGAATAAAGATTAGAAAGTGAATTAATTAAATAATTAAAAATTATTTAATTAATAGAGGAATATGATCAGTCATAATTGAATAATAAAAATTATTCAATAATCTAAGGACGATGACCAAGATAAATGATGCTCATAGTATAGGACATTTTTCAGTGTCTACAACTCCTCCAAAAATATCTTGTATTGTAAACTCGACTAATCCTTCATAAATTTTGCAATAAACTCATCATATCTCAATAGAACTAGGTCCTCATCATTGGTAAGGGAAATTTGACTAATAACTTCCTTTTCCTAAGGTACATCCCCATCCAACTTAGCTAAATATTCTATTTCAGACATTTAAATTGCTTTTGTAGGAACATCTCTTATTTTTGTAGGTTGCATTTCACTTGGAAACTCATCATTTACCTCTACTATTCTATATAATTCAAGTTCTTTTTGGCATTACACCTCCTCTCGAGCTGCCTCAACATGTTTTGCTGCATATTCTTCAGATTCAGTTCCTGTTGGCTCCTCTACAGTGCATCCCTCAGATGGATGTTCCAAATGATGCTTAACTTGATTGATGATGTCCTCACATGAAGAATAAGTGAGCTCAAAATGAGATGCATTATGCACCCTACACCAACTAGATAGGAGAAAATATTGCAAACATAAGCCACTACTCAGTTGATCCTTAACTAGCTCTATGAATGCTTCAACTGCAGCACCAGAAAATTCTTCTTCTGACTCCATAGGAGCTAATGGTTTATGCACATCCCAAAATAAAATTTCCCCTTGCAAAGCCATCTCCACTCTACCCAAAAAGGTTAGACATTCCAACTCATTGTGCCTAGAGGTATCATGGATCCTACACTTGTCTGATACTACAAGATGATGCAAACAATTGTGATGCAAACACTTATTCAAAGACTCATGAGGTTGGCAATATCGATCAGAGGGTTTCCCTTGTGATAGGAAATATAATATTGTTGTCCCTCCATTTGACTTAGGTCTTTAAAGAGATCTATTGTATCTCATATTTTCAATATGAAGGATCATTCAACTTCCAACTATGTTACTTTGGTTCAAGCCCTCCTTTTAGTGCCAATTTTGTTGATGGTGTTTTTAGCACTGCTCAACACACACAAAGTAAAAAGTACTCTATCTCTCTTGAAATTAAGGTAAATTTCCTCAAAAAAGTTAAGAAATTCAACCCCAAGGTCTCTAATGTTAGGTCCACACAAACAACTCAGTGATAATGTTATTTGCTAGTGATCACAAGGGGCCTTACAATTCAACAATGCTGGAAGCTTCAAACTCATCAAATATAGCAATGTGGTGATGCTAATTCGATTATAAACTAATTCAAAGAAAGATCAAAAGATAAAGGGCCAAGAGAGAGATACTAATCTAACACTTAAATTCAATCACAATAATGGCTAATGTTGTAGATGGACAAATTCCCATGAAACCAATCTTTGCTTGATCAAGGACAAGCCTACAACTACACAAAAAAAGTGCAGTCTTCTAAGGTAACTAAAATATTTTTAGACCATGAACATTCATACATATACCCAATTACTGGTGCAACATAAATAAACATTCACAGTTGAACTATTGCATAAAGAGGCTTAGACTAACTTTACACAATAATTTACCATCAGAAAACCACCAAAAGTATGAGCAATAGATTCATCAAACATCATTAAAATTTCACCGTTATCATGACAAAACTAAACTAACATTAAGAATTAGAAAAGGAAACCATAAAACTATCAAACTCAACATATAAGTTCACCAAATCAATAAGTCAACTATATTAAATCTCAAACATTTGCTTAACAATATCCAAATCTTCCTCTCCTACAACTACTGACTGACTAACTTGCAAAATCTAACCAATTCTAACCCCTTACAAATGAGAAGGAACGAGCTTATATAGAAATTACATTTTAGAATTAATGGCCAGGATTAAATCAATCCAATGGCTTAGATTAATCATCTAGAAACTATAGGAAGTTACATTAAATTTGGGCACCCATGCTATATCATCAACCAATCAGATAAATTCAATTACATTTTGGAGCAATGACATCGATTTTGAGAAAATATTTATTGGAGAATAAAAATAGCTTCACATATTTTCCTCTTTCAGCTGTACATAGTTGGGGCACAAATTCTTATGCAAGTATCACATTAAATATTTGAGTTGCAATTTGGATTGCAATTTAAAATCTTCTTGGCAGCTTATCCTTAAGCACGTTTCCATATGTAGGCTGTTGAAAACTCCACCTTGGGCATGTTTCCATATGTAAGAGTTTATTTGGGAAACTTATTGTATTAGAGCCTTCTTGACAAGTGTGGCAACAACCTATATTCTTTATTAGCATAGTCCATGCACTTTGCTCTTTTTGTAGCATATTCCCTTGTCACACAGATTGGATTATTTCTGCAAGAAAACAAACAATCATAAGTGCATTTAAAAAGTTTTCATGTTCAATCAAAACCTAAATGAAAATGCATTTATTTAGACAATATTAGTATAATATGAAGTCCCTTAGATTATTATTAATAAAATCCTACCAAACCAACTCCACCAATAAAAGGCCATCTACAAAAACAAGCATAATTTGGTCTAGAATCAAACAATCAGGCCTTTAAGCTAAACCAATACACTTTACATTATTGAATCCAATCTTATCATTTCAATATTCATTTTATTTTTGCCCTTGCAAATCAACGAATCTTTTATTAGCATTGGAACACCTATGTAGGAAATACTCCACCTGGTGAGTGCAATGTCTGCAAGTAACTTTGTCTAGTTATTTCGAGGGTAACCATGCTTTCAATATTTGCAAACCCCCATTTTTCACTGCGTAATAAGTATGATGTAGTCCCATCATGGCCTTAGGATCTCCTTCTTTCATTCCTCCTGTAGATGCAATCACTGGAAAACCACCTTCTGTGATCTCTATCTTTTATACTTCGCTCATCATCTTGACTTCATGAATTTGGAAAAGACACTTCGTGTCATCATTTCATCTCCATTCATCAGTGGTTGTTACAAATATAAATATTTCTTAAAGAAAACCCACAATATCCTACCCCGAGGTCATTTTCATATATCAAATATTAATAGAGAAGCAGATTAATCTGCCTCACAACACATTTTGCTAATTTGACGAAGTGCCTAGACCATCCATGTTAGTGCTAAGTTGATGAAAATTTTAAAACCCCAGCGTATTCTTTTAAAGAGTCCCACAACTATCGGAAGAAGGAGATTATTGCTTCAACTCCACATTCCTGCTCCAAACCATTATTTCCCAGCTTTCATCTAAAAGCCATGATTTTTCCAAGATAGGGTCTACACCCAGATCATAGATCATTTGCTCTATGGTTAAGATCCTTTGCTTTATCAGAAACAAACTCTTTATGCATCGGTCATCCATTGTCACAAAATGCTAAATCATCCTTTCCAAACCATGACCCTAATAATTCTCCTTATTTGAGATGCACCTCTGATTTAAAATAGAGCCATAATATGTATTCTGCATTTTACCATCTCAAGACTTCATGTGAATTTACTGCACCCATGCGATCGGTATAGAGTAGATGGGTTTTTGTATGAAAGAATTAATGCACATGTTGGATTTCCTTTCGTGCTATAACCTTAGAGCCTTCGGCCTTCATCCTTTCCATCTATCGAACCCAATGATTATTTACAAAATCAAATAGATGTTTCGCTAAAATGATAATGCTTTGCATATATAATTTTTTCGCTCGGTTTAATTGGTCCATTAAATTTGTAGCAGAATTAATATTCTGCTTGAAATTTAAATCATCTTGATGGATCTTTGCTTCAAAGTGCTTCAAGCATTCAGTCATCTCATCTTCGTAAATGTTGAATTGGCGTGGATTAACTCATCCTCCAGACTTCATTTTATCTGAAAACCTTTGATAGGATAGTCGACTATTTGGTCACTCGAGAAATTTTAATGCCTTCACGGATTCCATATCACCATATATTTCTCAAATTTTCTTGCATCAGTAATTTCACTAGCGTTCGGAATCTCTGAACATTATTTCATCAAGAATTTTGGGCATTCTTGGATTTTTTGGTTTTAGTCTATCAGGGATTCCATGACAATGTGGATTTTTTAAAATTTCTTTGCTCGTGAATTCCAAAGACACAAGGATTCCTCGAGAAACTGTGACCATACTTCTTTTGTGGATTTCAAGTTTCTGATTTCACTTAATCATAGAGACCGCCCCTTTAAAATAACAATGATTGAAAATTTCATTGTCTTCCCATATTACACTTCTATCCGAAATTCTTAAGAATCGTTGCAATGACTCATGTCGTGCAGGTGCGACCCAACTCTCATGCCACGCGACCTTCAAATGTAATCAACTTCCTTCGTTGAATAGAAAACTCTCTTTGTAAAGGTAACAACTTGATCCTCTATCCACTATTCTTAAAAGATGATGCAATACTACTATGGGAAAGCATGCTTGATCAACAACTATTGATATCAGATGTAAGATCTTTACCCACCAATAAGGATCTCATTCTTCACTAGTGATCATAAACTTGAACCTCCCTTTTGAATCTACTTGATCAGAGTGTGATTCTTCGTTATAGATCTCATGATTCCTATGAACAACTTTATTCCTTGAAATCAACTCCCGCGAATTTCTGATATCAACCTCCTTCGCATATTCCACAATGAGGTAGAATCCCCGAACCTTCACCAGTAACTATCTTAAGCCTTCGTGAATTTGACATGCTCACGGATTTTGTAACAATGTGGAATTCTCAAAACAAAGACTCCCTCGTAAATTCCACCCACTCTTGGATTCCCTGGATTTTTTCATTTTCGCGGGTTTGATCACTTTGTAGAATCCATAGCCTTCAAAATTTCTTGAACATCTATTTACAACACCCCTCGTAAAATATTCATACTTTTGTGCTTTGCTTTGAACTCGTTGAGGATATGAAAATAGGCATAGCAACACGTAAATCCTTTCACTATTAGCCATCCTTTATTCATAGGTCTTTTGTTTTGAAAACGTTGATGCCTTCCTCCTATGTTGGGAGATTGACGCCTTCATGGATTGTTTCTTGCTACCCGTACAATATTCTGCCTTATTCATATTTCAGAGTCTTTATCATTACACAGAAGAAATTCATGTCTAGGTGATTGTTTCACTGATTATTAATCTTTGGGTACATTTCTAGGGATTTTCCATCTTAGATGTCACTGACCATATTGATGTCCCTGATTTCTTCAATTTTTCGGTATATTAACATTCATGACAATATTTTGATTCCTAAGCACTGTCACTTTATTGCGGTGTCTTTCATAATTCTCTACCTGCTTAACTAATTTAGAAACTCTGTTAATTCAAAGAACCCATGCATTTAAGGATCTCGTGAATTCTTTGTATTCCCACACACCCTAAATTGTTTCCTTACCGTGGCCAAGGAATACTTGGGCCTTCCACAAAGAAAACTGATCTCTCCCTCATAGTCTACATAAGGCACCCCACAGATTCATACTATCATGCAATATCAATCATTTTCAATCGACTCACCCCTATATTTTTCATCGTTCCAACTTATGCATAAGAAATTTTCTGAGCAACCCTTCCATCATGGATTCCAAAGACCTCGAGAACCTTCGAATTATCTTTCATCGTGAATTCCATACACGTTTGGATTTCCTAAATTAACACTTCAGGGATTCCACACTGCTAAGGAATTCACGAAATCATCTTTGATGCCTGTGACTTTTCTAATGGTGAGCAGATTCATGGTGAATCTCGATTAAATTGAATTCAAGGATCATTCAACTCCTTTCAAACACTGGTGGCCGATCATGAATACTACCTCAAATTCTCTTAGAATCCACTCTTGATTTGTGTTTCAATGTTGCATGACCGATCACCAGCTATCTCTTCTTTTTATAGGAAATTCCACAGTCTAAAGGCCGGAAATCTTTTCTAAATAATGAATGTATGTATCATAAATAATAAATCACTTGATGTCATTATTGCAGAATACCGACACACCAAAAGGTTACTTATTTTATGAAAATGGAAACCCTTAAAAAACAAGACTTTCACCCCCGTCTAGATGTGCAATTAATCCAGCTATGCCAAGATTCAGTGAGTAGTGATATGTGTACATACCCAATATATAACATGATGCAGGGAATTACATGCCAATAATTAATAAACCAATACCCTTATGTTAATTATCAATCATGTAGCAGGATTTGGGATTTTGCACCAATGCGTTGGAAGACTCAATTTCAAAATCAGAACCAGGCTTAATTTTCCCAAGGAGAGCAAATTGGAAACCATCAAATACAAAATACAGAGAAGAAAAGACAAAAGGGGGGGTCCCTGCCTTCAATGGGGTGTGTGCGCGGAAAATGCACAACAAGTCGACCTAAAAGAAGGTTGTATGGAAGCTCGAGATCCAATACTTGAAAAGTAGTTTCTATTATCGTCGGTCCTATCTGAACATGCATCCTGATTGTCCCTTCTAAATTGCGCTCAATGTCATCATAAGCCTTGATGGTGATGCTCTTGTTTTTATCTATGGCATTATCAGAGTATCCCAGTTTTTTCACAAATTTTAAGGTACAAATGTTTAGGCCTACACTGTTATCTATGAGTACCCTCTTGACTCTGTGCTTGTGGACACCCAACTCTAAATAAAGAGCTTGATTGTGAAATGATCTTTGTGAAAGGTATTTCTCAGAAAATATTAAATGGTGAGTGGATGTGATATTGCCAATCATGGCTTGAAATTGATTAGCATCAAGGGTGTTTTGGATTGTTGTTTTGGTAAGGGATTTCTCCAATTTCTCTTTATGCACTAGTGAGAGTTTTAGAAGCTCAAGGATGGAGATTAGGGTGGGAATTTTCTTAAGTTGGTCCACAATGCTATAGTCAGTTGATGGCTTACTTATGGTTTTAACTGGGGGTGGTGCTCCTTGGATCGTTACTCTTCCCCTTCAAGTAGTTACATTACATTTAGGATCTCTACCCCATATGGTTAATATCCAGATAGTATGATCATAAAAAGAGATATATTCTAGAACAATATCCTCACCATAATAGAAAGCAACCTTATGGTAATCTTGTTCTTTCCCTTTGTTATTCCCCTGGAATGGTTGGGAATTGGATCCTTGTAAATCTTTAGGTCTTTATTTTTGATATGAGGTTCGACGTCCACCTCTCCTTTTTCGATCAAATCTTCCACAATGTTCTTAAGTCTCATGCAGTTGTTGGTGGTGTGCCCCTTGATTTTATGAAATTCAGATTTATCATTCTCATTATACCAAGGGGGTTTGAAGTTAGGTTCCTCATAATTGGGTCTATCATTTATCATGATGAGGTTCCTTTGGACGAGTTTATGCATAATGACCTCAAGGGTTTCTCCCAAAGGAGTGAATTTCAGGTCATAGTTGGTCATATTGCCGAGGTGGTCTCCTTTTGTTATCCTGTCCTTGATTCTGCTATTGGTTGTTTTGTGGATAACTAAGTTGATTATTCTATTGATAACCTTGTTGTGTTGTTTGGACCTAATTTTGTTTGATATTGGGAGCTTGCACATTGTGTACAACCTTTGCATCAACTACTCCATCATTGGTTACATTCTTATTTTTTTCCCATATATTGGGTCTATCGTTTGAAGGAGAGGGTTGATCTTTTGGACTATAAAGTTTGATTGTTCCTCTTGCAATGAGGGCTCTTTTGATAAGTATACATTTTTCAATGGTTTCTTTGAAATTTATTGGACATAGTATCATGAGGTTGTAATTGATATCTGGATGCACGTTGGAGATAAAGACATCGACTAGTTGTTTCTTTGGAACTGGCCACTTGATTTTTCTATCTTTGTGTCTCCATCATTGAAGGTATGAGGAAAACGATTCACCTTGACTTTGTTTGATTGTATAGAGGTTGGTGATCATAATGTCTTGTTCTATGTTATATGAGAAGTGGTTGACGAGCTTTTCTGACAGTTCATCAAATGTTTTGATACTTGGAGGTAAACGTGAGAACTAGTCGATAGCGAGCCCACTGAGACTCCCTAGAAAAAGTCTCATCAAGTATGTGTCATTTCATTGTAGTTCCAATGACAAGATATCGAAAAATCATGTACATGCTCAATTGGATCTCCTTTCCCCCTATATTTGTCAAATTTCAGTATTTCAAAGCCTTTGGGAAAAGGTACCATAGATATATTTTGATCAAATGGATATGGAAAAATGTCTTGGAGAGCATAACTCTTCTTAGATTTTCCAATTTGTATATCCAATATCTTTTGATTGAGTGTTTGAAGTTGCACATTTATGTCATTGTTTGGTGTGCTTGCTTGAGGACTTTGGGTATTGTAGATCTATTGTACCATGATGTTCATTTGGTTGTACATTGGTTATTATGTGTTCATGGGACCTTGAGGACCATGTTGTGTATAAGTTATGTTAGGTCCTTATTGTGCATAGGGTAGGTTAGGTCCTTGTTGTGTAACTTGGTATTGTCAATGAGGTGTTCCTTGGTGCTGATTTTGTAGTCCTCCCTATTGTTGTTGTTGATGATTTTGATGTTGAACAATGTTGTTAAGTTTGTGGTGTATTTTGATAGTTTGTTTGTGGTACACCATGTTGATGTGGGTTTTGTTGAAGGCTACCTTAATGTTGTGTTGAAGGTAAACCTTGTTGTTTGGTATTTTTTTGAAGGTTTCCTTAGTATTTTGTTTGTGGCATACCTTCTTGTTGTGGTTGGTTTGGTTGAAGGTTGCCTTGGTAGTTAATTTATAGTGTCACACCTTTTTGTTGTGGTTGATTTGATTGAAGGCTTCCTTGGTAGTTCATTTGTGTCACACCTTGTTGTTGTGGTTGATTGAATTGAAGGTTGCCTTGGTAGTTTGTTTGTGACACACCTTATTATTGTGGTTGATTTGATTGAAGGTTGCCTTGGTAGTTCATTTGTAGCACACCTTGTTGTTGTGGTTGATTTGATTGAAGGTTTCCTTGGTATTTTTTTTGTGGCACATCTTGTTGTTGTGGTTGATTTGTTTGAAGGTTTCCTTGGTAGTTCGTTTGTGGCACACCTTATTGTTGTGGTTGATTTGATTGAAGATTGCCATGGTAGTTCATTTGTGGCACACCTTGTTGTTGTGGTTGATTTGTTTGAAGGTTTCCTTGGTAGTTCATTTGTGGCACACATTGTTGTGGATTTCATGATAATTTCCCTTTTTGGTATTGTATGTTTTGGTAAGGATCAATGTATGAAGTGTTTTGGGGCATGCACTGCCCTTGTGATGGGTAAACACCTTGTTGATCCATTGGAATGTTCCCCATGTTTTACATTGTGTTATGTTGTGGTAAATTTTGGGATGTGTTTCCTTGATATTGTTGTTCCACAACTACTTATTTGATTTGGGATGCTGGTCTAAACAAGGGGTTATCCTTGGGTTGAGTTGGATTGCTGTTTTGTGAAAATAATAGTGGTATGTTGGGATTTATCGTTGGTTTCGAATTTGTTTAACCACCATTTGATCTCCAAGTGGGATAAGATTTGGATCTTTTAGCATGTCCACATTGAAGTCAATGGGTAGTTTAGCTCCACTTTTTGCAAGTGCGAGGAAAAACTAGTTTACATTTATCACAAGCATCTTATCCATAAGCTTTTGCATCTTAGGATTTTGGGAATGTTCTATGAGTCTTTCCTTAGTAAGTTCCTCGTCACTATCCTCTTCTTCTACGGTGTAAGTTTGAGACTCGTGAGGTTGGTTTTATTTAGCAAGTCCTTCTTGATGCCTAAGAAGAACTTCTACCTCACTTGGTGGTTGGTCTTGGTTTTCTTTGAACGTGGGTTCCCTTTGAGGAGTTGTAAGGTCACTTGGTTTGTACCCCATGTGTAAGTTTCCTCATTAGTAGTGTTCATTTTTGGTGCACTTGAGCTACTCTTGTTGGCTTCCATTTTTTCTGTGTTGAGATCACATGGTTATCATAAACAAGTGCCAAGACTTTTTGAAAGAAATGGTGTTGTGTTTTTGGGATTTTCTATTTATAATGTTTTGGGTGAGCCAATATTTTCTATTGCCACACAAGAGGTGGTAATACAAGCCTTTCAGTCACAATGTCAGCTTTTCATTCTTTTTTTTCTAGGATATTAGTTGTGTTTCTCCACTAAGTGGGTGTTTCTTTTTTCTCAAATACGAAGCTCCTCAAAGTACTGATAAGGTCTGATTGTTCACCTTCAATTTGCATGAAATTTGGTTGTATGATAGGTTCTGTAAGATTTAGTTGTTGAATTGGAGTAGTAGGACACCAAATTGTCATAAAATGAGTGATGTTGGTGAATGTTTTTTGGAAATGAAGCTAACTTTTGGATTCAAAATGTTGAAAACTTGAACTGATATTCCACTTCATTTTTCTAGAGAATATGTTTTGGGGATCTACTTGAACTAGCCTTGAGATGCAAGTAAATGTTGATATCTTAGAAATTGAGAGTGAAGGAATATCCAAGTTGTTTTGATTTTGAATCCTAAAACTAGGTTGGAGTGTTTGATTTTTTTTGCAAATGGATGATGGATTGATGTAGATTATGATGTGCTTTGGAGGTCTAACTGTTTTGTTCTCAAAAGGCGAAAGATGTAACCAGTTTTGGATCAGTCTCTGCTTTGCACTAGAAAATAAGGAAAAAGCAACAATCATAGAATAGTAGTAGTAATTTCTATCAAAAGCGGTCAGATTTAAGTCAATAGTGGCCAAGTCTAAAGGAAAACCGTGGTAAGATCTATCAAAAGCAACCTCTATTTGCAAGTTTTATGACTGGTGAACAGTGAATGCAAAAGCAACCTTCTTGGTCAAAAGCAGTCAGGTTTAAGTCAACTACAACTAATAGAATAGGTCAAGTGCAACACTGTTAGGATCAACTCTGACAATTTTAGGTCAATTGTGTTCTATTTTCAAAAGCGACAAGTTTTTTGACAGTGACTATCATAATCCAGAGAGAAATAGTGGTAGGTTTTTGGTTGACTGCAGAAGTTCTTAGATCAATAGTGGAAAAAACAACATTAGTAGTAGCTTTTGTTTAGATTTGCTTCTAGTTTTCTATTTTGATGGTAGTTTGGGCAAGTTTTCAATTTTTGATATCTTGTTTGATTTTGATTTGTCTTGAGATTTTGGAAAGTGATACAATACAACACAATAATCAAAACTATTTAACCCTAAATGTCTATAACTTAAGCAAGTTTCTTTCTGCAAAAGCTCAAAGTTTGTGAAAGTAAAAATACTAAAGCCATAGTTCCCAATGTTGACTTTGTTCTTAATGTGACCTGAAATGTAATCCTAAATATTCAAAAAAAATTAGAGATATTTGTTTAAGATATCTTTTAAGGAGTGCAAATATAGGGCTCTTTTCAAAGGTATTCACACTAAGTCCAAGGGGCTTGAGATTTGATAACCAAGTTCAATGTTTGTTTTGATATGCTCATTTTAAATCAAGCAAATTGTTTGATATCCAAAGTAACCAAGAATTTTGGCAAGTTCATGAAGACAATATACAACCTAGAGATATGCACGTTCTTTTAGGTTGGCTTACCTCATGCCTCAAAGGGATGACTTTACATGCAACTTATGGAGAGCATTTTAACTCAACCATAAATCGGACTTGGTAAGTAACTTCTCGAAAGTAAATTCTTATGTGCACCACTTTCAAAGAATGTATTGGCTAAAAAAGGTGGCCTTTACTACAATGGCTCTTAGTCATGCTTAGGGGATCCAATGCTTTGCTAGCACCCATCAAACCACTTAAGGCTTTAACCAACTTACTCTGGGCCCTATATACAAAATGGTACCTCCCCTTTCATGAATGATACTGATGACAAAGTAATCACCGATTAAGTCATTTGGCGTTTATCCTTGACCATTTATATAGTGGCCTGAGGGAAAAAACACTTTGAGTCACCTTTGAGTTCTCCAATTTTAGGATGTGTCTCAAAGGTATACCCTCTAAAGGTGATGCTTGAAATGAAACAAGTGTGAAAGTTCTCAAAGTGATTTTTGTCACCCAAGGTTTCCAAAAGGACATGAGGGGAGAGGATAAACACTTAGTTTTCTAGGCATAGAAAAAAAATCATACAATTCATCATAATATTCTTCTTAAGCCTCTCGAGCGGTGCTATCCAAAAAACTAAATGAAGTGTGAACAAGATATCAATTTATTTTTTATGTGCACCAATTTTGAAGTGTTTTGGATTTCAAGCAAATAGATAGCTATGTGCAAATTAGAATGTATTTGTTTAGTTTTAAGCACCAATACTGAGTGTTTCTAATAGCCTTTCCTTAATGTGGTCAACAAAAAGAAAGATTGTTTGTTTCGTCAACAAAATGAAAAAGTTGATCAAAAGAAAGCATTCCATTTTATGAACACCAAAATGAAGTGTTCGTTCTAATCTATGAAAGCTTTTGAAAGTTTATTTTAAGACACCAAATCGAAATGTGCAAGTTTGAGGTTCAATTTATAAGCACCAAATCAAAATGTTTTCCCTAAACTATGAAAGCTTTTGAAAAGTTTATTTTAATACACCAAATCAAAATGTGCAAGTTGTGGGGTTCAATTTTTTAAGCACAATTCAAAGTGTTTTCCTAAAATATGAAAGCTTTTGAAATTTTATTTTAAAACACCAAATCAAAATGTGTGCAAGTTGTGGGGTTCAATTTTATAGCACCAAATAAAAAATGTTTTATTTAAACTAAGAAAGCTCTGTTAGAAAACTTGGACTTGGACCATTCGCCTTCTCTACTATAAAATAGTTAGTTATTTTTTTATGTAAAGTGTACCATATCCTTGCAAGAGCTGCACCAACAAAGTTAGCAAACACAAAAACATCCAAAACAAGCACCCGTTAATGTTAGAAATTGACAAAATTACTTTACAAATTTTGAATCAAAATTATATAGAGCAAAAGTGTGCATATTATTCAAAAGTGACCCTATTATTTTCAACAACTACGGTCCTCATTGTCAAAAGTGGCTTTATTCTATGAAAGAGTGGTCCAAATGTCAAAAGTGGATCTATTTTTTAAGGAAAAGCGGTCAATTTTCTCAATAGCGGTTGCAAAAAGTGCAACCACGGTTGAAATGAAGGAACAACCATGTAAGATTCCTATAGTTTTGGCATAAAATTTTTTCAAGTGCGTTTCTGGAAAATGCAACCACATTCCAGAACCTGCAACTACTCAATTAAAACTCACAAAAAGGTTAGTGTCAAGGACCGAGGTCCCACCGGGCATGCCAGAATGTGTAAGGGGGAAATTGAGAAGCATAAGGAAATTAAACATACATGAATCAAACAAGATTTAATTCAAAACAAAGATTAAGATTCATACCCATTACTCATGAAATGAACAATACAAGATTACTGAATTCAATGAACTTAAGCAATGCAATCAAAGAACAAACAAATGAATTCACTAAACTATATCATTACCCATCTCATGTCGAAGTATATTTGCAATGATGTTGAATTGCATTGTATCGATGCAAAGCCTTCATTATGTGTTTGCAAAAGCTTCAACATTTGTGAATGGTGATCGAAGATGTGTGTAAAAGCTCTTAAGAAATCAATGATTAATTTAGCATAACTTTTTTGCACAAAAGCTGTCAATTCTCTGATCATTTTTTAGGATGAAGAGGATTGTTATATAGATTTTATAATTTGAAATGAATGTGCAAGATCATAACAATGTTGAATCAAGATTAATGGTTGAAAGTTGTTGAGAGGAATTAGATTGCTCAGTTAGCTTGTGTGATTGAATCAATTAAGGATGTTAATTGATCAATTAGAGGAAATAGATTACCTAATCTATAGAATCGAGGAAATTAGATTGAACCTTCAATGGGATTGAAGAATCAATAGATTAGTTAGGAAATAGATGGATCAGTCAGCCAATCAGAGTGGGCAATCAGTGATTGTAATTTTCTCAAACATAAAAGTGGGTGAGGGTAATTAATTAATTTAATTAAGCCTTTTTGAGTTGAATGTGCAAGTCATGTTTGACTTTTATAAACAAATTTGTATTTCTTTTGTTGATCTTTTTAGATGATGTTTTGAATAATTAATTTAATTATTCAAGTTTAGGGGAAATTGATTTAATTAAACTATTTTTTTTGATACACAATTTAATTAAACTATTAATTGGTAATAATTTAATTGATTTAGGGGAATAGGGTAAATTAGCGACACAATTAAATAATGTAATATTATTTAATTAATAGAGGAAATTAAGGTTTTTGATGTAAATGATGTGAAATGCAATGATATTAGATGATAATGATGCCAATGATGAGAAAATGCCATTCAGGATGTGTGATAAGTGTTAGGTCATTTTTACATGTCTACAAGGGAAAATAAAGTTTTTTGGTACATATGGTTATGCCTATGATGGCCCATAGGGATATTGTATTAATATTGAGAACATCTTGCGACCACTTTAGTAAGATTTTTCCCATTTTAGTTCAATTTTTTTAGTTAATATTACATTTATTTAAAAATGTAATTTCTTCTTGTACTAAATTATTCATCATATCTACATATTGTGGGCTCTGGGATCAAACACAAAAATAACAATAGAGAATTACATTATAAATTCCAAAAATGAACACACATGAAATATTATTACACAATACTTCTATATAGATTACATTATTTGATGACCTTATAAAGGCCTTCACAATTTTGAACTTAACAACTATTTTTCTTGTAGGAACCAACTTCTAACTACCCAACATGAAAAATAAATTATTAAACTAACATTATTATTAATTAATACAAAGTAAAAATTGGATCATATACCTAACAAACCCCCCTTGATCCAAAGGGGACCAAAAGATGATCTAGAACATCCATCCATTTGAATCATCCCCTTGCTTTTCAAACATAATCTCGTGTCTCTTGGTAATGATCAACTAGTGTCAACAATTGTATACATCCTCTTGATGCTTGACCCTTTACATCAGATTATTTTGTGAGCAACACTTGCCATTTCTATAAGTTTAGTGCTTTATTCCATTACCTTTTACAATTTAAATTTCCATTGCCTCTTCTAGGACTCATTCTACTTGACATGATCATATATAAATTCCTCAATTGGCATATCTTTGACCATCTGTACCATATTCAAAATGAATGAATTCTTCATTACCCAATTACAATGACAATTATCCTTGTGATTCCTTCTACCTATAGCCCTCAAGTGCATTATTGACCAATGAATTACCACCCGGAAACATATCGATTGACTCCACTTTGCTTTTGATATTTGGTATATACAACACCTCTTGGAAGTATAAAACCACTCACTAAATGATCATGAAGAACTAATTTTCCCTTGTTAGTGAAGAGGTTAAAATAAGTAACATAACTCTAACAAACCACTACTACACATAAATACTCAACAAAAGGAAACCAAAATTGAACATAACAAAAAACAATGTAATACTAAATTGGAACACACACAACTCAGCTAAAAAGGAAACCATCTACTTATAAAAAAAAATTATTTAAGAATTTTGTACCTATTCTCCAAGTGAATATCTAGCTCGAGGGAATGGTTCCCCAACCTTCTAATAGGTCCTCCAACCTCCATTTTGACCCCTAATGAACTTTTATTCATCAAAAGCAATGTGAAGATTACCCAAATATCTTACATTGAGAACACAAGCATATATATACATAAAATATATGAAAAAAAAAAATCAAGTTGAAAAAAAAACACATCTTCTCTCTATTTCAATAAAAACCTTATGTCTCTAAAATAAAAGTTAAATTATAAAAAAAATTAATAATTATTAAAATTGAACCATAAATATTTAATAATCAATAGTAATATTCAATCAACTCTAAGCTACATAATTGAAATACCACCAATGCAAAATTTAAAGCACTTCTCACCAATTGACCTTATTTCAAGATGCATAAAAGAGCATGTAGTTAGAGAATAGGCTCAACTCTTGTAATATTGTACAACAAATAGAAACTTTAAATACACAAAAAGAGTGCCTCACACCATTGTAGTTGAATTGGTTGAGCACAATTGGTGAGGGTGATGGTATTCTCTTTGATTATGTCATCCACCAAGGTTTAAAAATCCCAAAGGTATGATATAAGGGATGAGGCCAAGATCTTGCCCCAAATGATTTTTTTGGAATGGATACCCTCGATCCTTGGCTCTTAGCTAAAGAGATATCAACATAGACTTGTGCTTCCATATAAAATTCCTCTATAAACTCATGGATGATATAAAATCATCCATCAAAAAATAAAAATAAAAATGTAAAGCAACTATTTCTTCCCTAAAACCTCCACATAGGCATCCCATGGGGAAAAGTGAAAAAAATCAATGTGCTAGTAATAAACAATAGAAATGATGTACTTAGTGATTTTTTTTATGCTTGCCTCTATGTTTGTTATCCTCAGGTAGTGGTTGGAAAGGAAAAAGAAACAACAATTTTTTTTATTTATGAATAACCAAATATATCAATTTCATCAAAATTTACAAACAATTGCATTGATAGACCAAGATAATTGCAACCCCCTCTAAAATTCTTTGAATCAAATGTGAGCCAAGTCCAATTGAAGCTTGGGAGCTAAATGAGTGAAATTCCCTTCAACATTATCCAAGAAAAATAATTTACACCCACACCTTTTTGTCCAGTCATATACAAACCCTTTTTTTATTTTTTTCACCAATCACCAGATGGAATCAATTGATATCATTAAAACATCTTAGGCATTGAGTTGAAACTACTAAGAAAAATCTAAAATATAGTCCTTCTTCCTTTGTTGGAGATAATATTTATTTATAGAATGTATCCAAAAGACTCCAATGTTGGAGATAATATTTATTTATTGAATGTATGTAGAACATTCCAGCCTATGGAACATCTCAACATATATGTAACCTTCCCGTTCTTTCTTATTTTTTTTTCTTTATATAATTTTATTAGCCATTCTAGGTTCTTCTAGAGTTATGTATAAAATATATAAATACAACAACCATTTTACCATTGTACAATAAGAACAAGCAAGCAAGATGTACAAATTTTTGTTGTTGATAATATACAATATATTTGTGTCTTTTATTTGCTATACTTTTTTTGATATTTTATTTCTTCAATATGATATAAGATCATGTATTTTAATCTTGAGCAATGATATGTGGGTTTTGTAGTGTGGGTTGTGAGCTATGCAAGTTGCAATTTGGTTGTGAGCAACAATATCATTTTTTTGTGGTCAAGGAAGTGAGTGATATTATAACAAAGAAAATAATATTAGTATAAAAAAATTATGCATCAAGGAATCTAAAGGTTATTTTAATTTTATTCTAATCTCAAAAAGAGGGAATTTATCACAATGGAGTCCATTCGTATTCCTTTACCTACAGTTAAATTAAATGAAAAAAATATATTATGATTGAGTGTCACATATAGAGATTTGTCTAACACTTTAAAATTGCTATGAAATTGTTAATGGTAGTGAACAAAAACCAACAAGCCATGGAAAAGGGAAAGAAGATTGAGATAAGAGAGATAAATGGTAGCAATATTGACCAATCTTACACTTTCTAAGGAATTTTTTTCAAAATTTCACAATGAGGGAAGTGGAGTCAAAGTATGAGCTAGTTTTGAAGAGTACATATGAAAATTCAGGGGATGTATAGATCCTAATTCTCACTATAAAATTGAACAATATGAAATTATCATATTGACAAGAGCTAGTCCCTCATCTAAGAAAATTAAAGGAAAAAAAAAAAAACTTGTTTCTCTTAGAAATGATATAGATGATAAATATTTTGTGCAAATAATCTTACAAAGTCTTCTAAGACCTTATCAACCATTTATAAGAGGTCTAGTTATTGCTAATAAATTTAATATATAGAGTATGAAGAGTTATGTGCTAAGCTAGTGCAAGAAGGAAAAATGTCAAGCCAAGGAAAGGGAGTCATCTAGTGATGAGCCTCAAGCCTTCATGGTGAAGAGAAAATAGAATTACAAAAAAGACACAAGATAATCAACCAAGAGAGAGAAATTGGAAGCATGAAACCAGGTATAGTCCATCCAAGGATCATAATGATAGTAGGAACAAAAGCAAATGGAAATTTAATTATTATGGTAAGTTAGGTCACAGATCAAATGAATGCTATAAAGGACTAAGGTTATGGAAACTTGAAGACAATGAAGAATATAGAAACCTTCGATTCTAAAAGTAATTATCTTTATGTTGTGTACTAAAATTGTAAGGCCTTGCCTCGTATGTACTTAATACAACCATAATCTATTTTCTATTTTTCTTGAATTGATGATTAATTATATTGTGGATAATAAATAAGGCGATCTCTTGGAAATATTCTTGCATATCATTTGGACATTATGTTTTATTGTCCCTACCATGAAGGTGGAATGCACTCGTATACCATGGAATGCAAATTTAGATTCTAAATGAATTATTATATAGTTAAAGATTAAAATGTTCAGCGAATAGATTAATGTGATACACAATTGATACTTACGATTGTGTTGGTAATGTGTAGGAAAGCAATGGTGTTAGCATGAGAAGTGAGAACCCTCAAGAGCGAATCAAAAGACTTCTTCATGAGGATATAAATTTTACCCCATTTGGGGCCTACAAACAAGCAGAGTTAATGTTTTGGAAGATTAAGGTTGTGAGGGAATTTAGTTGTGATTCATGAGAGTTGTTGGTAAAATTTTTGGATTAGGGTGCAAAAATAAAACCCCCTAGGGTCTATACCATAGTGGCAGGTGTCAAGTGGGCATACAATAGTGCCCCTACAACATGATTTGACCCCCGAAAAGATCTCATAATGGAGAGTGACTAATTTTGAGAAAAGGATGGGGTGGAAAGATTGAGTGGTTGTCCAAATGCATGTTCTCATTAATGGGGAAAGGACCTTCATTGATGGGGGAGTTACACTCCACACCTTCCCATCCAAGAGTTGCAATTTGGGAAACTCCTATATATTTGGAGAGGAAGAAGGAGTGGGGTGTTACCCACTTCTCCTCTTGGAGAACTTTAATGGATATGGTAGAAAGAGGGAGAAGAGGAGAGGAGTTCACCTCTTTGAAAAGATAGTGATCAAGATCATTCAGCTTGGAGAGGAAGGATGAATGAAAGAATTCAGCCCCTTTATCTAAAAGAAAGGAGATGAGTTTTTCTTATTCCATTTACCCTTGTCTATTGGTTGTAAGAAGGTGACATATTGTATGGATCATGATTGAAAAAAGGAAGTAGAGAACCTAGATACATGAAATTTGTGCTATGATAGTCTTATTCCTTGTAACAATGAGAAAAGACTCAATTTATCATCATGGAGCTAAAGAATTCCTTGCTCGGGGGTATGGTTAGAGCCCACAAGGCTCCATGACACCATTACGGTAGGGTGGACATCAAGTCCTATTTGTTTGTGTGTCATTCTCTGTTTAAAGGATTGTATTTTTTTGTAAAATGAAAAGATGAGAAGAGAGCTCTTAATTCATTAGCATGTTCATTTTATTTCTAAGTTTTAGGGTAATAATGGACATTTAATTTCTTTGGAATGGAGAAAAGAAATATCTTAAAATTTTTAATTTAAATAAATACTTGAGACATAGAGGTTCCCACATACGAATTTGAAGCAAAATTTACATTTCCATGCATTCAAGCTTATGAAGAAAGAGTTTGGGGTAATGTATAATAAAACAATGTGTAGAGTAAAAAGGATGTCCATTGTTTTAAATATGACCCATAAAAAAGATAGTTATCTAAATTTATCAAAGTTTGTTTATCTTCGAAAAGAACTAAATAGTTAGACCTCAACTCTCTAATAAGGTCAAGGAACAGTTAAAACAAAACTTTGTTATAGTCGCTACCGAAATAAATGGGACTCTAATGAATTCTTTTGTGTATTGCTTGTTATGGAAGCATTTGAGCATAAGTTGATTTATGTTATTTTGTTTCAGTGTTGCAAATAAAGTAGATTTATTGTTTTGTTTATTTAAATTCTGGAAGGTATGCGGTCATCTGCAAAGCCTCAAAATCTGTAGAAAATCAAATAAAAATTTACAGTATTATCCTCCAATCCCAATACAAGTTAGCCTTGGGAGATTACATAGAGCACTGGAATTCCAACAAGTTATTGTGGCTCTTATACAACACGACATAACAAATGTGTATCTCTTATTTTAACCGATCGACTGAAAATCTAAATGATCATTTAAGAAACTTGAAGCCCATTAAGTAAAATAAAGAAAAAGGGGTGAATCCCTTGTAGTGTGTGAATCTGTGTTAACATCCAGAAGATTCGAGCTATAGTCTACTGTAAATAAGTGCAAAGAAAAAAAACAATAGAAAAGAAAAGAAACTAGCGATGTGCGATTACACTTCAAAGGTGGTCGGTACAACATAAAACTCCCTTATTTGCATTCAAGGAAAACTTGATATTACCATAGGTCCCAATTCCTAGAAGAAGAAGAAGAAAAAACGGGTGAGTGTCATAAAACAAACATATGTATAAATACAGTTTTGAGCCATTCCTCCCTTTCGAATAGCTTCAAAATGGTTACCATTCTATAAATAAAAGTATATATATATGTAATGTGCCTATAAACAATTATATACAAAAATATGAATGTTATCCAAGTCTTCAACGTTTTCAAAGTGCAGACGACTGGGGAAACACGAAATTCTCGTTATCGTTAAGTGATTGCAAAGAGTGTTTATCTTCAGTCTATGCTTAGTAGAGGTAGCTATTAATAATAAAAGGCGGTAGAATTGTTCTTAAAACAACCTGCTCAACTAAATAAATGCAACACTCAAGCAACAACAACATTCAAGACCTTCCTATAAATTCACATTTTCCAGCATACGGATAAAATAATAATAATAATACTAATTAGATGTCACAAAAGCGATAAATGAGGTAGGGCGTGAGACGTTGATTTGATCGAAGGAGTAAGCTCTTGTCTTGCCAAGTCATGGCCATTGTCAAACATCTACAAGAAAGAAAAAAAACGGATGACGATTTATTTCAAATTAATTAATGAATTCCCATTGAATAAGAGCTATATGATAGATACTAGTAGCTAAGTCGTTGACATGCAAGATTTCACATTTAAGATTATTACTTTAACTTCTACAGATGGGGATGGTTCTCGGGTCACGTAAGTAGAAGAGGTTTGACATAGTAATTGCAAGCTGTCTGGGCATGCATAAGACTAAAGGAAAAACAGTAGAACAAAGAAAAGACTGACCGCATTGTCGTCCTGGAATGGTTGTCAGAAGTAAATTTCCATAGATCTAATGGTCAGCATTTACTCAATCTTGCGCGAGTTGATGGAGCGGAGGCTTGAACTACAACTTTTATCACGGCCAGACATGGCAAGATCATGATAGGGGTGATGGGCCAAGTAATCAATATGTCCTTGTTCCTTGTAGGAGCAAAGATACGAGCCCTTTAAGTCTTGTCACCCTGATGGAAGATGTAGTGAGTAGGAAAAAATATGGAGTAAAGCAGGGCAGTCCAAGTGTAATTATTAAGCATTAATTACCCAAGGATGGGAACCTAGAACGAATAGTCTAAAATTTATTGATCTAAGTTTTCCTAAAGTTGACCAGATGTTCAAAATCATATCAGAACTTAAATTCCAAGTAATTAAATGCTTAGTCATTCGAACTCATTTGCCTCTACCTCCAGAAAATGCACAATGGGGGCAGCCTTATCGTTTTAATTCAAAAGTGTTTTCTATGTCAAAATGGCTTTGTTAAATATCTATCAAACTTTGTGCTCAATGACTACCTTCATTATCTGCAAGTTTTACAATCAAACACAAAAAAAATAGTTCATAGACTTCTTAATTTAAAAATAGTACGTGCTGAATTCAAAACCAACAACATACAACTAAATGCACTAACGAAATTCCAGAGTTTCAAACCACAACAAAATTATAGTCTGTTTTATTCAGATTATCAATGCTTAATATTCTTGAAACTCATATTAACATCATTGAACCAAAATAATAATAACGATATAGTCATCCGAGTAATAATAATGTTAACAGTTTTAAATTAGCTCATATCAATTGACCTAAAGTAAGGTTGAACGAAGTTGTTAAAAATGTGATACATAAAGAATATTCCTGAAAGTGTTTTGTGTGCAACCAGTATTGTCTTGCTAGAAGTAAACTAAAAGCAAATTAGTGTAGATCAGTTCTTTACAACATCTATAGTGTCCAAAATGTATATTTTTTTAATTGGAATAAGAAACGAATAATTTCATCAGCAGAAAAATTCCTGAGCAGCTACAACTACAAAGCATAAACAACAATAACTAAAATGCTAAAGGGGTCTGAACATAAAGAGCAGCTACAGGTACAAAGTATAATAATCTGAGCATGGACAGCTGCAACAATACTGCTAAAAAAGTTTGAAAATGAACAACAACAACAATAATGCCAAAAGGAAAGAATGACTGCACAGCTACAAATTGTTGCCCTTCACCTCCACATGTATTTTCTTTTGTGATACTTCACCAAAACATGAAGCACTTTGTAAAAAAAAGAATAACGTGAGTAAATTTCAAAGTGCATAGCGGTGACTTGGGGAAACTGTAACAGTAAAATCTTTTAATTGCAATATTATCTCGGTTAGTTATGAAGTAAGGTTAAGTTTGAATAACTAATTATTCCTTGTAATTTTAATGCAATGATTGTGGTGTAAACAAAACCCTCTCATTTGGCCCCACGTCAATTCATTCACTTTAGCTCTTATGAGATTAACCACCTTATTCAATTGTTTAAATGATTCCTTAATAAAGGAGACACGAATATATATACCTCCACTCCTTAATAAGGATCTGTTAGTAAACAAAAAATAATAATAACAATAAGAATAGGTGATGAGTTCAATTAATGGCTCAATTTTGATAGGGATCATTACATATTTGTTGTTGCTATCATAGACTTTCACACTTGGTTGTTATATTTTCCTTAAAGCCATAGACGTTGGTGTTGATGTTCAAAACAGTAAAACAACATTAAACAAAATATCACTATTCTATTACTCCTGAAAAAGAAAGATAACATATAGTAATCTAACTCCCAAGGTCCTAGTAGTTGGTTCTTAACTGTGCTGATATGGCTTAGTGGTCAATGTAACTATAATGTGCAAGGGGCCATTTGCTAGAAAAAAGGAACAAAACTGCATGAATCAACTAACTTACATTTGGGGGGTTTAAATAAATGAAAAAAAGATAGATTAGAGCTTTGAAACAGAGGATCATTGTCAAAACTACTTAATATCTAGACATGCATATCAATAATGAGCATTTCTTCATCCAACCATAACCACAACATAATGCAATCCATAGAATAATCTATACTATTGCATACATCCATAGTGCTAACTCAACAATCACAACTATTCACTAAACTTTATTTCAGAAACTTTGAGACAAACCATCCACTCATCATCAAAAACACAGATCAAATAAATATAATAGCAATTTCATTCACAGATAATTTAATGAGATAATCTTTAAATCCGGTTTTCTCTATTGATTTTCACAAAGTAGAAAACATTTAGGCACATCAAATCACTGGCATACAGATTGATCATGAATCATTAATCTTATCAGATAGGTCCAAACTTAATAACATAAAAACCTATATATAAAATTGTAAAATTGTAACCAAGTTCAAACGAATTTTCAAAGTATCCTTGCTAACAACGATGGAAACCTAAGACTAATCACTATTCACTATCATTAGGTGGCTAAAATTTCTTCAATTAGCCAATCTTCACAAAATAGAGCTAAAAAATACATATAGACATGTGTTGCACAAGCTTCTCTCAGTCAAAACTCAGATCCACAAATTAAGGGACCATAACTAAATGAAGAATTGGATTGTTGATCTATAGTTACAAGGTTGGATTGCTTTGTTGCACAAAATTCTGATGCCCAAGAAAACAAGTGAAACTGAAGGATGGAATTGAAGTCAAGTTCATGTCAAAACCTTTCAAAGAGAAGAGAAGAAGATGTTGTGTCAAATGAAGAAAGTGTTCTACTACCAACTTATTCCTACGTTGCATGCTCAAGGATGTACTCATCGTAACTAGAGAACACTTGTTGAAGGGTATCCGAATCAGGCCCATCCAACCAATCATCCTCAAATTTAACCCTCTTTAACTCTGCTAAAACCAATCCTTGTATCTTCTTTAATTTGATCACTTCCCTTCTTGCAGCCTTTGCTTCTTCCCTGATGTCCATAAACCTATCCAATAAAAAATCCAATCCATCATCCCCCTTTTGCATTACCTCTTCAAATCTACACATCCACTTCTCCCTCATCCTATCCAAAGAAAGAACCCCCTTGACCGAGGTATCTAGATTGACCAATATAGCCACTATTGCCTCCAATTCATCAATCTATTGGTTCAAGTCTTTACTCATCTCTTGAACCTCATTCTTATGCTCATGAATAGACTTGGACTTATATCCTGTTATCCTCACAGTCTTCTCAATAAAATCCACATTTCCCTCTTCAAGGATTGACTCTTCAAGTAGAGTTGACTTAGACACTTTGCTAATGTCCTTAAGCTTTTTAACATATTCTTTATACTGGGTAAAAGCAAGAAGTTGGGTACACAAAGAGGGGAAATCTTGGGGGAAAAAATAGTTTCGCAAGAAATGCGTACGCGTTTTCAAAAAAACGCGTACACGTTACGAATCGAGTACCCGATCCTGGATCTGAACACGTATGCGTTCAGACTCGGGTACGTGAACCTAAAATGCGTATGCATTTTGAAACGCATACACGTTTCGAGAAAGTATTTATTTTTTTAAATAAACGACTGTAATTCATTTTCCACCATTCTGATCTGGGACCGAGAAGAAGAAAAGAGAGCGCGTACGCATTTTAGAGGCCACAAATTTTTGATTGCCACCTCCTCCCATCGACACTAGCGACCCCGTCGACTTCCAGGTTAGTTGAATTCTTCATTTTTTTTTGCTTTATATCTTTTTTTTTGTTTTTTAATTAGTATTCAATTTTTGTTTGTTTAGTGTGTTTTAGTTCAATGTTTTTTTTTAATTGCATTTAAAAAACCAAAAACGTCAACGAAACAAAGAAATTTAAATTGTAAATTGAAAACCATAAAAATTAAACCTAAATTGAACACATTTAAAACTTAGAAATTTCAAAACCCTAGAAACCCTAGGTTACAAAATTTACATAGGTCCCTAAAAACTAATTTACATAGGTTAATCTTTGGACCTAAACCCTAAAGCGTAAACCTAAAACCCTATTTACCCTAATTTACGTAAACCTAAAATGGGCTATTTACCCTAATTTACATAAAACTAAAATGGGCTATAGATAGACTATGTGCAATATGGATAGAGCTAGACACATAAATGTTATTAAATCAAATAAATATTAAAATGTGAAACATGAATGATTTCTACCCATTTCTCTTATTTGGATGAGATCCTTTGTGAATTATGTAAGGATGCATTATGATCATATTTAAACCTTAATTTATAGGATGTTATTCATAAGATCTATAGGACAAGTGTGTAATCTAATTCCTATTTTAACTCTCATGTGTAGTGGCATTGTTCTAGATTAGGAAAACTAAATGTTGTACTTTCTCTAAACTAGTGTATCAAAGCTAACTTGTAGCATGAACATTTCAATTTGGAAAATTCAAATTACTTTTTTGAGAAACTTGTAGTTTAGGGTTTAGGGTTTAGGGTTTAGATCTCCTCTTCCTTTTTAAATCATCCAAGAGTGCTTAGAGGTCCAAATAGGTTCAAAATCCATCATAACTCAACAACTTACTTATAATTGAAATCTAAAATTCCTAATTGTTGATATATTGAAGCTATTCCTAGAATGTCACATATTTTATTCAAAGCACTAAGTTTAGGTGGTAGGGTTTCTCATTTACTTGTAAAAATTTATTCATGTGTCTTCTATATGTTTTCATGTCATCAAATCTCTAAATATAAACCCTAAACCCTAATTCAGCATTCATTTTGTTGTAGGACCTTAAAATTAAATTTGGTTGCCTTTCAATTCTATAACCAAAGGTTTATTTTCTAAGATTATTTATTTATTGAATTGATCAATTGATTCCTCACTTAGTGGCAGTTAGGTTCTTTTCTTGAAAAGCCATGCATGTCTAGAATTTATATAAATATGCAAAGGAAGAGTCTATGTCATAGAAACGTTTCAAAAAATATATGATTAGACAAAAAATTGGGTCTAGGGTTTAGGGTTTAGGGTTTAGAGTTTAGATCTCCTCTTCCTTTTTAAATCATCCAAGAGTGCTTAGAGGTCCAAATAGGTTCAAAATCCATCATGTGTCTTCTATATGTTTTCATTTCATCAAATCTCTTTAAATCTAAACCCCAAACCCTAATTTAGCATTCATTTTGTTGTAGGACCTTATAATTAAATTTGGTTTCCTTTCAATTCTATAACCAAAGGTTTATTTTAAAAGATTATTTATTTATTGAATTGATTAATTGATTCCTCACTTAGTGGCAGTTAGGTTCTTTTTTTGAAAAGCCATGCACATCTAGAATCTATATAAATATTCAAAGGAAGAGTCTATGTCATAGAAACGTTTCAAAAAATATATGATTAGAAAAAAAATTGGGTCTAGGGTTTAGGGTTTAGATTTCCTCTTCCTTTTTGAATCATCCAAGAGTGCTTGGAGGTCCAAATAGGTTCAAAATCCATCATGTGTCTTCTATATGTTTTCATGTCATCAAATCTCTAAATCTAAACCCTAAACCCTTATTTAGCATTCATTTTGTTGTAGGACCTTAAAATTAAATTTGGTTGCCTTAGGCAACTCCACCAAATTTTATTCCCTTAAGCCATGGAACATTTTAAATTCCTACTCCACCTTACTAGATATAGATCCCCTTAAGCCATCCTATCACCCTAAATCGTAAATCGATGTCTTAAGGGGTCCTAATATGACATTTCTTAAGGGGATCAAAGAAGTTCTCAAAATTTTGTGAGTAGAGCTCAAGCTCATCTTTGTTTATTTTGTACATTGCAATTAGGTCACTAGCATATATCTATGTGTCCCTTTGAATGTATTCTATTAATCTTTCCTTCTTATAGTTGCATATATTCTTATTTCTCTCTTTTTTCCTTTATAAGTGTTGTTTACATGCCAAAGGATTCTATTTTTTTTATATTGCTTCATATAATATTCTCCTTGAAAGATCGATGTGGAAATACTTGTATGTTTAGTAGTTTAATCTTGTTTTTTAAAGTTTAATTATTAAGGGGTTTGTAGGAATTTTACATAATATTTTTTTATCATATTTGAGGTGGGTTTTTTGGGTTCCATCTATTTGCATGTTATTGATCAATGGTTTGTGAGTTTTGGGTAATCCTCCATTTTGTTTTTGAGCATAGAAATATTGTGGGAATTTAAGAATGTTTAAGGTGGAAGATCTTGGAGTTGGTGATGTGTTTTCATGTTTCATGGTTATGACTTGCAGATCTTATTTGGTATTATGAGAATATCCTCTAAGATTAAATTTATATTTTCATGTATTATGTGGTCATGTAAAATGGAAGATTTTTCATGTTGGGTTCTTTCTTTGGGCTTCTTAGTTACATGAGAAAGTACTAGTTGTTTTGAATACTATTTAAAGTTCTTATGTTGGTTTCATTCTTTAAATCCATGGTTAAATAGAAGAATTGGATTATTGAACCCTCATTACATGTTAGTTGTAGAGTTGATCTCTTAGTGACCTAGAAGCTCCCAAAAAACCTTGTTCTTCTATTTGGATGTACAAAGTGATGGTTGTGGAATATTTTGGTTGCTTAAATTTCCTAGATAACCCTCTAGCATTTTTAGATATTTGTACTTGCATGTTATAGATTCATGATATTTGTACTTGCATTTTTTTGATTGTTGAGAATGAATAATTTTTCCTTCACTTTGGGATTAGCTAGACCTAGGAGAGTATTCCTAGAGGTAGCCTTTAACAATATTTAATCACAAATAAAGATATATAAAATATAAAAAACTATAATAGTATCTATATACATGAAATTTGAAAATTTAGATAAATCAATTTATGTCCTCGGATTTAATTAAATTTTGTCATACTTGATTAATACATCTATTCATTTTGAATTGTAGGACCTTAAAATGAAATTTGGTTGCCTTAGGCAACTTCACCAAATTTTATTCCCTTAAGCCATGGACCATTTTGTCCTAGGACCTTACTACACATAGATCCCCTTAAGCCATCCTATACCCTAAATCGTAAATCGATGTCTTAAGGGGGAATTTGACATTTCTTAAGGGGATAAATTTGGTGAATATATCTATGTGTCCCTTTCAATGTCTTCTATTAATTTTTCATTCTTATCTTTAGTATTATTTGAAAATAATGAATGAGATTAAATAAATTTTAATAAAACCCCACAATTTCATAAATCTACCCTTCATATTAACAACTCCACACTAGACTCAATTTAATGTGTGTACATGCTATGAATTTTTAATGTTATGGATTTTATAATGTTATAAATCAAATGGTCTTCAAATGAAATATATTTTGAATTTGTGCATGTTCAATGTGATTTTTAAATAACTTTCAAATTGTGTGCATTATTTAATTAGTTTGTTGATATATATTTTTTAATTGTTTAACATGCAGTTGCCATATCATTGCTCACATGGATCCATTGTTTAATTTAGAGGATTTTATGCCCAATCAAGAAATTCCTATAGATCCCATACATCCCAATCCACCACATGAACATAACCCTAACACACCTCCACATTCTCCACTACCTAACCCCCCACCCCCTCCAGTAGTTGATGAAGATCAATTAAGAGAGAATATCCAAGCAAACCTCATTGTCATTCAAGGAAATATAGATCTCATAAAAAATGAGCCTAGAGTCCCTCCCCATCTCGCACGGTTTACATCTACGATGCAAACTATTGTCATTCTGTTTGATCTATTGATGTGGACCTAGTTAGGTTCCATCAATGGAGAGAAGAGAGGAGACAATTCTATGCAGATGGATTGTCATATAAAGAAATCAATGACCTGAAAATTACCAAACAAGCCATGTGCCAATATTTTATTAATCCCCATACAAACCAACCCATTCCACCCACGAAAAAATGAATTTCAATTTTATGGTGTAGGCACGTGCAGATAGCTGCACATTTTTGGGATAGATGGTGGATGGTGTTTGATACTCCACCACATGGAAATAGTGAGGTGCCCTTATACTTTTTGAGAAAGTTATGGGTTGAGTTTGAGTTGGGTAAAAACCCAACTATTTTGATATGAGGTCATTTCAGGGAGTTGGGCGTGGCATGCCCCAACATAGACTAGGAGCACATGTCAATCCTCAGCGACGTGCTCCAATTGCTCCTATTGTTCCTCTTCCTTCTCCTAGTTTTCCCATTGCATTTCAGCAACAAACCATGTTATCGACATTAGGAGAATTGAGTTCACTTTTAGGACATCTCACTCAGCATACTACACACGCAACCACTGAAGTGGCCAATAGAGAGCATGGAGGCTCAGGCTATAGGGATACTCAGACATCCACTTCAGGTGATGCACATGCATCTGGGACAGAGTCATACCTAGATTTACTATATTCTGAGGATCGTCCTACACAGGTATGTTCATATTTTGAACTTAAATTTAATTCAAGTTTGAAATATGAAAAATTCATGTAAATAATAACATCAAACTATATATATAATATAATATTAATTCAATAAGTGTTTGGTGTAGACGCATGATCATGTGATGCCTGAAACTCAATATGATCATCGTGTGCATATGTCGAGTGCTGTAGATTTGGGCTCACCTTTTGGACAGGTACTTGAACCAATATATATTAAATAATTTGTGTGGATATATATCTAATTTAATTTGAATTTGTACACATGTGTGAATTGATATATATTATATCTAGATGCAGGGAGGTCATACAATACCTAGTATTGACCAACCACAAGTTACAGTGGTGAGCGCTCCTGAGACATCATCAGCTCAGGTGCGTGCTTTCAAAACTTTGTTAAGTTTAAATTAAATAGACATCATAGGTCTAATTTAATTTTTCATTTACATACATATGTGTCAATGATCTATATGAACTGTTGTACATCTATATGCAGGAATTTCATGAGATACCCATGGCAGGCCGTGCACCTGAGACATCATTGGCATTTATGCATGGGCAATCTCAGGTGCATGATCATGAGGTCATATCATTTGAGGTTGTAAACTTTACTTTAAATCTCCTATACAATTTTTACGAACCTTTTAAATATATATATTCAAGGTTTTCACATATTGTTTGCACTTTATATGAATATGCAGGATATAGTAGATCAGGCATTTGCATCTTCTCAAGTGACAGTTATGCTACCCATTGAAGAAAATGTGCCAGTTACATATTCACATGATCATATGGTAATTTATGCATACTAGAAATCATTTTTACTATATAAATACTAGATATAAATAATTAAATTTATTTTTATCTAAAAGTTTATATTTTCAAGTTTAAATATGTTTAATTATATCAAAATTTCTAAATAAATTTAAATCTAATTTCAAGTTTCGTGTACTCTTTTACAGCATGATGCAGGTACATCTAGTCAACATGGAATAAAGAGGAGACTTGATTTGACTGATTAGCCTGAAAGTTAGATGGTTTTATATTTTATGGACTATAGATCTCTAGTTTTATTTAAATATATGTGTTGGACTTGACACATAAATTATATGGAGTATCTATCTCTAGTTTTACTTTGAACATGTTATTATCATATTTGTGTTTATTTATATTAGTTGACTTTAATATGATGATTATATATGCAGTCAATTATGATATCTTGTTATGTTCATTTTAATGATTATATGCACTCATACATTAGACTATTTATATTTTATCTAATTTTCAAGTATTACATGCACTATATAAATTCTTATCTAGAATCAAATTTAATATATATAATTTATCACATGGTTAGGTGACAAATTAAAACATTCCTTAAATAGTTTAGATCATATTCATAATAAATTAAGGGCAGGTAATTTTAACTATTTTCCAATTAGATAGCAAATATTTGAATCAATAAACAAAAAAACTATCTCCTTGTATGTATAAAATGTATAATCTATACAATTGAATAATTATATAAAATGTGGTAAATACAAGACATGAAATGTATAATCTATAAAATTGGAACAAGATATTTAAAAAGTGACATTGAACAAACATATATAATGTATATCAAGATGTTTATTACAACTATATAATATGATGAAACATAATGTGCATGTAGATACAATTAAAACTTATCAACTTTTAGGTGAAGACCAAAAATTGACATTTACATAGTCTCTTGATAAAATAATTTTTCAGTTCAACAATCACTTCGTAGATCGACTTGATGAGAACCTACAAAAATAATTAATGTAAGTAACTACAATTTTTATGAGTCATTTAAGAAAAAAATTCATGTGAGAAAAGAATAGTATATAGTAAATTCCATACAAATTCAAAAGATGTTTGCCATAGGATGGATTAAGGGGACCTAAGAGGATATATAGCTTAAGGGGGGTCTTAAGAGAATGGCTTAAGGGGAGTTAAGAGGATGGTTTAAGAGGATGCATCTCATGAACCCTAGGATATGGCTTAACAGGTCCTAAGAGGATGGCTTAAGGGGATGTAAGAGGGTGGATTAAGGGGAGTTGATAAAATGACTTGAAGGGATGTAAGAGAGTGGATTAAGAGGATGTAAGAGGTGGATTAAGGGTTGATAGAATGGATTAAAGGGATGTAAGATAGTGGATTAAGGGGATGCATGTCATGAACCTACAATATGCTTGCACAGGCCCTAAGAGGATGGCTTAAGGGGAATTATGAGAGTGACTTAAGGAATGCAAGATTATGGATTACAGGGATGTAAGAGGATATGACTTAATGGTGCTTTAAGAGGATGGCTTAAGGGGATGAAAGAGGGTGGATTAAGGGGAGTTGATAGAATTACTTGAAGGGATGCAAGAGGGTGGATTAAAGGGAGTTGAGATAATGAATTTATACTATCAATTAAATGTATCTAGAACTATATATAGTTACCTATCTCTATATTTGAATTCCATTGTAATATATGTGCACCTCCTCTCTTGTTTGTAAAGCATCTAATTTTGGGGGACTTGAAACAAAAAATGATATAAAACTTTAATTAGGAAATGATTAAATACAAATATATATATCAATTAACTATATAAACAACTAGATATACTTACCAATATTTATTTACTCTATTGTACCATCTGCATCCTCTCTTTTTTTTAATGCATCTATGATTGTCTCAAGATCATCCATTGAAAGTGTCCATAAAACTTTATTAGGATGCCTCCCTTGATATCTAACTAGTTTTATACTGGTTTCCAAAATCAAATGTGAATAATGTGTAATCTTCTTGTGTCTTTCTATAATCTTCAAATGCAGGCAAGCCATTCTTTCTCATCAAATATTTTCAAAGCCAAGTGCCAACAACAACCATTGAACCAGTTGGATACTCAAAGTTGTCATCATCCACTCTAGGATGTGCCAACTTATGTTTTCTCTCAACACATCTAGCCAACCAATAATCTGTCTCCTCTTCATTCCCCTCAGGTGCAACAACAACATACACATGTCCTACAAAAATAAATGCAAAATTCAATAAAGAGTGACTTATATTTAATTCACATATACATCCACATAAAAAATCTACTCAATAAATAATGTAATCTTCTGTACAAGATCCTAAACACTCATCATGTAAATCATCCTGATGCAACACTTGATTATCTTCAATTATCATTCCATGTTGAACATGTTTCGATGTAGGCATTAAAGCTCTTTGTTGCCATTGTTTGACCCATTCTATATTTTCACACAATTCCCAATCACCTGCAATACAAAATTGACAAAAACATGCCAACTCCTTTGTCCATATTGTCCATGTGTTTGTATTTCAACTCTTAAATGAATTCCATTTTGTAAATCCACTAATTGTTTTACAATCTTGTTGAGAAAAAATATCATTTTCTTCAACTAACTAAAAGAAGCATCTAATTATTGAGCTCTCACTTGTTCTTGTAGATAATTTGGTATTGCATCTAATTCCATAATTGCATACGCATCCTTAAATTTTAAGATCCTTCAAATTTGCTGTTTCTAGCAAGTGAGCTCTTTCACACATGCACCTATCACTCCATCTGTTCTCCTTACGACTAGCTTCTAAAAAACTCCGTGATGTGTTGGATATTATTCTCTTATGAAACTCACAAGCAACTACACAAAACATTCTGTACTTTAACTGACCTGCAATGGTCTTGACCATATGAGATGTTCTAGCATTTGAATTCCCTCTCTTTTTAAATTTTTATAAAATATACCAAACAATATTGTACAAACTTCCGGGGAGAAGGAATGGGATCGACATCACTCTCAAAAAAATTATATTATTTTTTGTACTATCATCTGCATGTCTATAAGCAATGTGAACAAATATAGCTACTTGCACTGAATTATAATATTGTGATTGAATTTCTTCTTGTGGAGCAAGAGTATAATTTTTAGCAAAATCAACAACTGACAATATACTTCCAATTGGGAATGTGTTTTTACATAAACAAAATTGATTATCAAGCCAATGAGCATTATGAGAGTGTTGAACATATTTAGGTACAAACTTATCTTTAAATTCATTAATAAAAGCATGCACACTAACTTTTTCCACAATTAGCTCAACACGTTTTCCAGTTTTTCCATCTTTTAAAGAATACTCAACATTTTTTAAATTTTTTTACATCCACTAATTGTTGTCCAAATTCATCTAAACTACTTTCCATGCATACATTCTCCTAATAATGAAAAGTTACCCATCTATAAGCATTCTCGAGAAATGCATGCTTTTTAAAAAAATGAGTTTCCATTTAAAGAGGGATTACAAAACAAACCTCCTATAAAATCTTTGATTCTTTCAGGTGACATATTAATACCACAAATGTCCTGCATAATTTGGTTAGCATGCAAAGTGCATCACATATATCGAAATATATCATAATAATAATGAAATTGTACATGAGTCTTACAACAACAAGAATTGAACAGCAGTGAATTCTAACATGCCACCAAGGTTTACACTTTTCGAATGATCTTTTGACTTATGTGGCAATATTCAATGGTAAAGATTGGAAGCATCTAATTTTTTATATAATTAGGTTTGAGTCATATCTAAGAGATGCTTTGGGATGAGGTTCCTGCGAATTTTGGAACCACCCTTAATTTTAGACATCTCTAATGTTAGGTGATACTCTTGTATTATCATGCCAAAATTTATGGATTAAATATTTAATTTCATTAGTTAATTTCATGTCTGATCTTGGGAGTCTACCACTAAAACTCCAACATGATTAATAGGATCCTTTTCAATACTTTCTCTTCTTTTAGCAACTCTTATCAAAGTTCTAGGATTTACTTTTACACATTTACTAATCTTACTTAACATTCTTTTATTTGAAGTTGTTTTTATCAACTAGAGCAGTTGTTATTGCACGACGAGCACATTCTTATCTTTCAATCGTTTTCTTACCAATAACATTAATAGCATTAGCAACACTAGACATGACTTGTTCTCTGAATCATCTTTCTTTTCGATTTTACAAAAGCACTAATTTTTCATCACTTTTCTCATTTTCAACATTCTCATCAATTGCACCATGAGTTGACATTGGAATCCTAATTTCTTTCTATAAAAAAATATTTTATATATTTTATTTCCATAATTTCTAATTTGTCTCGAAGAAACTTTACCATGAAGGTTATCTAGCACATCTGTTTCAATTGTAAAAAAAGCATTTTCACCTTCATCCATAGGAGTTTCATTTTCATTCACACAAGGGGTTTCATTTTCATTTTCAAATGTAAAAGGGATTTCATTATCATTTTCATCAATATGAGGGATTTCATTCTCATTTACATTCTCAGAAGATACAATTTCATCATTTTCTTGTTTCTGCATTGTTTCAACCCTAATATTATTGATCTCATCAATGGTGTATCCAACTTCATCTAAACAAGCACTATCAATATTATGAAAACTTGGGTTTGAACACATACCTGGATAGATTGTTTGAATAGGTGCATTTTCCATGTCATTGGGAGGTGGATTTGAAGGCACACCCGAATTTTTTTGCTTATCATTCAAAGTTGAAGTTAAAGGCACAGTTGGGTTTGTCTCCGTAATTGCATTTTTCTTCTATATTCACCATCTCCACATTTGCATCATCTACATTCATTTCATCATTCATGGCTTCCTCTTCAACATTATTGGAACTAGATGCTTCCAAATCTTTCATTTGACGATTCCTTTCTCTCCTTTCCCTTTGTCTTTTTGCCTCCTTATCTTTATTTGCTTGAACTTCTTCGGGTGTCATTACCTTTCTACATTTTTTTTTTTGTCTTTGCTTATCACCCATGGCTACCAAACCCTCTTTGATCACAAAAAAAATAATTCAAGAAACCTATTTTCAAATTTCCACCTCTTTCAAATATTCAAATTAAACTATGTACTATGAAGATCATTTTTTCTATAAACTCTGAAGTACAAAAACATCATGAGTACATACAAAAATTCATTTTTTCCAAATCTTCTTGTAAAAAGTTTTTGCACTTGATTCCACTTCAAAAAATTCAACCTGAACTTTGTCTCTTCCAACAATTTGAATAGAATATGCCCTACACAAGACAAATTTGCAATAAAAAACGCCGAAAATGACACTTTCAGACCGTACTACAGAAAATGAATGTTGCAGGAAAATCGTGTTTTACCAATTTTTTCTAAATTAGGGAAAAACGGCTATATTAGAAACGCATATGCGTTATGAAACACATACGCGTTATTTCCAAGAAACTCATACGCATTTCATAACGCGTACGCATTACGTTTTCCCAACGGGTCAATGGGTAACCGTATGCGTTATGAAACGCGTAGGCGTTTCATTTGAATAACGCGTATGTGTTTCTGTAATGCGTACGCGTTATTTAAAAATTGAATTTTCACACCACATCCAACCTTGGTTTTATGCTTGGGAAAGGCTTGGCAATCCGAGCCTTAGCCTTTGACCTGCAACTAAAAAACTAAGGCAGATTGAAGAAGAATGTCCAACTTTGACAACATAGTTGATGGACTTTTTTTCTGAATGAATCTATAAAATTAAAACCCATTAGAGAACACAATGTCTACTTTCTAAATATATAAATTTTGTTAAAATTGGATTATGTTTTCTATTTTTTAATTAATTTTTAAGCAAACTAGTCCTTAAACTTGAAATATCAGGTTTTTTTAGTTTTTTAATAACTTTTTATTGGTTAAGTTTCTTGTAAAAAAAATTATATGGCATCAAACTTCAGACAATTATCTACACAATGAAAAAAAAAGAGTCAAATTTTTTTTTGTTTAGGTCCAATTATGTTGTCTGTACACGTTGATTTTAAAAAACATCAATTAAGGCCAATAAAAAATTAATAAAAAAAAAATATTCAACCAAAAATTAAAAAAAAAAATCCACATAAAACTTCATGTTGTTAGCTCTCATTTCTCAAAAGGAAATAGCAAAATAATTTTATTTGGGTCAAAAAGTGTTGTCCGTACACCTGCTTGGTATGGTAAAAAAACAGGGACTTTTAAAAAGTGGTTTTTATAGATCCCTATCAAAATTTAATTTCTATAATTTGGGTATTTTAATAATTTACATATTTGGAAACTAGATTCAAAATTATAGATTTCATATAACTGAATTTTTTTAATATTCATTGTGTAAGTGCCTCAAATTTTCAGTCCAAATGTGACAAATTCTGAAAAACAACAAAAACATTTCCACTTTTTGAGCTTTTTGTGTACCCAACTTCTTGCATCAGCCCTACTCTTCATCTTCCTTGTCCAAATCGTCAGCATGTTGGTTCAAATCTCTTTCCAACTCAAGTGTTGTTTCATGAATCTTAAAACTATCAGTTAGCACTTTATCAACCTCCCGATTGAGCTTATCAATCCATCTTTCCAGCATCCCCACCTCACTCTTCATTTGCACCAAGTCATTGGCTTCCTTCTTTGTCAATAAGATTGGGGATTTAGGAGCAACAACTTGTTGAAAAATTGGAGTGGAGACATATTTTAAAAACTTATGCAACTGATCCAATTGAGCCTTTAGCTCATCTTTCTTTTGTTTGTCTTTGATCATCCTAGACTTGGTAGAGGAAGCTACAATATCAATTAAGTTCATTTGCTGATTTCTTGTAGGTCTTCCCAAATTCACTGTACCCAATTAATAATCAGTCATTTGCATATCCTCCTGGTTCTTATCCACCATTGGTATTGCACATTCAACAATGATTTCTCCTGTGTTTGTGAGTTTGGTGGAGTGAAGAACCCTGGCCTTCTTTTTGGGTCTCTCCTTCTCAATGTCTTTCATCATCTCATCCCAATTAAGAGGCTGAGGTTGAACTATTTGTTTCTTCTCCATGTCAAGTTTTAACCATGTAGGATCTCTAGGAGTAGTAGCTATTTATGTTGAATAAGCCGTAGTGGTAGAAGATAGAGGTTGCAATATTGTGCTCTTAGGCTAAGAGTCAACCTCTTGCACATTTTGCTACTCTCTTTGTACTTTTTCTTGTGCAAGTTTCTTAGCCTCTTCCTTGTCCTTTTTTTATTGCAATCTTTTAACTTCCAACTCCTGCTTTAGACGTTCCTCTTCCAATTTCTTTTCCTCTAACATATGGTCCCTTTTCCTTTTCAATTCCTCAACATAGTCCCATGCTTCTTTGGACTTCTCATGTAGAGCAAGCTCCATAGCCTCCTTCTCTCTCTCTCCAAGCATTCTTGTTCTTCCTTCTTCCTATGGGCCTCCTCCACATCCTTAAATTTGGATTGAAGGGCTTCTTTCTCTCTTTTATGCTTGGCCTTTTCCTCCTCAAGATTGTGGATCCTCTGCTACAAAGCCAATTTATCTCTTTCTTCTTTCATTCTAAGCTCCTACTCCTTTTGTTGTTGTTGCTTAGCAATTTCATCAATAGTAGCTCGAGCTTCCAACTCTTATTGCTTGGCTGATACATCAGATTGTGCCTTAGCAGTATCTTCTTGTTGTTTAGCTAATGTCTTAGCTTGTGCCTTGGTATCTGCTTCCTTTTTAGCATCCTCAAAGAGTTTCCATTGATCCTCTTCTGTTAGCACATGCTCAGTCCCTACATCATATGTTACATCAAGGGAAGCCACTACATGAGTCTCTTTGTCAGATGGGGTAGCCTCAGAATCTATTGCAATATCATGTATCTCTATTTCAGGTTCCTTCTCCTTCAACAACTCAGCTTCTTTATGGAGGGTTCGCATGGGAATTCCCTCACTTGGTTGCTCTGTAACAAGGAGTTGAGTGGATTCTTCTCCTACAACAGATGTTGAAGCATCAACTTGTCTCCCCTTCTTGTACCTCGGTTAGGTCTTGGGCAACAACCCCCTCTTCTAAATTAGAAGGCAAAAACTCTAAGGGCTCCTTAGGATCCATCCTTCTCTTTGTCCTCTTGTACCCTTGAGTGGTACCTGCAGTCTTCCTCTTCTTGGATGGTTGAGCCTCTGGCTGGTTAACCCTCAAGATAACCCATTGTATTCTTCTATCCAAAAACTGATCTTACAATTTTCTTTATATCAATAGACTCTTTTGCATTGCAATCCACTAGATCAAGATCCTTGGTGCCTATCTTATCTGTATTATATTGGGGATCCAAAGTTACCCCATCATCAGACAATGTCTCTGGAATGTCCTCCTTGATCCCATACTCAACCATGAGTGGGATAGACAATCTTTCATAATTTCTCCTCTTGAGATCATATTCATCCTACAAATCCATCCAAAAATCCTCTAATAAATTAAAATGCTTATCAAAAATACTAGGAAACAAAGCATGCATCTTGTTTCCGGGATCATAATGCTTCCTAGAAGTGTACAGACCCAACTTCAAATAAATCAATTAATCACAAATAGCCTTAGCTTCCACAATGTGTGGACAACTAAACTCACCCAACTTCATTGGCAACATGTGACAACTAGTCTTATGTTTGGTGCCAAATTTGAAGTTAACATCTAGAGCTTGATAAATGAATTCCATTAACACAATTATATTTTTTACAACACTTAGGGAGCAAGTGGGGATGACCATCAAAACCTCCCAATCTGAAGTAAGTAAAAGTGGGGTATTGAATAAACCAATGTCCCCATTCATTGATGAAGGCCATTGCCTCCATACTCAATATGTACCCAACATCTCCAATGAGCCTGTTAATGATAACATAAAGAAATGCATCATTAAACCTCTTGTAATGTGACTCCAATGCTTGCAAGGTAAGTTGATTATAGTGCTCCCACACCTTCTTCTTTCCTTGGGATTCTCCCAATATGCCCACTATATTCAGTCCAAGAAAGATGCCCATTCTAGCAGCTGCATAGATCACATAAGAGGTCATGAAGAAACTCTTGGTTTCTCTCACTTTGAGTATTTGATTATGTATGATTTCTAACACCACCATGGGTTAGTCAAACTATTGTCTACCATCCAAGATAGTTTGAATAAATGGGAACATCCATTCTTTAAATTGTGAAGCATCTCTTTTTCCAAATAGTCTGGAGAGCAACATGATTATGTCCCCAATCTCCTTGCCAAAGTCTTCCCTTTTAGGCTGGTTAGGAAGCTTAGTCAGAGACTTTTTTCTCTACCCTCATCCAATGCTTATTCATGTGGGATCATTTGGGCTGTTAAATCAATGATAACATTCCCTTGTGAATCCATGCACTACCTAGTAGCAGGATTGTAGGCCCTAGCTTCTACCAATATCAATTTTGGACATTGAACACACAATGGGAAGATAGCAACATGTGCTAATTCAAATTGGGCAATTCTTTCTGCCCTTGGTGTAACATCTTCATTAAAAATTTCATCCACTAGTTCCTCATAGTTGAAAGGGCCTAAGTTGGTATCTTTAATATTTTCCCACTCATAATAAACCTTGCTAGCAGTGAGAGTAGCTTCTCTATGTTTATATGTTAGAATATAGGGGAGTTGCTCCACTTTAACCTTCTTTGGCTTAGCTCCTTGTCTTGAAGTTTTTGTCAGTTGGCTCCTTTGAGAAGCTTCTTCTGATGTCCTCAACATCCTCTAATCTCTGTAATAAACTCCTATATTAGATGAACCAAAAGCATAACATCAAGTTATCATGTAATACTATCCTCTACTTCCTTAAGACAACTTCATACTAAGCCAAATTTCACTTTCATCGGAAGTGGAGTTATAGAAGAATTAGGAATATCACATAGTTTGAACACACAGTGGGATCAAAACCGGAACCAGGACAAGACCAGAACTGGGTCCAGAATAGAAATCGAACCAGAAACTAACCGCTAGTTCCAAGTTCAACCTCCACTCCGGTTCCACCTCTGCTTAAGGAAAAACAGGAAGATAAAAATCATAAATGACCAGAAGTAGGATCATTTTAGGAATGAATCCCAATATTAAACATCCTCGGGACAAGTCCGGTCCCGAGTCTACTTCCTCCAATTTTTACAGAAAAACAAAGCACTCTTCTTGAAGACATGGTCACATGAATATAAGAATCTGGGTCACATGGTCTACAAAGAAATCCAAAATAGAGGGGCTTAACCCCACACTTTAACCGTACAAAAACCAATTTAAATTTAGCAAAAACTATTTTGTAAAGGTTATCGAGCAAACCCTAGTTTGCACGATACGTTGACTCAGAAAGTTAGGGCATCACAAACCCATCACATAAATCACAAAATCAACATGGAATTAAGATCAGAAGGGTTCCCAAACAAATTTTAAAACATTTAAAGTGTGGAAAACCCTAGTAAATGGAAGCCCTAATTAGAAATTAGGGCACGACAAAGCAGAGTTGCCACGAAAGCGACAACAAACAGAAAGCGACAAATGGAAAGAAAGAAAACGAAATGGAAAACAAAGAAGGACAGAAACAAAACCAAAAGAAAACAAGAACAAAAGTGAAGATTCACAAAAAAGAATTCTATGTACGCGTGAGAAAACACACACCAAGTGCGAAGAAAAAATGACAAAGTAGAAATGGGAAAAGAAAAGAAAAGACCCTACCTCAAAACGCCCACAAGGAAAAACTGAAACTTGACAAAAATCCACAAATCACGATGCCTTTACAATTAATTCGCTCTTCTCAAAGTTCTGCTAGCTTTGGTTCTCAAAAACAGTTTTGATAACAATGATAATGAGCTAGTTAACCTTAATTATGGTTTTAAAAATGATTTCGCGGATGTGAAGGACCTGCAATTAATGCAATTAAAGTGGTAGGTCAGGTAGAGTGACAATGCAAACAAATAGTTAACTCTCGTGGACACCAAAGGTAGAGCGAATGCGGACCTAGATCCAAAATAAAACAAGAAATATTTGACAAGTTCCTCATCAAACTTCAAACCTGGTCTTGGTCCCGGACAAAGAAATGACAACAGAAGGAAACGAGGATGGAGTCGGATCCAAAACTGAGACTGAACCTTTACAAAGTTACAAGTTTGGTTCCAACTCTAGTTTTTCTCCCGACAAACAAGAACAAGAACCAAGACAAAAACAACAAACAAAGGGAAGTGGGGCTGGAAAAAAAACCGGACTCGGCCCAAACACAAACGGAAACAAACAACACAAAGCAAATGAGTAGAGTAGGAATCAGGACGGAAACAGGAACCCAAACTTTTACAAAGTACCAAATTCACTTCTAACTCTGGTTCTGCTTTTGCTTGAGCTTAAACAAAACACAAGGAAAATGACAGATGACTCAAGGGAAGAACAAACCCAAGAGCACAAAATACGCTGACATAAAATGAAAAGAACAAGGAAGGAAGGAAAACTTGGAGTTGGAACAGAACCCAAACTAGGAACTTTGGAAAAGTTCAAAGTCCTGTTTTGGTTTCGGATCCACTTCCAATAGAGCATAAGAAAGAAAGACTTAGGAGAAAAACAAACAACTCCTAAGACCCAAACAAAAACCAAAGACAAAAAAAAGACAAGGGGGACCCATTTTGTTCCAAAATAAAATGGGATGGTTATGCAAGGCATAAAAAATGGCAACTCGGTTGGGAAAATGGTTTACCCATTTTTAAGATACTGAAGAATTTAGTCACCCACAAACCTTTGATTTATAAAACATGTTAACTTAAGTATGATCAAAATATTTAAGTAAAGTTGAGCTGGAATGTCAAATGTAAATCAACATAAACTACTTTTGAATTTGAGTGTGTGCATATATGGTGCATCTTTTTTCATAAGAATTTTCTCCACGCCTGAACAATTGTATCTAGGGTCCAAGCTACATAGGTTGAATTCTTCAGCTATCATGCAATGAAATCCTAGGCATTGCTCCACTACTAGTCAGGTGTCCATAGCCCCAATGGAGATACCTCTAGTTATCTCAAAGCATTGCTCTACTGCCAATCAGGCATTCATAGCCCTGATAGAGATACTTGAATCACCCATCTAGTATTGAGTTTTCCTTTATTTTAGTAGTTTTATTCTCTTTCTTTTATAGGGTTCACTTGTGGAAAATATTTTAATAACTTTCTCAGTACTCAAACATTACTAGTCTAATATGGTTTGAGAACTATAGTGGACCCTATGACAGTTTTGGGAATCATATTTTTCACTTTGAATCAGATATATAATCACCCTGAGATGAATAGGCACTTTATAGTCAAATTTTTATCTATTTTGTGACAGATTTCAATCATAGTTAATCATGAGGTTATCTATAGTATACCTTACTCTTAATAACTTTCAAACCAATGCTAAAATGACCATAAGACATAAGTTTAGAACAAAATCTCTCGACAGATATGCCTGAAAATGCCTAAATCAATTTATCTCCTAGTGCCTACAACATACTCTGAATAACAACCCCTATATTTCAAAATGGAAAGAAAAGAGGGTCCCCAAAGAAGAAGACAGAAAAAAAAAACAAGACAACAAAAAGAAACAAAGAGAAAAAAAGAACAAACAAGAAAACAACCAACATAAACAAAAAACAGATAATTACACATGATACATATATACAATTAATTTAGAAATCAGACCCTTACGGGGCAAAGTACTGCTTGAGAAACTGTCCATTGACGAGCAATGGAATAGGTTCTCCCGTTAAGGTGGTCAAGCAAAAAGCGTTCTCACCCAATATCTTAGCTATTTGATATAGACCTAGCCAGAGTCTATCAAACTTTTGGTGGTCACCCTTTTTCTCTTTAGCCTTATCCCACAACAACACAAGATCTAATATCCTAAATAACTTGATCTTAGTGCTTTTGTCAAACCAACGTTTGAAAATAGCCTGACGTTTGAAGAACTGTTGTAAAGCAACGTCTCTCTGTTCTTCCATGTTTAAAAGATTATTTAGCCTTACCTCAATCCGATCATCCTTTGAATAAAATGCCTGCATAAACTTGAGAACAGGTATCTGCAAATATATGGGAAAAATTGGCTCTTGGCCATAGACTAATTTAAATGGGGAATTTCCTAGAGCAAGTTTAATACAGGTTTGATCTGCCCATAAGGAAAATATCAACTGGGTATGCCAGTCTCTAGGATTGTTCACTAGTAATTTCTTTATTACTTCCAACAGGTTCTTATTGGTAGACTCTGTTACACCATTTCCCTATGGGTAATAATTGGATGAATAATTAAGAGGCCCATTGTATAGATTTAGCAGATGAAAAAGTGGGGTCACACACCAGGGCAAAGGGTACTCCAATCCTAGTAATAATGTTGTCATTAAGAAATATGATAACCACTTTTGTGGTGCTATTTTTGCATGGCCAAGCCTCAGTCCAGTGCATGCAATACTCCGTAGTTGTTAAGATGAACTTATGTCATGTAGAAGAGTTTGGATTAATTATCCCTAAAAAATCCAGTTCCCATTGGGCGAATGGTCTTACCCCATAAACTGGTTGTAACGACATTGCTAGATTACGTTCTTTTGATGTAGAGGTCTGACAGATATAAAATGTTCTAACATGTTGATGTGCATCCCTAAATATGTGGGACCAAAAGTATCCTGACCTGAGAATTTTATGAGCCAAGGAATCTACAGATCCATGCCCCGTGCCATGCCTACCATGAAATTCAGCAATAGCATGCTTGGCTTCTTGTTGATCATTTTAGGAATGAATCCCAATATTAAACATCCTCGGGACAAGTCCGGTCCCGAGTCTACTTCCTCCAGTTTTTACAGAAAAACAAAGCACTCTTCTTGAAGACATGGTCACATGAATATAAGAATCTGGGTCACATGGTCTACAAAGAAATCCAAAATAGAGGGGATTAACCCCACACTTTAACCGTACAAAAACCAATTTAAATTTAGCAAAAACTATTTTGTAAAGGTTATCGAGCAAACCCTAGTTTGCACGATACATTGACTCAGAAAGTTAGGGCATCACAAACCCATCACATAAATCACAAAATCAACATGGAATTAAGATCAGAAGGGTTCCCAAACAAATTTTAAAACATTTAAAGTGTGGAAAACCCTAGTAAATGGAAGCCCTAATTAGAAATTAGGGCACGACAAAGCGGAGTTGCCACGAAAGCGACAACAAACAGAAAGTGACAAATGGAAAGAAAGAAAACGAAATGGAAAACAAAGAAGGACAGAAACAAAACCAAAAGAAAACAAGAACGAAAGTGAAGATTCACAAAAAAGAATTCTATGAACGCGTGAGAAAACACACACCAAGTGCGAAGAAAAAATGACAAAGTAGAAATGGGAAAAGAAAAGAAAAGACCCTACCTCAAAACGCCCACAAGGAAAACTGAAACTTGACAAAAATCCACAAATCACGATGCCTTTACAATTAATTCGCTCTTCTCAAAGTTCTGCTAGCTTTGGTTCTCAAAAACAATTTTGATAACAATGATAATGAGCTAGTTAACCTTAATTATGGTTTTAAAAATGATTTCGCGGATGTGAAGGACCTGCAATTAATGTAATTAAAGTGGCAAGTCAGGTAGAGTGACAATGCAAACAAATAGTTAACTCTCGTGGACACCAAAGGTAGAGCGAATGCGGACCTAGATCCAAAATAAAACAAGAAATATTTGACAAGTTCCTCATCAAACTTCAAACCTGGTCTTGGTCTCGGACAAAGAAATGACAACATAAGGAAACGAGGATGGAGTCGGATCCAAAATTGAGACTGAACCTTTACAAAGTTCCAAGTTTGGTTCCAACTCTGGTTTTTCTCCCGACAAACAAGAACAAGAACCAAGACAAAAACAACAAACAAAGGGAAGTGGGGCTGGAACAAAAACCGGACTCGGCCCAAACACAAACGGAAACAAACAACACAAAGCAAATGAGTAGAGTAGGAATCGGGACGGAAACAGGAACCCAAACTTTTACAAAGTACCAAATTCACTTCTAACTCTGGTTCTGCTTTTGCTTGAGCTTAAACAAAACACAAGGAAAATGACAGATGACTCAAGGGAAGAACAAACCCAAGAGCACAAAATACGCTGACATAAAGTGAAAAGAACAAGGAAGGAAGGAAAACTTGGAGTTGGAACAAAACCCAAACTAGGAACTTTGGAAAAGTTCAAAGTCCTGTTTTGGTTCCGGATCCACTTCTAATAGAGCATAAGAAAGAAAGACTTAGGAGAAAAAAAAACAACTCCTAAGACCCAAACAAAAACCAAAGACAAAACAAAGACAAGGGGGACCCATTTTGTTCCAAAATAAAATGGGATGGTTATGCAAGGCATAAAAAATGGCAACTCGGTTGGGAAAATGGTTTACCCATTTTTAAGATACTGAAGAATTTAGTCACCCACAAACCTTTGATTTATGAAACATGTTAACTTAAGTATGATCAAAATATTTAAGTAAAGTTGAGCTGGAATGTCAAATGTAAATCAACATAAACTACTTTTGAATTTGAGTGTGTGCATTTATGGTGCATCTTTTTTCATAAGAACTTTCTCCACGCCTGAACAATTGTATCTAGGGTCCAAGCTACGTAGGTTGAATTCTTCAGCTGTCATGCAATGAAATCCTGGGCATTGCTCCACTACTAGTCAGGTGTCCATAGCCCCGATGGAGATACCTCTAGTTATCTCAAAGCATTGCTCTACTGCCAATCAGGCATTCATAGCCCTGATAGAGATACTTGTATCACCCATCTAGTATTGAGTTTTCCTTTATTTTAGTAGTTTTATTCTCTTTCTTTTATAGGGTTCACTTGTGGAAAATATTTTAATAAATTTCTCAGTACTCAAACATTACTAGTCTAAAATATGGTTTGAGAACTATAGTGGACCCTATGACAGTTTTGGGAATCATATTTTTCACTTTGAATCAGAGATATACTCACCCTGAGATGAATAGGAACTTTATAGTCAAATTTTTATCTATTTTGTGATAGATTTCAATCATAGTTAATCATGAGGTTATCTATAGTATACCTTACTCTTAATAACTTTCAAACCAATGCTAAAATGACCATAAGACATAAGTTTAGAACAAAATCTCTCGACAGATATGCCTGAAAATGCCTAAATCAATTTCTCTCCTAGTACCTACAACATACTCTGAATAACAACCCCTATATTTCAAAATGGAAAGAAAAGAGGGTCCCCAAAGAAGAAGACAGAAAAAAAAAACAAGACAACAAAAAGAAACAAAGAGAAAAAAAGAACAAACAAGAAAACAACCAACATAAACAAAAAACAGATAATTACACATGATACATATATACAATTAATTTAGAAATCAGACCCTTACGGGGCAAAGTAATGCTTGAGAAACTGTCCATTGACGAGCAATGGAATAGGTTCTCCCGTTAAGGTGGTCAAGCGAAAAGCGTTCTCACCCAATATCTTAGCTATTTGATATAGACCTAGCCAGAGTCTATCAAACTTTTGGTGGTCACCCTTTTTCTCTTTAGCCTTATCCCACAACAACACAAGATCTAATATCCTAAATAACTTGATCTTAGCGCTTTTGTCAAACCAACGTTTGAAAATAGCCTGATGTTTGAAGAACTGTTGTAAAGCAACGTCTCTCTGTTCTTCCATGTTTAAAAGATTATTTAGCCTTACCTCAATCCGATCATCCTTTGAATAAAATGCCTGCATAAACTTGAGAACAGGTATCTGCAAATATATGGGAAAAATTGGCTCTTGGCCATAGACTAATTTAAATGGGGAATTTCCTAGAGCAAGTTTAATACAGGTTTGATCTGCCCATAAGGAAAATCTCAATTGGGTATGCCAGTCTCTAGGATTGTTCACTAGTAATTTCTTTATTACTTCCAACAGGTTCTTATTGGTAGACTCTGTTACACCATTTCCCTATGGGTAATAATTGGATGAATAATTAAGAGGCCCATTGTATAGATTTAGCAGATGAAAAAGTGGGGTCACACACCAAGGGAAAGGGTACTCCAATCCTAGTAATAATGTTGTCATTAAGAAATCTGATAACCACTTTTGTGGTGCTATGTTTGCATGGCCAAGCCTCAGTCTAGTGCATGCAATACTCCATAGTTGTTAAGATGAACTTATGTCATGTAGAAGAGTTTGGATTAATTATCCCTAAAAAATCCAGTTCCCATTGGGCGAATGGTCTTACCCCATAAATTGGTTGTAATGACATTGATAGATTACGTTCTTTTGATGTAGAGGTCTAACAGATATAAAATGTTCTAACATGTTGATGTGCATCCCTAAATATGTGGGGCCAATAGTATCCTGACCTGAGAATTTTATGAGCCAAGGAATCTACAGATCCATGCCCTGTGCCATGCCTACCATGAAATTCAGCAATAGCATGCTTGGCTTCTTGTTGATCTAAACATCGCAGGTAAACTCCATAATTTCTTCGGTATAAGGCACCTCCTTTGAGCATGAAATGAGCACTCTTCATCCTCAGTGCTCTCCTTTGAGTAGCATTCATTCCCTCTGGGCATTTTTTGTTGAGGAGGAAGAAAATCAAATCTGTGTACTATGGATCCTTAGTGAATGAGTGCACTGTATACTGCTGTCAAGTGATACTCCTGTCAACATCTACCATAGCCTTTGACAAACCTTGTCCTTGGACAAACTTCATTGGATGGATCTCTAAATCAAATTCTTGCAAAATAGCAATCCATTTCCCTCTTCTCTCTCCTAACTCTGCATAAGGAGAGACTTGACAGCTGGATCAAGAACTATGGCAACAACCTGGCTCCTAAGAATTTAATGTCTAAATTTATTTATTGCTCATACTAATGCAAAGGCCTTATTCTCAAGAGGTGGGTACCTAACCTCTGCATTTTTTAATAGGGAGCTCATGACAACAATTGGCCTTTCATCTCCCTCTCCTCTTCTTTGAGTTAAAATAGTTGCAGATGAATGGTCAAATGCAAATGAATAAATATAGAAGGGATTTAAATAATCTGGATTGGTCAAGATCGATGCCTCAGATATTTATTGTTTAATCTGTGAGAAAGAAATTTTAGCCTCATTGTTCCATTCTTTTTTTGCATCTTTCCTCATCATCTCATTAAGTGGTTTCACAATTTCTGCAAATCCTATTATAAACTTTCTTACAAAATTAATCCTTCCAAAGAAGGATCTCATCTCCTTTTTACTTCCCGACATTTTCAATTTTAAGATGGCTTCAACTCTATTAGGGTCTATGGATATTCCCCTTTCTGATATCACATGGCCTAAAATTTTCCCTTTAGAAACTCCAAACACACATTTCTTGGGATTTAGGGATACTCCATAGCTTATACGTCTCTTAAGGACTTTTGCTAAATCAGTAGCATGGTCCTTTTTGTTCTTAGAGAAAATAGTTAAGTCATCTACATAGATAATGATACACTTACCTATTAGGTCCTTGAATGCTAGGTCCATTGCATGTTGGAATGTAGCTCCAACATTGATAAGTCCAAATGGCATTATGCAATAGGAAAATGTCCCCCACTTACTAGTGAAGGTAGTCTTCATTCTGTCCTCATGGCTGAAAAGCACTTGATTATACCCAGAATAGCCATCCAAGAATGACATCATCTGAGATCTTTTGACAGTTTGTAATACCTCATCAAGAGAAGAAAGTGGATAGTTATCCTTCTTTGAGGCTTTGTTTAAGTTCTTGAAGTCAACACACAATCTGATCTCCCCACTTTTCTTGCGTACTGGAACTAAATTGGAAACCCAAGTGGAGTGTCATACTAGGAAGATGATTCTTGGTGACAAAAGATTTTGTACTTCCTTCTAAATTAATGGCTTGATCAAATCATTCACCTAGCATTGCTTTTGACATAAGGGCTTTGCTTTTGGCTTCAGAGGTATTGTATGTGTGATCACAGAGTTGTCAAAAGTCTTTAAATCTTCATAAATCTAGGCAATTGTTGCAATGTCTTCTTTTAACAAATTAACTGTTTCATTTCTAATCTCCTTAGGGCAGGTCTTGCCTATATAAACATTTCTTTCAGGACCTTAATCAGCTAGATTAATATATTCATATTTCCCTCCATCACTTTGTGTTGGCACCCTGTCATGAGCCTGAGGATCAGAGTCAAATATTCTTTCCAAAGCTACCATCCCCTTGGGAATGTTGTTTCTTTTCAAATTCATTATTCCTTTAGTGTCACAACTCTCAGGGTCCTAATCCCCATGATCTCTTTTTGACTCATCTATTATCTATCCTTTGAAGACATCAGAACTTTCCAAGAAGGTGAGTATGTGTTGGTCATCATTGAAGACCTAAAAATTCTAGACATTATCCAGGACTGCTAGGATTGAGACTAGTTCAACTGAAAATATTTTCAACTTGGAGTCCTACATAGGCTCCAAAGTGCTAGCAATGACTACAAGGGAATCTATAATCTGATAGTGTTCCCTAGGAATCAACGTGATTCCAAAAGCATCAAAATCCTCAATCAGATTTCAAACTCTATTTTTGTAAGCAACCAATCTTTTGTTATGACAAGTATATTGGCTACTGACCTGCTTGAAAATTACTTCAGAATCTCCCATAACCATGAGAGATGTGACTTTCTTCTGATGGGAAAACATCAGACCTCAATTAAGTGCTTCATACTCTGCCACATTGTTAGTGCATCAAAACTGTAACCTATAAGACACAAAGTAAGTTTTCCCCTTTAGGTTAGTTAATTCTATCCCTGCTCCACTTCCTGACTTGGACTTAGAGCCATCAAATTTCAAAATCCATAATTGATCTAGAGCTGAGATCTCTTTCTTCTTTAGGGCCATAGGTGTTTGAATGCTAGAAGCACGTGGCAGCTCAGATTGGTGTTGGTCATCAAAATTTAAAGGTAATTGGGGGCACAGTTCACTAGAAGGTTCTCTTGGATTCTAAATCTGCTCAGGAACTAATTCTCGAACCTCCTCTTGGGTCAGATCATGATTTAGTACATTTTTCACCAATGCCTTAGGCATTGGAAGGGCATCCAAGGTAGGTGTAATTGGAAAAAGACTGAGATTCCTCAGTCTCTCTTTGTAGTTCATAGCATAGAACCTAAGTCTGCTCGAGTTGGGAAGATTATTATTTTTTAGCAAGACTGGCTCTCGTAAGGATGGTTGCATCTTTTGCTTCAAATGGAAATTTATTGGTGGAGGTTTGAGGTTGACATTCAAAATTTTCTTCAACCTGGGGGACATGGTTCAAAATATCTACAAAAGGTTGACAAGTTAACTCGGAATGATTCTAGTAATGGACCCTACACCAATTGGGAAGCAACAAACTCCACATATCAACCTCTTTTCCTTGTACCAGCCTATCCTGTTGCAAATTTTTGATTAAGAATTTTTGGTTAATTGTAGTCATTGGGTTAGTTTGTTCTAGAGGCAATAGATCATCATAATAAAGCATAGAGAAATTCATGATTTCCTCCTGCTTGTAAACTCCTATCTCGGTCTCGAAATAGGCTACCTCATTAGGGGAATCATATTCGGTGATCATGTGTTTGAGCCTAGGATCACTTTCAATTCTGATCTGGGATGCTATCCCTTTCCAGGGCAGCCACATGTGTGAGAAATCCAAGGACAAATACCCCCCAATACTTTTCATTAGGTCTTTGCTTAAGAGAATACCATAGGTTTTTAGGAATGACATTTCCCGATGCCCCAGAATCTAGTAGAAAATTGTGTAGATTCTTTCAAAAAATTCTTAAACTCAAAAGGAAAGGTGGAGTACCAGTCTTACCTTTATAGAGTGTTGCATTCATCTCGTTAGTGGGATTCACCTTTCCTTTCCCTTTTGACCTGTCTGCTTCCTCCAAGGATTTCAACAAAATTTCCTTTTGAGTAGGGTACCCCTTCATATGTCAAAGAATGACAATGAAGTTTTTTTACTCTGCATCTCTACAATGAAATAAAATTCTGAATCATTCTTCACCTGATACTTAGGAAAGAAAGGTGGAATACCTTTGTTTTGAAAATCTGATGGCCCCTTTGGTGATGGTGGTTTATTATCTTCATTCTGATTTGGTGGGACCATGTTATTAGGAGTAGATGTGGTGAATGGACCCTTATTTTGATTCCTGAGGAAATGGCCTCCCTTGGTTTGGAAAGCCTGGGCATCATACACAACTTCCATCGATTTGTTCTCTTCCTGACTGGGAAATGAAGACTCCTCTTCAAAAAGCTCATAAGTCATGGTAGTATCAGTAGATCCACCAGATTTTTTGGGAGCACCTTGTAATGGAGCATCAAGTTGGGCTATCTTAACCATATTCTCCATCTCTGTGCAATTCACCTTAGAATGGGCTATAGTATCATGTAGCCTACACCAATTGGTCATAAAGTTGAGGTATGCCACGTTGGTAGTGTGTGGCTTTTCATCACCTACCTGATTATGGGAGACTCCCCCATTGTTTGGCCTGGTGTTCCATTGTCTATTGTTATTAGACCTTTGGTTATATCCCCTATTCTAATTAGGGGAATTTTGATTATGAGAGTTTCTCTTATTTTGGTTGGAGTTATAATTCTGATTAGCATTTTGGTTAAAATAACCACCTTGATTTGAATACCCTCCCTGATTCTAAAAGCATTAGTTTTGGTTTTGAGGAGGGTTTTGTCTTAGTTGAGCCATATCATTAGACATCTGAGATAGGGCCTTTTTGAGAGTCTCCATCTCATTAGTCAGTTGTAGAGTCTTTTCACTTTCTATAGTCTTTACTATAGAGGGCTGATTAATAGGATTTGATCCTCCAACTTGATTTTGGTAATTTTGAGTTTGCTGGGAGGATTCCTGAGCACCATTGGTAAAGAATGGTAGGGGAGGTTGAGCCTACAACTTAGACATGGGTCAGTATTGGGAATAAGACATCCCTGGGACCATGTTGAACAACGGAGTTGGGTTAGGCATCTGGTATCCTAAGGGAGGAAGAACTCCTCCTAGACTCCCTGATTGCAAACTTATCTATTGTTGCAACTTGATGACTAGATGATAAAATTTGGACAAAGAATCAATTTCATTAGGATTATATGTCCCTTGCAAAAATAATCCAATCAGAGGATCTACAACCCTTAAATATGCCAAGATGGCAATATTCTCAACAACTAAATAGGGGTCCTGTAATCTCTGATACATTCTTTGGAACCTGGTGTTGAATAAAGGCAGTGGCTCGTGATGCTCTTTTTTTATTGTGGTAAATTGGTGATATAGAATAGCAGGGTCTACATAAACCCTAAATTTATTGATAAAGGAATTCTCCAAGTCTGTCCAACTTAGGATAGAACAACCAAGTTATATTCTAAGTTGGAAAAATTGTATGCCATGTCACTCAAAGAATAGGGGAACAACCTACACACAACATCATGATGGGCCACCTGAGCACAAGTACATGCATCCTTAAATTCCTGTATGTGCTCTTTGACACTTCTTGATTCTCCATTCATGTACTTAGGACAAAATCTCTTTGGATTCTTTGGAAAATCATAAATACCCCCAGGGATAGTCCCTAGTGGAGAGAGGTTATTCACAAAGAAAGCCACAGGTCGTGGTGGTGGGACTGGTTGGACTAGTGGTGGAATGGGTGGATTGGGTGGAAAACCAGGTGGAGTAAGTGGTGGTGAAAATGGTGGGATCAGGACTCTACGGGCTTGGGGTCTATACTTGACAGGAGTTTGGAGTTCATTCAGTGGTTATGGATTCTGAGAAGATCTAAGAACTCTTTCGTACCTATCTGGTGAAAATGACCCAATTCGAGCTAGTTTGTTCCTCAAGCCCTCATTCTAGCACCAGACCTATTGATGTTCAAAATATTCTATTTCTCCTAAAAAAGAAAGATAACATATAGTAATCTAACTCCCAAGGTCCTAATAGTTGGTTCTTAATTGTGCTGATATGGCTCAATGGTCAATGTAACTGTAATGTGCAAGGGGCCTTTTAATGGTAAAAAAGGAACAAAACTACATGAAATCAACTAACCTATGTTTGGGGGGTTTAAATAAATGAAAAAAAGATAGATTAGAGCTTTGAAACAGAAGATCATGGAAAAAACTACTTAATATCTAGACACACATATCAATAATGAGCATTTCTTCATCCAACCATAACCACAACATGATGAAATCCATAAAATAATCTATACTATTGCATACATCCATAGTGCTAATTCAACAATCACAACTATTCACTAAACTTTATTTCAGAAACTTTGAGACAAATCATCCACTCGTCACCATAAACATAGATCAAATAAATATTTAATAGCAATTTCATTCATAGATAATTCAATTAGATAATCTTTAAATCCAATTTTCTCTATTGATTTTCACAAAATAGAAAACATTTAGGCACAAAAAATCACCGACATACAGATTGATCATGAATCATTAATCTTATCAAATAGGTCCAAACTTAATACCATAAAAACTTGTATATAAAACTGTAAAACTGTAACCAAGTTCAAATGAACTTTCAAAGTATCCTTGCTGACAACAATGAAAACCTAAGACTAATCACTATTCACTATCATCAGGTGGCTAAACTTACTTCAATCAGCCGACCTTTACAAAATAGAGCTCAAAAATACATATAGACATGCCATAAACAAGCTTCTCTCAGTCAAAACTATGATCCACAAATCAAGGGACCGAAATTGAATGAAGAACTAGATTGTTGATCTTTAGTTACAAGGCTGGATTGCTTCGTTGCACAAAATTCTGACACCCAAGAAATCAGGTGAAACTAAAGGATGGAACTGAATTCAAGTTCATGTCAAAACCCTACAAAGAGGAGAAGAAGATGTTGTGTCAAGTGAAGAAGGTGTTCTACTACCAACTTATGCCTACATTGCATGCTCAAGGATGTACTCATCGTAACTAGAGAACACTTGTTGAAGGGTATCTAAATCAGGCCCATCCAACCAATCATCCTCAAATTAAACCCTCTTTAACTCTACTAAAACCAATCCCTATATCTCCTTTAATTTGATCACTTCCCTTCTTGCAGCCTTTGCTTCTTCCCTGATGCCCATAAACCTATCCAATAAAAAATCCTATCCATCATCCCCCTTTTGCATTATCTCTTCAAATCTACACATCCACTTCTCCCTCATCTTATCCAAAGAAAGACCCTCCTTGACCGAGGTATCTAGATTGACCAATATAGCCACTATTACCTCTAAATCATCAATCTATTGGTTCAAGTCTTTACTCATCTCTTGAACCTCATTCTTATAATCATGAATAGACTTGGAATTATATCCTATTATCCTCATAGTCTTCTCAATAAAATCCACATTTCCCTCTTCAAGGATTGATTGCTCAAGTAGAGTTGACTTAGGCACTTTTCTAATGTCCTTAAGCTTTTTAACATATTCTTTATACTCTTCATCTTCCTTGTCTAAATCTTCAACATGTTGGTTCAAATCTCCTGCCAACTCAAGTGTTGCTTCATGAATCTTAAAACTATTAGTTAGCACTTCATCAACCTCCTAATTGAGCTTATCAATCCATCTTTCCAGCATCCCAACCTTACTCTTCATTTGCACCAAGTCATCATCTTGCTTCTTTATCGATAATATTCAGGATTCAAGAGCAGCAGCTTGTTGAGAAATTGGAGTTGAGACATCTTTTAAAAACTTATGCAACTGATCCAATTGAGCCTTGAGCTCATCTTTCTTTGTTTTGTCTTTGATCATCTTGGACTTGGTAGAGGAAGCTACAATATCAATTAAGTTCATTTTATTATTTCTTGTAGGTCTTCCCAAATTCACCATACCCAATTGATAATCAGTCATTTACATATCCTCCCAATTCTTATCCATCATTGGTATTGCACATTCAACAATGATTTCTCCCGTGTCTATGAGTTTGGTGGAGTAAAGAACCCTAGCCTTCTTTTTGGGTCTCTCCTCAATGCCTTTCATCATCTAATCCCAATTAAGAGGCTGAGGTTGAACTGCTTGTTTCTTCTCCAAGTCAAGCTTTAACCATGTAGGATTTGTAGGAGTAGTAGCTATTTTTTTTTTGAAGAAGCCAAAGTGGTAGAAGATAGAGGTTGCAATATTGTGTTTTCAGGCTGAGAGTCAACCTCTTGCACATTTTTCTACTCTCTTTGTGCTTTTTCTTGTGGAAGTTTCTCAGCCTCTTCCTTTTCCCTTTATTCTTGCAATCTTTTAGCTTCCAACTCTTGCTTTAGACATTCCTCTTCCAACTTCTTTTCCTATAACATCTAGTCCCTTTGCCTCTTCAATTCCTTCAACATAGTCCCATGCTTCTTTGGACTTCTTCTCATGGAGAGCAAGCTTTGTATCCTCCTCTCTCTCCAAGAGTTCTTGGTTTGCATTCTTCCTATGGGCCTCCTCCATTGCCTTAAATTTGGCTTCAAGGGCTTCTTTCTCTCTTCTATGCTTGGCCTTTTCCTCCTCAAGATCATGGATCCTCTGCTGCAAATCCAATTTATCTCTTTCTTCTTTCATTCTTAGCTCTTGCTCCTTTTGTTGTTGTTGCTTAGCCAATTCATCAAGAGTAGCTCAAGCTTCCAATTCTTTTTGATTGGTTGATACATTAGATTGTTCCTTAGCAACATCTTCCCATTGTTTAGCCAATGTCTTAGCTTGTTCCTTGGCATCCGCCTCCCTTTTAGCATCCTCAAAGAGTTTCCATTGATCCTATTTTGTTAGCACATGCTCAATCCTTGCATCATCTGTTACATCAAGGGAAGCCACTACATGAGTCTCTTTGTCAGATGAGGTAGCCTCAGAATCTGTTGCAATATCATGTATCTCTATTTTAGGCTCCTTCTCCTTCAACAACTCAGCTTCTTTATGGAGGGTTCTCATGGGTATTCCCTCACTTGGTTGCTCTGTAATAAGGAGTTGAATGGAAGATTCTCCTGCAACAGATGTTGAAGCATCAGCTTCTATAACGGTCTCCCCTTCTTGTACCTCTGGTAGGTCTTGGGAAACAACCTCCTCTTCTAAATTAGAAGGCATAAACTCTAAGGGCTCCTTAGGAGCTATCCTTCTCTTTGTCCTCTTGTACCCTTGAGTGGTACCTGCAACCTTCCTCTTCTTGGATGGTTGATCCTCTGGCTGGTTAACCCTCAAGATAACCCATTGTATGCTTTTGTCCAAAAATTGGTCTTTTAATTTGCTTTATATCAATAGACTCTTTTGCATTGCAATCCACTAGATCAAGATCCTTAGTGCCTATCTTATCTGTATCATATTGGAGATCCAAAGTTACCCCATCATCATACAATGTCTTTGGAATGTCCTCCTTGATCCCATACTCAATTATGAGTGGGATAGATAATATTTCATAATCTCTCCTCCTGAGATCATATTCATCCTCCATATCCATCCAAAAATCCTCTAATAAATTAAAATTGCTTATAAAAAAGACTAGGAAGTAAAGCCCACATCTTGTGTCTAGGATCATAATGCTTCCTAGAAGTGTACAGGCCCAACTTCAAATAAATCAATTCATCACAAACAACCTTAGTTTCCACAATGTGTGGATAACTAAACTCACCCAACTTCATGGAGAACTTATGACAACCAGTCTTATGTTTGGTGCCAAATTTGAAGTTAACAACCAGAGCTTGATAAATGAATTCCATTAACTCAATTCTATTGTTGCAACACCTAGGGAGCAAGTGGGGATGACCATCAGAACCTCCCAATCTAAAGTAAGTAAAAGTGGGGTATTGAATAAACCGGTGTCCCCATTCATTGATGAAGGCTATTGTCCCCCTACTCAATATGTACCCAACATCTCTAATGACCTTGCTAATGATAACATAAAGAAATGCATCATTAACCCTCCTGTAATGTGACTCCAATGATTGCAAGGTAAGCTGATTATAGTGCTCCCACACCTTCTTCTGTCCTTGGGCTTCTCCCAATATGCCCATTGTATTCAGTCTAGGAAAGATTCTCATTCTAGCAGCTGCACAGATCACATAAGAGGTCATGAAGAAAATCTTGGTTTCTCTCACTCTAAGCATTTGATTATGTATTCTTTCTGACGCTACCATGGGCCAGTCAAATTATTGTCTGCCATCCAAGATAGTTTGAATAAATGGGAACATCCATTCTTTAAATTGTGAAGCATATATTTTTCCAAATAGTTTGGAGAGCAACATTATTATGTCCCCAATCTCCTTGCCAAAGTCTGCCCTTTTAGGCTGGTTAGGAAGCTTAGTCAGAGAATTTTTCTCTACCCTCATCTAGTGCTTATTCATGTGGGATCTACTGGCTCCTTTCACATCACTGTAAAGCTTCAATGCTTCTGCTTCATTTAGCTACTTAGGATTTTGTGGAATAGGTGCATCAAACATCAACCTGATCATTTGGGTTGTTAAATCAATGATAACATTCCCTTGTGAATGCACACACTACCTAGTAGCAGGATTGTACGCCCCAGCTATTGCTAATATCAATTCTGGACATTGAACATACAATGGGAAGATAGCAACATGTGCTAATCTAGATTGGGCGATCCTTTCTGCCCTTGGTGTAACATATTCATTAAAATTTTAATACACCAGTTCCTCATAGTTGAAAGGGCCTAAGTTGGTATCTGTAATATCTACCCACTCAGAATCAACCTTGCTAGCAGTGAGAGTAGCTTCTTTATGTTCATACCTTAGATGATAGGGGAGCTGCTCCACTTTAACCTTCTTTGGCTTAGCTCCTTGTCTTGAAGTTTCTATTGGTTTTCTCCTTTGAGAAGCTTCTTCTGATGTCCCCAACATCCTCTAATATTTGCAATAAACTCCTGTATTAGATGAGCTGAAAGCATAAAATCAATTTATCATGTAATACCATCCTCTACTTCCTTAGGACAAATTTCATATTAAGCCAAATTTCACTTTCATCGGAAGTGGAGTTACAGAAGAATCAGGAATATGACACAATTTTAATACATAGCGGGATCATAACTGGAACCAAGACAAGATCGGAATTGGGTCCAGAACGGAAACCGAACTAGAAACTAATCACTAGTTCCAAGTTCGACATCCACTCCAGTTCTGCCTCCGCTTAAGGACAAACATGAAGATAAAAATCATCAATTATCGAAAGCATGATCATTTTAGGAATGAATCCCAATACTAAACATCCTTGGGACAAGGTCGGTCCCGAGTCCGCTTCCACTAGTTTTGACATAAAAACAAAGCACTCTTCTTGAAGACATGGTCACATGAATATAAGAATCTGGGTCACATGGTCTACAAATAAATCCAAAATAGAGGGGCTTAACCCCACACCTTAACCATACAAAGACCAATTTAAACTTAATGAAAACTATTTTGTAAAGGTTATCGAGCAAACCCTAGTTTGCACGATACGTCAACTTAGAAAGTTAGGGCATCACAAACCCATCACAGAAATCATAGAATCAACACAGAATTAAGATCAAAAGGGTTCCCAAACAAATTTTAAAAAATTTAAAGTATGGAAAACCCTGGTAAACAAAAGCCCTAATTAGAAATTAGGGCACGAAAAAGCACAACTGCCTCAAAAGTGACATCAAACAAAAAGTGACAAATGGAAAGAAATAAAATGGAACGAAAAACAAAGAAGGACAAAAAAAAAACAAAATAAATCAAGAACGAAAGTGAAGATTCATAGAAAAGAATTCTATGAATGCACGAGAGAACAACACACTAAGCGTGAAGGAAAAATGACAAAGTAGAAATGAAAAAAGAAAAGAAAAGAGACCCTACCTCAAAACACCCACAAGGAAAGACCGAAACTTGACAGAAATACGCAAATCACCATGCCTCCACAATTAATTTTCTCTTCTTGAAGTTCTCCTGGCTCTAGTTCGCTAAACAATTTTGATAACAATGATAATGAGCCAGTTAACCTTAATTATGGTTTTAAAAATTATTTTACGAGTGTGAAGGACCTGCAATTATTGCAATAAAAGTGGTAGGTTGGGTGGAGTGAACAACGCAAACAAACAGTTAATTCCCATGGACACCAAAGGTAGAGTGGACACAGACCCAGATCTAGAATGAAATAAGAAATCTTTGACAAGTTCCTCATTGAACTCCAAACCCGGTCCTGGTCCTACGAAAAAGAAATGACAACAGAAGGAAATGGGGATGAAGTTGGATCCAAAACCAAGACTGAACCTTTACAAAGTTCCAAGTTCAGTTCCAACTCTGGTTCTACTCCCGACAAACAAGAACAAGAACCAAGAAAAAAACAACAAACGAAGGGAAGCAGGGATGGAACAAAAACTGGACCTGGCCCAAACACAAACAAAAACAAACAACACAAAGCAAACGAGCGGAGTCAGAATCAGGATGAAAACAGGAACCAAAATCTTCACAAAGTACCAAGTTCACTTCCAACTCTGGTTCTGCTTCCACTTGGGCTTAAACAAAACACAAGTAAAATGAAAAATGACTCAAGGGAAGAAAAATCCCAAGAGCACAAAACACGTCAACAGACAACAAAAAGAACAAGAAAGGAAGGAAGACCCAGAGTCGAAACGAAACCCAAACTAAGAACTTTGGAAAAGTTTAGAGTCCAATTTTGGTTCTAGCTTTGCTCCCAACAAAGCACAAGAAAGAAAGACTTAGGAGCAAAAAAAACAACTAATAAGACCCAAACAAAAACCAAAGACAAAACAAAGACAAGGGGGACCCATTTTGTTCCAAAATAAAATGGGGTGCTTATGCAAGGCATAACAGTTGGCATAAGTTTATCTCTGTGACTTTAATGACATTAGCATGCTATGAGAATTATCTATGTTGAATTTACAAGTGGTTGAATGAATGTTACTAAGGTAATTATAGATATACATTTGTTTGTGCATGCTAATGCTATTGTGCAGGTTTCCACTAAAATTTTAATGTCAACAAAGCCTGCTTCATGGGAGAAATTCTTGCTAGTTGGTCGGTTACCAAGAAGTTAAGAAGTTGATCATTAAGAATTCAAAGCGGGAAAACTCTCATGGAGGGAAATTCCTAATTCAAATAAAAAGAATGTAATCACCTTTTTAATGGTTGTATTTGTTATTGAGCATATCTAGGGAGTGCATTGTGCTAGATTCTCATTGAAGCAAGTCTACTTTGACCAATTTAGCACATGCATAACTTCCTCCATCTTTTTCTATACTTTCAATAAGTGGCATCCTTCTATTTTGGAGTCGACTGCCTAGGTAGTTAGGGTTAGTCAGTAGTTTCTCTCTATAAATAATGGTTAGATGCTCCTTTTAAGAAGGTTGGATATTTTGAGTTTGTACTTGCATTTTCTAGTTTTACAATTCTATTGTTGAGATATTGTACCTATGCTTTCAAGAAATAATATGACATTCTAAGTTGCTTCATTTGAGTTAGTGTAGGGGAGACTCACCCAAGGGGGCCCACTTGGTGAGAATTCCAGCTATTGGTTTAAAAATTATTTTGTATTCAGTAGTTAGTTTCAATTTCAACAACTGTCTATTCCTGTAGCCACTGAAATTCCATTCTATGATTGTTCCTGCAACCAAGGCAAAGAGAGTAGTTTCATGTCTGCTTGCTAAGATTTTCATTTCTATTCTTCATTTCCAGTCCAGTTGTTAATGATTAGTGTAGATGTTGATTTATGTTCAGTGTTTAAGCTGATTTAGTTCAAGCACTTTATTTCCAACATTGTTTATTTCCTAGTTTATGGATGATTACAATGAAGTCCTAGTGCACATACAAAACTTACCCATTTCAAGTTTACATCCCTGGGTTGACAAGTGAAATGCACTTTCAAGATGAGTGAGATAGCTACTTAGTGCAAATGTTCAATCTCTAAGTCATAGCCCTAAAGGTTTAGTTATTAAACCGTTAAAGGAGGCCAACATTTTTGGCGCCATTGCTAAGGATTGTTTCAAACTAGGAAGTTCTTTGGAGTCATTGATGGTTTCTTTCTTATTGTATTAATTCTGAAAGTTTCTCTTTGTATACCCCTCATTTAGGAAAGAAATGACCTCCTATTCTTTCACCAATTCTTTGTGTGATCAATTGGCTGATACTGAGCTAATACTACATGCATAGAGGAAGGAGGAGAGTATGGGAGATTCCTTCTTAATGACCCTGATCCATTCCAGCTAGTTGAGCATCAAAATCTACCAAGAGATGAAGAAGAGGAAGAAGCACACCCTTTTGCTGATGCATTTCCCAATTTAACCAGTTCTGACACTTCCTATGAAGACCAGAATCCAATTGAGAATCCACTTACTTTGGAACTTCATCAGGTATGCATGGGTGATGAGAATAATGAGCATATACACAAAAACATACCTAACTAGCCAAATTTTCCATTCCCCATTGCTCATCAGAATGAAGTTGACAACCTTAAAAATATCCCTGCTTCAGTCCTCCCTAAGTTTTATGGACTTGTCATAGAAGACCTTGATACTTTCTTGTTTGAGTTTGATATCCTCTACAGAAGTTATGAATATACCACTGATGCTCATAGGCTTAAGTTGTTTCCTACCACTTTGAAAGAAGATGCATTGAGATGGTTATGAGCTTATGAAAAAATATTGTGGAGACTTGGGATGACATGAAGACAAATTTCCTTGAGAAGTACAAGGAATATTGTAGGGGCAGTGACATGAGAGGGGATGAGATCTTTAGGATGCAAAAAAAGGAAGATGAGAGTTTGGAGGATTACATTTCAAGGTTTCTATTTTTCCTATAGAAATATCCACATTGTGCACTTAATGAAGAGTCTAAAAAGTTTCTCTTCCTAAGAGGAATCAATGAATTATGTATTGATGTTGTTGGAACTGTAAAAATATGATGATTTTACATATTGTTTACATTCATATTTTTCCAAATAAGTCCCCCCACGAGTACATTTTTCTTGCATTTTTCCCATGTAGCCCCACAAAATCCATCGGGTCATGCATTTTCCATATTGCAGTTCCTATCGGCATAGGTTCATGGTTATCTCCCTGACCCATGTTGTTTTTGTGCTAACATTTGTATGCTTCAGGTCTGTCAGCAAGACTTCTTTGATGTCTCAGTGATCACAGGTCATGTGCATTCACCTTTCAGCGAGACTCTTTCATTGTTTTGGCGACTGAGGAGGATTCATATCGGCAGGAGTTGCACCGTCGAAATGAGGTCCTACTAATTTCATTTTGTCTCATCGACTTGCACTTTGAATGTTCATTTCGGCCAAATAGGTTGCTTTCAGGATAGGGTCTTGGCGAGATCTTATTGTCTCACCGACCGGCGGTGGGGGATGCTCATCAGTGAGAGATCTTCTTCGATATAATGTCTTGGCGAACTCACCTTGTCTTGTCGATCGCCAATGAAGGAATGCATATCGGGCGGAGTTTCACCGAACAATACAAGTGGTTTCATTTCAGCCAAACCAAAGGATGTCGGGGTGAGGTCTTACCGAAATGTATATGTCTCGCCGACTTATCAAAATACTCATCGATGAGAGATGTTTTCTTCGATGTGAAGTCATAGCGAATTCAAAGGGTCTCACCGATCAACATAAAAGGAGATCTCAGTAAGACTAATGTGCATCAATATAATATCTTGGCGAGTGACCTCCGGTCTCGCCGATAGTGTGCATGAGGATTATGTCGGTGTGAGAATTGCTTTCTCTTGGCGATCTAAAGTGAGTTCGGGGCTTTCGGTAAAACAAATGGAATTCTATATAATGTCTCCCCAATGGTGAAAGGTCATAGAGACACACAAGAAAAGTATGTCTTAGTGAGACAGGGCGATCTGCGAGATATCTCCCTGATTTTGAAATGTCTTGGCGAAAGTGAATGGGAGATGCTTTTCGGAAAGAGTTTTCTCTTGTCTTGGCGACTCAGGATGGATGAAGGAACATCTCAGGGAAACATAAAGCGATCTATGTCAGGTCTCCTCGATAACAATAAGTCACAGCGAAGCGGGTGATGCAAGGGCTCGTCGGCGAGAGAAAACTTATGTCACAGCGACCAATATGTATCATGTGGGATTTCGGTAAAACAAAAGGTATTCTATATAAGGTCTTCCTGAAATTACAGAGCTACAACGAAGCAAATGGAATTTGGGAGATGTCTCGGTAAGAAACTTCTTATGTCTTGGCGACCGGGAAAACATTAAGGGTTTTCGGTGAAACATATTGAGATCGATATGATATTTCTATGACAGTAAGATGTCATGGTGAAACAGAAACACAAAGAGTGTAGGATAATAGCGATACAATTGCCTTCGACATACTTACTAGATGTCTCAGCGAATGTCTTCAGCAAATGATTAGCAAAAGCCTGAAGGTGAATAGTTGATCACTGATGTGTGAATGTGAAGCGTTGTGTCTGTTCAGATGCTGGTGTATAGTTGTTCATTCTCAATTGTAAAGAAAGGGGGAAGACTGATTAGAGTAGATAGGGCAGAAAATATATAGTGTAATACAATGTTTTTTTCCAATATGAGACTATTTTGCATGTTTCGAATCATGGAGATATCAATTGAAATCTAATAATATGGTGCAGTTGTTTCTGGTATCAGTTGTTCATGGCGTTCGTTGAAAGTATTATTGAAGTTGTCTCCAGTATGGTGTTTTCTGGTTATTTAAATTGGTGTAACAAGATTATATCTAGTTTTTTGGTGCACATTTTTATGCATCTGTATGGTCAATTGATTGGTTCTTTCCAATAAAGATTAAATCCTTTGATTGATCATAGTAATTAGAGAATGTCAATTAGATCAGTAAGAACTCGATAATCATAACCTTGCATGTTTATACAATTTATAAACTAAATCAAATGCTAAACAACTTGAATGTCTGCCAGAACGAAGTATTTGTTTCAGATTTCTCTTGGCTCTGGATACTTAATAAGGCACTAGTCTCTGCATTTCACCATTAAGATTCATTCATTTTTCTTTACATCTGTTAACTGAGCATATTAGGATTTAGTTTTATGCATTGGTATACAATATATACCAAATTTGATTTCATTTTGTCCACTTCCATCTGCCATCGTGGATAAATCACTGCAAGAGAGGAGGATCAAAAGTTAAGTCTGCCCAATTCATTTAGATAGGTACACCCGCCTAGGTCTAGCAGCACCTGAAGAGTAGAAGGTCTAAATCTTTTGACCTTGTTTGTTACCCTAAAACGTTGTGAAAGCTTGGAAAACTTTCGTGGTTCAAACCTGGGTTTTTGAGAGCTAACAAATTGGCGACTCTGTTGGGGACAACAAAGAATCTATGCCTTAATTATAGAGTCAGAAATCCTATATATAGACTCCGCTGGGAATAACAAGTAACAATATTTTTCTCACTTTAAAGAAAGTGAGTGGCGACTCTGATAAAACATTGCAACATGAATGGAAGAAGATCTCAATATAGGGGAGGTCATATTGGAGCTGCTACTGGTAGCAGTAAGTGGACACACAAGGATGATAAGGTTGATAAGGGTAAGGGGATAAATGAGGACATGTGCATAACCAACAAAGACAAAATAATGAAAAAAAAATGTGAGACTTATGACCGGTATGACACATGGAAAGCTGATTCAAGTGCAGAGCCTTGCACCCCAGAAGATCAAAGAAATCCTTTTTACAACCCTCAGAAACAGGCTGAGTTTAGAGCTGAACTTGAGGTTGAACGAATCATAATTCAGCAGGAGTATGATCTAAAAATGCAGGGTGATGAGAATGGACCTATTGATCATGAATCTCCTCAAGAAGATTATGAATCTTTAACATATGAAGAAGTAAAAGCACGGTTTGAATCTCAAAGAAAGGAGAGAGAAGAACAGGAGAAGGCCCAGATGATACAAGCAATGAAAGAATTCAAGTTGCAGAAAACTCGGAACATTACTCATACAGCTGGTTTCCCCCCAAAGTATGTACCACCTCATAAACAGGGTAATCATGGAGTAGGGCCTTCTGAACCACCAAGGGTCCCTCACCATCAAGTAGGGAATCAATACAGACAACCAAATCATCCACCTAATATTCCCACACAACATACAAATATACATCCACCTCCTGGTCAGCATTATATGCCACATCATAATACACAATATAATAACCCAATGTATCAATACCCACCTAACCCTCCTCCTCATCAGTATACCACCATGATCAGACAATTTCATTTGGCAGGATTTCAATTATACCCTTACCCCATGGATGGCAGTTGGAGAGGTCTGGTGCCTAAGTTTACAGGAAGTAGTGCAATTTCTGTTGAAGACCATTTAAGGAATTTCAATGCCTTCATTCAAGATTTGGATGTACCTTATGAGGATTTACATATGAGATTATTCATGATGTCTCTTATTGAAGAAGCTAGGGATTGGTTCAACAGCCTAGCAGCAGCCTCTATTTATTCTCTCCAAATATTTGAGGACTGATTCATCGAGCAATATGGGAATCTAAGTGCACCAAATGCAGCTCTTCATGAATTGATGAGAATTCAGAAAAGTCAGAATGATTCAATTTTTGATTTCAATCGAAAATTCAATAAACTGTAGAATAGAATTCCTCCTGGATCAAAGTTGCCAGACTCTATAGCTTTGAGTGTTTACCTGAATGCATTTGATCCTAAAACATGATATGAACTAAGAAATAGGTTCCCCAGAGACTTGGCTGAAGCTCAAAAAATTGCATTAACAATTGAAAACAATAGGAGGGCTGCTAGGATAATTGATAAAAGAGAAAATCATAGGGCTCCCCAACAAACCAATAATTATCAATACAAATAGGAGAACACATACATGAATGAAAGGCCGAGGCTGAGGTTACATGATATTCCCTATAATACAAACTGGAAGGATGGAAAACCTATAACAAATAGGCCTGGAAGTAAAGAAACTCCTGATCCATTGAGGAAGAAGGGAACCTATATGGTAAATAACAGTTATTTCTATAAAGTCTATGATAAGCCACATTCTCTAGACTATTGTGTTGTGGCCCAAGCAATGCAAGAGGAAGGAATGTTGATGGGAAACAGTGGAGAAGATCATAAAGTGTTTTTAACTTCAAACACTTTTCACCATGTGGAGGAGAGATACTCATCCTTAGAGGATGAAAGTTATGAGTATGATGTTACAAATCATAAATACAATGTCCACATGGCTGAGCATCAGATCCTTTCTAATTTTGAAGAAGATTATATAAAGAAGCATTCTGTCGAAACACCTACTCAATGCAGTATGAGGAAACTCACTGAAGAAGAGATAGAGAGATTAACTGCTGCTGCAGTTGAAGAAGCAAAGAGTAAGTACTGGTTGAGAAATAAGACAGTAAATGAGAAGGAAGGTGTCCCTAGGGGAATCTTTATGAAAGAGCAAAAGGCGACACAAGGAAATATGAAAAGGGTTGAAAACAAACAACATGATGAAAGTAAACAAAATCCTATCCAAAAGAATGAAGTAAAAGAATTACACAAAGAAATTCAAAAGACTAATCAGCCAGGTAAAAAAGAAAAAGAAGAGAACAAAGGAGAAACATCAGAACAAAAGAAAGTGATTAAGGCAGAAGGTTCTTCTTTTGACTTCACTCAGGCTTTGTCTCAGGTAAAGATGTCTGTTCCACTTCTTGAGATGATGAAAATTAAGGAATACAGGGACAATGCAGTGAAATTAATAACAAATGAAAATGAAAAACATGTAAATTCTAAAAATAAGATGGCTGCTAAAAATAAGTAGGATAAAGTAAATATCCCAAAAATTTGCTTGAGTAACATATTGACAAGTCCTCCACAAGTTGATCCTTTTTTCACTACATTACTCATAAATAAAAAATTGTTGAGAAATTGCATGATAGATTCTGGTGCTGGCATGAATATTATGCCAGTAGGAATGATGAAACAACTAGGCATGTGGGTGGATACATATGAAGGAAAATGTTATGCAATGGATAACCGACCCGTTCCTGTGGTGGGTATAATGAAAGATGTTGAAGTTAAATTAGCTGCTTATCCTCAAGTGGCTTACAATATTGATATAACAGTAATAGACACCCCTCCTCAGTTCAGTGTGCTTTTATCAAGACAGTGGACGATAGCTATTGGTGGAAATGTCTAGTTTGATCTATCTTATGCAAAAATTCTGGTAAATGGCCAAGAGGTGAAGTTGTACAGGGAGCCGAGGATGAACCGGCTTATTGACTCTGTACCACAAAATCAAATCAATTGTTTTTGTGATGTTGATCTTGGGAGTTTCAATATAAAACTAGCCCAACCAGAATTAACCAATAGTGATCCAATTGAGAAATATGTTGCACAGAACTACAATGGTGTGTGGAAGATGTACTTTGATGGAGCCTGCAGCCAAGAAGGTAATGGAGTAGGAATAGTATTTGTTTCACCTAAAGGTATTACATTTAAGTATTCATTCCTGTTAACATTTGAATGTACAAACAATGTGGTGGAATATGAAACTTTATTAACAGGACTGAATATAGCTGTGAAACATAAAATCAAGTTGCTGGTTGTTCTTGGAGATTCAGAGTTGGTTGTTTCACAAATCAAGTCCAAATATGCAGCAAAACATAAAAGATTGAAGCAATACAAAAATGTTGTATGGGATACAATTGAGTTGTTTGATGCCTTCTCAATTGAGTGGATAGATAGATCAAAGAACATAATGGCTGATTTTCTAGCAAATGTAGCATTGAAAAGAGATGATATTACATTGGCTGGGGTGTCACAAATTGAATTCAAGACAAGGCCTGTTGTGCCTGATAATGTATATAGCTGGCAAGTTTTTAATGATGATGCTGATCTTTTGAAATTCCTCCATTGTATAGATCAGTATGAAGCCCAAGAAATTGACTTCAACGCCTTTGTTGAAGAAGTGGATGGGAAGCAAATAGTCTTTGGGAAAGAGATCTTACAACTCAAAACAAATAAGCTTCCTAAAGGCTTAGTGACATTAGAGAGGGTGTATGATGGAAATGATCGGTCTCTAATGAAGCAAACACCAGTTGGAAGGGAGGATGTTGAAGAAATTAACTTGGGAACTAAGATGGCACCAAAAAATGTGTACATAGGGAAGAAGATAAGTCCTACAATTAGAAAAATGCTGATAGAATTGCTGAGAAAATATAAACATGTGTTTTCTTGGTCTTATGAAGACCTAAAAGCATATAGGGAAGACTTGTTTTAGCATGAAATACCATTGAAACCAGATGCTAAGCCATTTAGACAAAAGAAAAGACCCATAAATCCAATATTGGAGCCTAAGATGCAGGAGGAGTTGGCAAAGCTCAGAGATGGAGGAATCATTAAACCAATTAGGCATTCAACGTGGGTCTCAAATTTGGTCCCTGTGAGAAAGAAAAATGGAGACATTAGGCTATGTGTAGATTTCAGAAATCTGAACATAGCATCCCTTAAAGATAATTATCCTTTACCCAATATGGAGGCTATATTGCATAAAGTAACAAGGTGCGAATTGTTATCTATGATGGATGGGTTTTTAGGATATAACCAGGTTATGGTCAAAGAGTCTAAGCAATATAAGACAACATTTACAACTCCTTGGGGAACATATGTATACATAAGAATGCCATTTGGTCTCACTAATGCAGGGGCAACCTTCCAAAGAGCTATGGATGTGGCATTTGCAGATTTGATCAATTTTATCATGGTGGTGTATCAGGATGACCTCACTGCTTACTCAAAGAAGGTTGAAGATCATGTTCATCATCTGGAAAAGGTATTAATAAAAGCCCTTGAATATGGTATTAGCTTGAACCCTAAGAAATGTCATTTTGCAGTCATAGAGGGTAAGCTCTTGGGACATATTGTTTCAAAGGAGGGGATTAGGATAGACCCTGAAAGGGTTGAGGCCATTGATAAAATTCTTGTCCCTAAAACTGTTAAGGCAATACAGTCGATCTTTGGACAGATTAACTTTGTCAGGAGATTTGTTTCTAACTTTGTTGAGATTATTAAACCTATATCAAAAATGTTGAAGAAAGGACAAAAAATAGAGTGGACTGCAGAGGCTTTGGAAGCTTTTGTATCTATTAAATGTGCTATCAAGGAGGCTCCTATCCTTAAGTCTCCAAATTTTGCAAAACCTTTTCAGATATTCTCATTCGCTTCAATGCACACTATTGTTGATGTTATGTTGCAAAAGAATGAGGATGATCATGAATAGCCTGTGTCCTTTTGTAAGTCATTACAGGGGTCTGAATTAAAGTATGATATCATGGAAAAATAGGCATTTGCACTAGTGAAAGTTGTAAAAGCTTTTAGGCTGTATCTTGTTGGAGCAAAGGTGGTTGCTTATGTTCCTCATGCAGCTGTCAAGGATATTCTGACACAGTCTGAAGTAATAGGAAAAAGATGCAAATGGATTAATAAAATCCAAGAATTTGACATGGAGATACAAATTACTAAACTGGTAAGAGGTCAGGGCTTGGCTAAGTTGATGACAAAAGCGAATATTGAAGCAAACCAAATTTGCAGTATAGAGGGAGAGAATGCAATTGCAAGCATTGAGTGTACTCAATGAATGGTATACAGATGTCATGCATTATCTTAAATACATGAAGTGTCCAAAGGGGTTGAATGACAACCAAAAAAGAATGATGAAGATGTAAGAATCTAAGTATGTTTTTATGGATGGAGATCTATTTTGGAAGAACATGGATGGTATATTATTGTTATGTCTGGATGAATTTCAAGCCAAACATGTTTTGAGTGAAATGCATGAAGGGGTTTGTGGAGGACATTACTCAGCAAAGACAACTGTGCATAAAATCCTCAGGGCAGGTTATTACTGGCCAAAGGTCTTTAATGACTCTTTTACATATGTAAGAAAATGTGAAGCCTGCTAGAAGTTTTTTGGAAAACTGAAGTATCAGGGAGCTTTGCCACTTCGACCCTTGTAGGCTGATGCCCCTTTTCATCAATGGGGAATTGATTTCATTGGAGAGATACAAGAAAAATCAAGTGGTGGACATAGGTGGATACTGGTGGCCACTGATTATTTTACCAAATGGGTAGAGGCGATCCCAACTAAACAAGCTACAAGTAAGGTGGTGACACAGTTCCTAATGGATAATATCATTACCAGATTTGGTACGCCATTGCGGCTGATAACTGACAATGGGATGTGTTTCAGATCAGATGAATTCAGAAATTTTTGTAGTTAAAATGGTATTACTATTTCTTATGCAGCCCCTTACCATCCACAAGCTAATGGACAAGCGGAATCAAGCAATAAGAGTCTTCTGAAGATTATAAGAAGAATGTTAGGTCACAATAAAAAAGCTTGGGACTCAAAATTAAAACTGGTTGTTTGGGCTGATAGGATTACAGTAAAAAAGGCAATTGGGAAATCTCCATTTGAGTTAGTATATGTAACACAGGCTAGGATGCCTTTGCAGAATCTGTTACCAATCTACAAGTTTGTCCTTCAGGAAGATTTGGATATTCCTGAACCCATGGAGGAAAGAATGGAGCAGTTAGCTGAACTAGATGAAATAAGGAGAGTTGCTCAAAATCAAAACATAAAGTTACAGACATAGATGAAATATCTATTTGACAAAAAAGCAAAGGATAGGAAATTTGAAGAAAGTGATCTAGTACTGATGTGGAACACAAGGTGCCAGGAGAAGGGCAAGCATGGTAAATTTGAAGCTTTGTGGCTGGGACCTTTTGTTGTGGTTGGAAAGAAAGGCGAAGACTCATACTATCTACAGAATATGGCTGGTGAAGATCAGGAATTGCCTGTACATGGGCAATTTTTGAAACATTTTTTCTCTTGAGTAACACAGAGGATTAAGGGTTGCTAGTGCATGGACAACTCTTGATGATCCTCTTTAAAATTATTTTCCATGCACAGTAGTTTAGGAAATAAAAGGAACAAGACTTGCCAGTACATGGATAATCCTGATTTTCCTTCTTTCAATAATTTTTGATGTATAGTAGTTTAGGGTTTTCTCCATCTCCATTTTGCATTCATTTCCATTTCCATTCATTCCATTTTTTCTCGTTGATTCGTCATTTTGTATCTGGTCTGCTCACCCCAAAGATATGGATCCTTCCAATGATCTCACTATCATTCATCCCCAGACGGAGCCACTGTTGGAACTATAAAAATCTAATGATTTTACATATTGTTTACATTCATATTTTTCCAAATAAGTCCCACCACGAGTACAATTTTCTTGCATTTTTCCCATGTAGCCCCACAAAATCCATCGGGTCATGCATTTTCCATATTGCAATTCCTATCGGCATAGGTTCATGGCTGTCTCCCTGACCCATGTTGTTTTTGTGCTAACATTTGTATGCTTCAGGTCTGTCGGCAAGACTTCTTTGATGTCTCAGTGATCACAAGTCATGTGCATTCACCTTTCAGCGAGACTCTTTCATTGTTTCAGCGACTGAGGAGGATTCATATCGGCAGGAGTTGCACCATCAAAATGAGGTCCTACCGATTTCATTTTGTCTCATCGACTTGCACTTCAAATGTTCATTTCAGCCAAACAAGTTACTTTCGAGATAGGTTCTTGGCGAGATCTTATTGTCTCACCGACTGGCGGTGGGGGATGCTCATCGGTGAGAGATCTTCTTTGATATAATGTCTTGGTGAACTCACCTTGTCTTGTCGACCGCCAATGAAGGAATGCATATCAGGCGGAGTTTCACCGAACAATACAAGTGGTTTCATTTCGGCCGAACCAAAGGATGTTGGGGTGAGGTCTTACTGAAATGTATATGTCTCGCCGACTTATTTCAAAGGGTTTCTATCAAAATACTCATCGATGAGAGATGTTTTCTTTGGTGTGAAGTCATAGCGAATTCAAAGGGTCTCAACGATCAACATAAAAGGAGATCTCGGTAAGACTAATGGGCATCGATATAATATCTTGGCGAGTGACCTCTGGTCTCGCCAATAGTGTGCATGAGGATTATGTTGGTGTGAGAATTTCTTTCTCTTGGTGATCTAAAGTGAGCTCGGGGCTTTTGGTAAAACAAAGGGAATTCTATATAATGTCTCCCTGACGGTGAAAGGTCACAGTGACACACAAGAAAGTATGTCTCGGTGAAACATAGTGCGATCTACGAGATATCTCCCTGATTTTGAAATGTCTTGGCGAAAGTGAATGGGAGATGCTTTTCGGCAAGAGTTTTCTCTTGTATTGGCGACTCAGGATGGATGAAGGAACATCTCGGGGAAACATAAAGTGATCTATGTAAGGTCTCCCCGATAACAATAAGTCACAATGAAGCGGGTGATGCAAGGGCTCATCGGCGAGAGAAAACTTATGTCACGGCGACCAATATGTATCATGTGGGCTTTTGGTAAAACAAAAGGTATTCTATATAAGTTCTTCCCGACATTACAGAGCTACAGCAAAGCAAATGGGATTTGGGGGATGTCTCGGTAAGAAACTTCTTATGTCTTGGCGACCGGGAAAACATTAAGGGTTTTCGGTGAAACATATTGAGATCGATATGATATTTCTCTGACAGTAAGATGTCACGGCGAAACAGAAACATAAAGAGCGCGGGATAACAACAATACAATTTCCTTCGGCATACTTACTGGATGTCTCAGCGAATGTCTTCCGTGAATGATTAGAAAAAGCCCGAATGTGAACAGTTGATCACCGATGTGTGAATGCGAAGCGTTGTGTCTGTTCAGATGTTGGTGTATAGTTGTTCATTCTCAATTGTAAAGAAAGGGGGAAGACTAATTAGAGTAGATAGGGCAGAAAATATATAGTGTAATACAATGTTTTTTGCCAATATGAGACTATGTTGCATGTTTCAAATCATGGAGATATCAATTGAAATCTAATAATATGGAGCAGTTGTTTCTGGTATCAGTTGTTCATGGCGTTCGTTGAAATTATTATTGAAGTTGTCTCCAGTATGGTGTTTTCTGGTTATTTAAATTGGTGTAACAAGATTATATCTAGTTTGTCAGTGCACATTTGCTGCATCTATATGGTCAATTGATTGGTTCTTTCCAGTAAAGATTAAATCCTTTGATTGATCATAGTAATTAGAGAATGTCAATTGGATCAGTAAGAAGAACTCGATAATCATAACCTTGCATGTTTATACAAGTTATAAACTAAATCAAATGCTAAAAAACTTGAATGTCTGCCAGAACGAAGTATTTGTTTCAAATTTCTCTTGACTTCGCATACTCAATAAGGCACTAGTCTCTGCATTTCACCATTAAGATTCATTCATTTTTCTTTACATCTGTTAATTGAGCATATTAGGATTTAGTTTTATGCATTGGTATACAATATATACAAAATTTGATTTCATTTTGTCCACTTCCATCTACCATCGTGGACAAATCACTGCAAGAGAGGAGGATCAAAAGTTAAGTCTGCCCAATTCATTCAGATAGGTACACCTGCCTAGGTCTAGCAGCACCTGAAGAGTAGAAGGTCTAAATCTTTTGACCTTGTTTGTTACCCTAAAACATTGTGAAAGCTTGGCAACCTTTCGTGGTTCAAACCTGCATTTTTGAGAGCTAACAGATGCTTTGGACCTAATGGGAGGAGGAGATATCACCCAAGTTCCTTGAGATGATATTAAAAAATATGTCAGAACTATTCCAGGGTAGCTTCAAAGAAAGGAAGAGGTTACCAATCCTCTATGGGTAAATCATCCACTAATGGAGTTTCAAAGATGGATATTACTCACTTGTTGGTAGACTTCAAATAAGACATCATAAAAAGTCTGGCTACCCACCTAGATACACTTCAAGAAAAGAAGCATGAGGAGGAAGAGACAATGTTGGCAGAATATTTCGCTCATTGTAGACAAAAGAAGAAGGACTGTAAATGCAAAATGGTAGCTAACATTGACAACAAGTAGATTCCACCTGAGTTCAAGTAAATCCAGGGTGATGATGATCAATTCTACTACATTGCACAAAGGAGACCATGGGCCCCAAGACAAGGTATGCCATCAGATCCATTATCTTTTGCTAGGCCATATTTCAATTCTTATGCATCTGGTAACTAATGGCAACCCCCATATCCATCCAACTATGGAGGATGTCCACCTCAACCTTGGAATAACCCTCCAAATAGTTGGCCCAATCACCAAAAATCTCCACCCCAATGGCAACAACCTTAGGGGAATTGATAGTAGTTTCAGGGAAATTGGCAACCACCTCCAAGAAACTAGCAGCAAACATCTCAATGGAAGGGAGGTCAACAATGGCCAAACCAGACAACTAGTTACATGCAACCACCTTCACAGCCCCAACAGCCTGCTATAATGCCCCCTCCTACTACCTCAAGTTAAAGCACACCCAGACCTACTCAGTTACCAGCTCAACCCACACCTAACCCAAATAACAAACCACAATAGCAATAGCCAGTATACTCTACAGATCCTAATCAATTTCCTGCATATGTTGTGAGTGTGAGTGACATCCACCTGCATTCAGGAACTACTTTTCCAGCTCCTTCCACTCCTATTATCACCGAGATTCCTCTAGAAGAAGAGGAGCCTCTGAATGTCCCCATTCAACCTAGTGTGCCTAAAAATCTTGAACTAGTTCTAGTTCAACAGACTACCCAAGATCCACCATTTCCTCAAAGATTAGAGGTTGTTAAATAGGATGAAAGGGAGGAAACAACCTTTGAAATTTTGGATTAGTTGAAACACATATGTGTCAAGATACCTTTGTTTCAAGCCATAATAGATGTCCCTATATATGGTAAAGCAATCAAAGAAGCATGCCTCAAAAATCCAGGGAGGAAAAAGAAAGACCCCACCACGGTTCATGTAGTAGGATAGTTAGTAGACATCATGCTTGAAAAAGTTACAGTTCCTAAGTACACTGACCTAGGTAGCCCTGTGGTAGGAGTTTTCATAAATGGAATCCAAATAAGGAATGCTCTAATTGACTTGGGAGCAACAATAAATTTGATGACTAAGGATATCTTGCAGCAACTAAATGTTGCAAAAATGAGACCCACTCCTACTGTCCTGCAACTTGTTGATATTTCCAATGTCAAACCTAATGGTATAGTAGAGGACCTTGTGGTAACTCTAGATTCTTGGGAGTACCCAATAGATTTTATGATTCTTTCTCCGAAAACTACACTAGGTGGGTATCCCATTATTCTAGAAGGCCATGGTTAGCCACAATAGATGCCTACATTGAATGGCGATTAGGGTACATGACCATTTCCAATGGGAAGAGTACCAAAAAGCTTGTTCTCTACCCTCTTGCTCAACCATCCCATGACATGGATAGCACCATATGGCCACATGTTGGAGAGGAGGCCGAGGAAGTCAATTCAGTGGAACAACTCATGATGTTAGGTAGAATTTCTTTCATGCAGCTTCAAGAGGAAGATGAAGTGTTGTCCCACATAATTCAAAACCATTGTGAGGTGCATGAAGAGTCATGTACTCATGAATCTAAATCTACTAGTTTAGTGAAGACACTCCTGCTCGCTCTTCCTACAACAGAATTTCCCGCAACAACTGATATGCTCCATACATTGTTTCCACATGAACTAAAAATGCCAAGTATTAGTGAAGCAGTTATGATAGAGTTAACTACACAAGTGCAAGTGTCAGAAGGAAAACATCTAAATATTAACAACAAGCTGAGTCAAGAGCAACAATTGTCTTTGACAAACCTGGTGAAGACCTACTAGAATTCCTTTGCATGGGACTACCATGATATGAAGGGATTGTAACTTAAGCTTTGTACTCATAGGATATATATCAGAGATTACTGCACACCAATAAGGAAACCACAAAGGAGAATCAACCCTACATTGAGGGAGAATGTCAAAGGAGAAATACATAAATTATTGGATGCATGATTTATCTACCTCATCTCAGACAGTCAGTGGGTGTCCCCATTGGTGATTGTGCCCAAAAAGGGAGGTAAGTGGAGAGTTTGTGTTGACTACAGGGAACTCATTTCTACCACCAAAAAGGATCATTTTCCCCTTCCTTTCATAGACCAAGTACTAGATTCCCTTGCAGGAAAGTAGTATTTTTCTTTTCTATATAGATTCAGTGGCTATAACTAGATACAAATTGCACCTGAGGATCAAAAGAAGACCACCTTTACCTATCCATGGGGTACTTATTCCTACTCTGTGCTTCCATTTGGTTTGTGGAATGCACCTACAACTTTCCAAAGGGTGGTCATTAGTATATTTTTAGACATCTCCCATGATTGCATGGAGATTTATATGGATGTTTTTACTACCTATGGTGTTGATTTTGTAGAAGCTCTAGAGAATCTAAGGAAGGTCTTATAGAGATGTGAAGATCATAACCTGTCATTGATCAGTGAAGTGTTTCGTGATGATGTAGGAAGGAGTAGTCCTTGGGCACTACATCTCTAAAAAGGGAATTCAAGTAGACCCAACCAAGATTGAAGTGATTACTAATCTACCTATTCTTGCAAAGAAAAAAGATGTCAAAAGTTTCTTGGGTCATGCAAGGTACTATAGACATTTCATCAAATATTTCAACAAAATGGCAACACCACTATACAATCTCCTCACTAAAGAAGCTGAATTCTAGTGGACAAAGGACTATGACAAGGCATTCTCTAATCTAAAAGCAGCTTTAACCCATGCTCCTATACTCAAAGGTCCTAATTGGGAGCTTCCTTTCCACATTCATACAGATGCATTAGAATATGTTGGAGGAGCTGTATTGGGACAAAAAGAAGGAACCATAGAGAATGCAATCTAGTTTGTCAGCAAAAACCTACAAGGGGCTAAATTCAATTACATAGTGACAAAAAAAGAAATGTTGGCAATCATCTATGCCCTTAACAAATTTAGAAACTACATAACATGGTATTAGATTTTTATTCATACACACCATGCAACAATAAGATACCTCATGAATAAGCCCCTCATTTCAGGCAAGCTAGCCAAATGGTTGTTGTTGATGCAAGAGTTTGACATCACCATTGTTGATAAACCAAGAAAAGAAAATGTTGTAGCATACTTTCTTTTTAGATTGACTACATCAGAAGATAATCAAGTCATTGATGACTCTTTCCATGATGAACATTTATTTTCCATTAGTGTGCATACACCTTCGTATGATGAAATAGCCAACTACTTAGTTATAAGGAAAGTTCATCCTCATTTCTCTCCAAAAGAGAGAAGTGTACTCATTGAGAAAAAAATTCCTTTCTCATGGATTGCAGGTTGTTTATTCTACACTGGACCAGACCATGTTATGAGGAGATGTGTAAGGGAAGATGAGACATATGATATGTTGCATGCATGTCACAATGAACCCTGTGGAGGGCATTTTGTAGTCAAGAGGATAGTAATGAAAATCCTTATACAAAATATTACTGGCCCACACTTCATAAGGATGTAGGTAGGTATACAAGGAAGTGTGATAGATGACAGAGGATAGGCTGGCCAACCAAATCTGATGAGATGCCCCTTTACCCCCAGGTAGTAATCACTCCATTTGATAAATGGGGACTGGATTTTGTAGGGCCCATTAATCCTCCATCAAATGGTAAATCCTACATCTTGGTTTGTGCTAGTTATGTGACCAAGTGGGTTGAGGTTAAAGCAGTGAAGCATGCAAGAGATAATAAGGTTGTAGAATTTCTTTATGAGGAAATTTTCACTAGTTATGGGGTTCCAAGGGAGATAGTAACTGATCAAGGGGCTCAATTTACATAAACCCTTGTCACAACACTAGTTAATGAATATAATGTGAGCATAGGAAGTCTACCCCTTATCACCCTCAAGCCAATGGCCAATCTAAGGTGACCAATAGGGAAATTGAGGAAATTCTGACAAAAATAGTGGCTATTCATAGGAGAGACTGGGAAAATAGGCTGCCAAAAGTTATTTGGGCCTATAGGACCAGCTAGAAAATAACCATAGGCTTTACTCCTTTTGAATTATTGTATGGGAAGACAACTATGATTCCCATTGTTTTTGAGCATAAGACTCTTAGGATTGCACTAGACTTAGGGATGAATATCTCTAAGGCACAAAAGGACATAATCATGCAGCTAAATAATTTGGATGAGATGAGAGAGATGGCCCTGCATTATACTGAGGTAGTGTAAAATCAAAGGGTCAAATGGCATGATAAGTACATAAAGGACATGAAGTTTCAACTTGGTGACTAGGCACTCCTTTATGACTCTAGGTATCAAGACAATGCAGGTAAATTGTAGACTAGATGGTTGGGACCGTACAAAGTTGCAGAAGTCTTTCCCAATGAAGTTGTACAACTCACCACCATTGACCCTATCAGATTCAAACTTCTGGTCAACGGTCACCATCTAAGGTTGTATCACAAGCCAACATCCAAGGAAGAATTCATGCAACAATTTAATCAACACCCAACCCCTGAACTTCCTACAGCTGAAGGAAGCGGACCTAGTGTCCCTCCTTCTGACTGATCCAAGTACATATGCAACCACATCATAATAAAGACTTCCACTTTTGTGGGAGTCCACTTCTTCATTAATCCACCCATCCGCCCATCCATCTCCATCTTCTCTATCTTCCATAACTCCACCATTGCTCCACTCTGCCATCATTCTATTTCATCACCACTACATTAATTTCTCAACCGTACTTCTTAAAGGTAATTGATACTTACTCCACATTCTTTGCAAAGATACTCAAATATTTCAGGTACATGCCAAACAATTTGTTATATCTTTATTATCTTTTGTGCATTTCTTTAATTACTGTAATTAAATGTAGATATTTCACATAGCATGAAATTGTACTCCACCTTGTCCAATCATAATTATCAACCAACTTGTGCGGACACATGCTATAAATTAGGTTGGGGGGAGTGTCAACTCATAAGTCCACATGTCATCCGTATCAACAAATTTAAATTGAGCCAATTTGAATGATAAATTGAAATGATGGCTTGCATGTCATTGAACCGCCGCCATTTCTCTTGATAATACCCCTCATTAGTGAATCTTTACTACCTATTCATAATTTCAAATGTCACCCAAAAAAAAAATTGGTAAGCTACATAACATTAGCGTTAGCATGAAAAAAGGAAGAATTACAAGAAGAAGAAGTTGGGGTTTTCAGAAAGAGATTGTAGTAAAAGGAAATCTAGTAGAGTGCTTGTTTGATTGCGAGTAGCTGAACAATGGGAGGTCAGCTAATTTAGAATGAACCCACAGTTCATAACGTGGTAATGCAGGATGCACCTTCTTTGGAAGAGTTTAGAAATTATGGATGGTTGGACTATTTCTTGAAACTCGACAGCTACAATGAAGACATTGTGCAAGAATTTGCACATACATTCTTTGAGGGGAAGGCAATGGTAAAAGGGTTGGAGGTGATCGTTATTGAGGAAATAATTACAGAGGTAACAGGTTTACTTGCTAATGGTGAGCCATACCCTACTACCAAAGATGCAAGGTCAACGAGAGCTGAATTTACTAAACCCATTGACCCTCCATTGTTTGTGGATAAACAAGGTATGAAGAGAACTTCTCTCCCAGATCCATGGAGACAAGTAGTTGTCCACATTGTCAAGTATATCACTTGTGAGGGCCATCAGTCATGCCTCCATTTCGTACACTTCAAGCTCCTAAACCATATGAGGCATGGAAGAAGAATGAACGTGCCCAATGTGCTATATCATCTCTTTTCCATCGTGGCAGCCGAAACACAGAAAGGTAGGGATAATTTTGTCTCTCACCATTGTTTAATCAAATTACTAGTGGAAAAATCTCTACATGAAGTATTTGATATGACATGGGAGGATTTTTTAAGAATTGATCAATTTAGACTAGAAAATGTACGTCCTAGAGGTCAGTCTCAACCTCGTAGGGTTAGTAGGGAAGTGAGGGTTGTTGAAATTACTCCTAGAGCATCAACCTCTAGTGCAAACCCTAGTTCAAACCCTCCTACAGTTGAGTAGGCTATTGAAATTGGGTCTTCTGAGTCAGAATATTCAGGTAAGGAAAGTTCATCCTCATATTCTAATGATAATGTCCCTTCCAAAACCCCAATTCAAACTAGGGTTTCCCTTAGGAGAGAGGAAGAACAAATGAAAGAAGCAGAAATGAGAAAGGGAAAGGCCAAGAAGAAAGTGGTAGAAAAACCAACACCAAGCCCTAGGAAACAAAAGGTTGATAACACTATTCCTCCTGCAGCCGAAGGGAAAGACAAAAACCTTCCTAAGAGATCAAAACTAGCTAGGCCAACCACCGGTGTACCTCCAAAGAGAAGCCCTAGGCTTAGAAAAGCATCTAGGGAGGAGACAGAAGCCCCAATGGGGTAGGTGAATGTTGAGGAAAAAGATATTTTTGAGGATCGGGAAAATATCAGATTGGAAAAGCTTGCTTCCATTGCAGAACAGGTTGAGAACCAGGAACAAGATGAAATTCAGGAACCCCTACAACAAGAATAAGATGAGAATCTAGAGTTCCTGTAGCCATAGCAGGATGAACAACCTGAATCACTGCAATTGGTGAACATTATTTGAACAAGAAGAATTGATGCAAAATAAAATTTTGGTAGGAACACATAAACCTCTTGATTTTTCATGGAATGACATAGCTATGAAACTATGGAGTGAGATGCAGAGAAAAGAGGACGAATGGAAAAAGGAAAAGTGCAAGATGCAAAATGAGATTAAAAAGAAAAATGCAAAGATTGAAGAGAAGAATGCAAAAATTGTTGCCTTGAAGGAAAGAGTAGACAATGTGGTAGATTTAATACCCAAAATACTAGCATGTAAAACTCCACCTAGAGTGTATGCCCTACACTTGAAGGAGCGAAATATTTCCTTTAAACTATCAAGGATCATTTTAGGTTTGAGTCCTACTTTTGATACTCCACATGAATTTTTCCAGGCTTATCAGCTTGCTCCTCTTGATGTTAAATTTTTTTTATGTGAATTATACCTACTCAATTATGTTTTGTCTAATGATCATGATTGGAATCCCTTGTTGTATATTGAATAACTCCATTTAAGGTCATTTATGTCCTGGATTCAAAATGAAATTAGTTGGGGACAATAGTATAGAACTTACAGGGAAAGGGAATTTCACACTCCCTTGCCTCTCAAGGCTGAATCTAGTGACCTTGGAGATATTTTCATGACATGGCACAAAATTATTTACCGCCCCAACTACAAGGATAGGATTATGCCTGTTAGAGAAGAGACTTACAAGGAATATGAGAAGGCAACTGAAACCACAGGAAAATCAGTAATGGGATACTTAGCACAAAGGTGGAACATTTTACCAGAAGAATTGAAACAAGCTGGACCCCACTCTTTACAGAACTATGTTCCAACATGCAAAAGGGTTGATATGTACATACAAGTTGGTAGAAGGAAGCATCATTTTTGGATTTCATTAACATTTCAGCCACCTACACTATTGATGCATGTGGCAGATTACAAGTTTTGCTATTATGACATAGCTATAGAAAGGGAAAGATGGAACAAATTGGAGAACAAACAAGGATTTTACTGGGATCCTAATTTAGGCACTACAGAGACTGATGTGGGGCAACTGGCAGTTGTTGACTTTAGGGCATTAACTAGGAAAAATAATAGTGCTCCTTCTGCTAGAGGACCAACAAAACATTAGGTTAGGGGGAATGATGAGCTCAAATGGCTCAATTTTGATAGGGATCATTACATATTTGTTGTTGCTATCATATAATTTGACACTTGGTTGTTGATATTTTCCTTAAAACCATAGACCTTAGCATAATTTTATCTTTGTGACTTTAATGACATTATCATGCTATGAGAATTATCTATGTTGAATTTACAAGTGGTTGAATGAATGTTACTAAGGTAATTATAGATATACATTTGTTTGTGCATGATAATTCTATTGTGCAAGTTTCCACTAAAATGTTGATGTCAACAAAGCCTGCTTCGTGGGAGAAATTCTTGCCAATTGGTCGGTTACTAAGAAGTCAAGAAGTTGATCATTAAGAAGTCAAATAGGAAAAATCTCATGGAGAGAAATTCCTAATTCAAATAAAAAGAATGTAACCACCTTTTTAATGGTCATATTTGTTGTTGAGAAAATATAGGGAGTGTGTTGTGCTAGATTCCCATTGAAGCAAGTCTGCTTTGACCAATTTAGTGCATGCACAACTTCCTCCATCTTTTTCTATGATTCCAATAAGTGGCATCCTCCTATTTTTATGGAGTCGACTGCCTAGGTAGTTAGGGTTAGTCAATAGTTTCTCTCTATAAATAATGGTCATATGCTTCTTTTGAGAAGGTTGGATATTTTGAGTTTGTACTTGCTTTTTCCAGTTTTACAGTTCTATTGTTGAGATATTGTACCTATGCTTTCAAGAAATAACATGACATTTTGAGTTGTTGCATTTGAGTTAGTGTAAGGAAGACTCACCCAAGGGGGGCCCACTTGGTAAGAATTTCATCTATTAGTTTAAAATTTATTTTCTATTCAGTAGTTAGTTTCAATTTCAACAACTATTTGTTCCTACAACCATTGAAATTCCATTTTGTGACTATTCTTGCAGCTAAGGAAAAGAGAGTAGTTTAATGTCTGTTTGTTGATGTTTTCATTTCTATCCTTCATTTCCAGTCCGGTTGTTAATTCTTAGTGTAGATGTCAATTTATGTTCATTATTTAAGTTGATTTACTTCCAACACTTTATTTCTAGCATTGTTTCTTTCCTAGTTTATGGATGATTGCAATGAAGTCTTGGTGCACATACAATGCTGACCCATTTCAAGTTTACTTCCTTGGGTTAAAAAGTGAAATGAACCTTCATGATGAGTGAGATAGATACTTAGTGCAGATGTTCAATCTCTAAGTCATAGCCCTAAAGGCTTAGTTAGTAAACCATTAAAGGAGGCCAACAATAGGTATGAAATTAAGGATTGGAATATTCTACCATGTTATGTTTAAATTTTTTTGCCCTTTTTGTCACTTTAGTTTCTATGAAAAGTTAAATATTATTTATAAGGAAAGAAAATAGTATGTATATAAGAGCTGGGTACAATTAGATATTGTATTATTAAACAAGAGATGCAGAGCAGCAAAGTTCCTACTAGAAATTTTTAGAATAGTTTTTTTTGTATTTGTTATGTTTGTTGTGTTTTAGGAACAATTGGTCAGGATAAAGCAGTCATCACCTAAATTTAGGAATTTGATCATTGATAGAGTCAACTTTGTCTTCCATTAGAAAATGACCCTTATAACAAAAGAATTTTCCTCACTTCAAAATTTTGAGATGCTCTGGTTGTGCTTTTAGGCCATGAAGAAAGCACCATTTACATGTTTCCAACATTATGAAAATATTAATGAGTTCAAAGATTTCCTAACCATTTAGCATATATGATAAAAAATACTCTTTAAAAAAGAAAAGATCTTTCGAACTTTCATTGTACGTAGAGTCATGTATAACCAACCTGCTTAAATGTTATAATTTTCTGCATAAATGAAAATGAAAACATATAGTCCTAAGTCCTCTTATAGGTGCCTAATGTCTCCAAAAATGCCTTACGATAGAAAATGATCTTTTTATTCCATTCAGTAATAGATAACTCATTTATAAGCCTCATAAAACTTATAATGTGAAGTGTATTGCAAAAGGCTTGGATCAAACATCAAAAATCTCAATTGAACCCATATGCCTATTTTGCTAATTGTAGAGTAGTGGACAAAAGCATTGCAATAGTCATTGGACCAAGACCACAAGGTAGAGGATTAATTGTTGAAGCTATTCTTGAAGCCTCTTCATAGGAAACATGACCGACTAATTGGTATTCTCTTTTAGCACTAGGATCCTGCAAAAGTTGAAGCAATAGTTTTAATTTGCTATATATTAACCATCTTTTACTTACAATTTTTTTTTGAAAAAAGCGGTTAGAAGGTGCCATACCTCTACTGCATTTAATCCAAGAGCAATTAGTACTACACCAGGTTTTAGCCAATCACCACAAACCAAATTTGGCACACCTGCTGCAACAACAAGAATATTTGCTTCATGAGTAAAATCTATAGGAATTTTTTTTGTGGAAACATGGTTTAAAACTTTAAATTAATACTTAAGAAAATATTGTCTACTATGTTTCAAATTTCAGAGTTATTCAATAGAATATGGCCCATATTCTGACATGTCAAACACTTTTTTAGGAAGAGAAAATGTAGTCCACCCTTAATCAATGTGTATTTATTTATAGACTAAACATCTATACTTATAAATTTATAGTTATTTATTTTGTCAGATCCTTTTTTAGTTGAAAAAATAGATTACGATATCTCTTGTAGAGTATGCAAAAAGTGATCTATGAAAATTTAGATCTACCCATTTTGTCTGACAAATTTGTTTTAAAGACATTTATCTGTTATCGTTGTTTTCCCTTACCTTCAAAATAAAGTGTAAGTTGAAAGTCTAGCACAACTAATTCCCAAGGAAATTTTTTTAGTATTTTAAATTTCCTTATAAAATTTAAAATTATCCTTTGTAGCTCAAATTTTGATGCTACTCTTTGGATTGCAAATATTTTACCCTTAAAGAACCTACTCTTCATGTGACAATTTTTACTCAATATTGTGGTGGACACATCAAATACTTCAACCATAATGATTCAAGAAATTGACTATTCAAATTATTTGATTCCTTTCAAGGTGACCACACAATGCTCATGCATTTTTAGGATAGTATAGCTATAAGCCTACCATCTAGAATCACAATTTTGTACTGTAGACTCATTACTGTGTGAATTGATATTTGTCTAGGGTATTAATTGTTTAAATTAGACATTGATGTGTATACCCTTAGCTTCCAGATTTTTTTTCCTCATTTGAATTTTTGTCGACATCACTATCTCTGGATAAGTCATAACCAAATTCTAAGGTCATCTCTAGATGGGCATGCTCTCTGTCAAATATGATGAACTAGGGCATGAGTGCACTAAATGTGTTACATATCCATCAACGTTTTATTTGGATGATCAGACAAACTTCAGGAAATCATAGACATAAAGAGAAAGATTAAATAAAAGCTAAATGAGATTACACTCTTGACAATATTTGTTTGGGATTTTCACTGTTATTTGGTTCTATGTTATATTATTTTCAAAATTGGAAGTTTTTTTGTCATGATCAATTGGAATAGACTCTGTAAGAAATGCATAAATATATTGTCTTGTGTAAGAAGCCCACAAACAAAAATAATAATTTGCTAATAAATCACAAGAGATAACTCTTTGCAGTCAAACACAAATCTCCATATTTTACACACAGATCCAATAATTATCGCCAATGAATCAGAATAGTAGTATCAATCTCAGTTCAATGATATATGTCAATATCAGATTCAAAATTAACAATAAATTCTGGATACTCCACACTGGGCACTAAAACAAATTGAAAAGTTGTCTTTATTTGCAGCTCCTTTAGAAACTCATCTATCTTGTAAGTCAGGTAACATTTGCAAACTGTATGTACTAGCTTGTGCTGCTAGAATTGGCAGTCATGTAAATTTTTGTAACATAATGGCTAGTATAAGCTCTATAGTAAGGGCCTCTACCATTTTAATGGAAAAAATACACGATAATGGGTCTCTTTAACTTAATCCCCTACTTAGTGAAGAATACCCTATGGGGGATGATTAATCAAATTGAAAAAGAAGAAAATTCATTATGCAATTAGTGCTCCCCTGGTTGAAGTTGACAAGAGGTATATGCAGTATAGAAGTTGCCAAGTCAACTTATAAAAGGCTTTGGAAATATCCAATTTGATAATCATTCCAAAATAACAATCAAATTTTGAGAGATTGAATGGTTCTCTAGGTGTAGGTGGATTTGCAAGGTATACTTTACTCTAAAGCATTCTCATGAGGTTAAACACAATGATAAAAAATCTGAACAATATATAAGGTATGTAGAAATAAATACCTTGTGGGCTTCGTCAAGGGGTCTTTTAAACCAAATTGGCATCTAGCATGGTCATGATTTACAAAGTAACCAATATTATTATACCCTACCCTTTATTGAACCCTAATTTAAGCCTAACCCTACCACTTACCATAGCCCTAACCTTAGCTCCAAGTTTTATTCTAGATTAATAACTTTAATCCTAACTTAGCATTAACCCTAACCCTAATTAAATAGTAATCATAACCCTAATTGAATCCTAATTTAACCCTATTTGAACCTTAATCTAAATGAACCCTAACCCTAACCCTAATTGAAACATAAACCTAGCTCTAATTAAACCTTAATTATAAACTTAACTAAAATAAGCCTAATTGAATCCTAACTGTAACTTGAACTTGATCCTAATCATAACACTAATTGAATGCTAACCCTAACCCTAATTGGACCCTAATTGGACCCTAATTCCAACCATAAGCCTAATTGAACTCGAACCTTGACTCTAATTGAACCTTGTTGTTGGGGTTAAATTAGGGTTAGATTAGCATTCTAGTTAAACCCCAATTGTAAGATTAACCAAAATAAGCCTAACTAAACCCTGACTGTAACTTGAAATTGACCCTAATCATAACACTAATTGAATGCTATCCCTAACCAAGTAACTGAACCCTAATTCCAACCATAAACCTACTTGAACCCTAACCCTAACTCTTATTGAACCGTATTGTTACAATTCAATTAGGGTTTAACTAGCATTCTAGGATGGAGATTAAGGTTAGGTTAGGGTGTGAATATCTTAATATTAGCTTATAAATTTAACCCTAACTATAATCATAATTGAATCCTAACCCTAACCCTAATTCTAACCCTAACACTAACCATAATTAAATTCTAGCTCTAACCCTAACCATAATTAAATCCTATTGTTAGGGTTGAATTAGGGTTAGGTTTAGGGTTCAATTAGAGTTCTAGTAGTATAAATCTTGGGGTTAAGGTTATTTATTTCTTGATATTAGTTTATAAATTTGACATTAATGATAAATTTGAAATTAAGTACTATTGGGGTTAGAATTATTAATGTCTTAACATTAGTTTATAAATTCGACATTAATGAAAATATTACAAACAAAAATAAGTATTTTACTTAGAATTCTATTTGTATGTGAAATGAAGTATTATTAGAGTTAGAATTATTAATCATAAAAAATAATTAATCAAATCACAACAATATTTGCAAAGCTTACAATTAATTATAAAATTAAACTAAATTTTAATTTATAATATAAAGTATTTATTATCTAGTTTTGAAAATAATCATTTAAATTATAGTAATTATCTACTACAAATAAATTAAATTAAAACTAAATTTAATTTTTAAAATAAATTAAATATATATATGACTAAATTTGCTTTTTTTTTTCTCTTTGCATCCAAATTATTTTATTTTCTAAAATTACATTAAATTCTAACTTCAAAAAAATCAAAAATTATTTTGCATGCCTACTTTTGTATTTTTGAGTTCAATTAGATATATATTGTTCTTTAAATTTGAATAACCAATCATAGAATAAATTAATAATCAAGTCACCATAATGTGTGTGTATACATATATTACAAAAATAAGTATTTAAATCTAGAATTCTATTTCTATGTGAAATGAAGTATTATTAGGGTAAGAATTATTAATCATATAAAAAAAAAAAAATCAACAAAATATTTTTAAAGCTTAGAATTAATTTTAAAATTAAACTAAATTTTAATTTTAAAAATTTATAAAGTATTTATTATCTATTTTTTAAAATAATCAGTTAAATTATATTTATTATTCAATACAAATAAATTAAATAAAACTACATTATGTCTAATGTATATGTCTGATACATTTGTAAAGGTCTAATTTGGTGTATGTGGGGATTATTTGCAATGCATACAATGTAAAAGGTGAAATGGTATACCTTAAAGGTCTGATAAACTGGTTCATGTTGCTACGGTGAGCTTTTGTAACAGTTGATCATTCTACTATATTTAATATAATTAAATAAAACTAACTATTATTTTCAAAATAATTCAACAATAACTAATTATAATTTGAGAATAAATTATCAAAAAATCATAAAATATTTTACATGCTTATTAGTTGAATTGTGTTGTTCTTTAAATTTGAATAACCAATCATATAGTAAATAAATAATCAAATCAACACAATATTTGCAAAATTTAAATTTCATTTTAAAATTAAACTAAATTCTATTTTCTAAAATTCATAGAATATTTATTATTTAATTATTAAATTCATACTTAATTAAATTATAATGATTATGTAATATAAATGAATTAAATGTTAAATAGAAGTGCATGTCTTTTAAAATAATTCAACAATCAAAGATTAAAATTTAAATTTAAAAGTATTCTTTATATTGTATTTTTTTTCATTTATACATACAAACTTTTTTATATTGTAAAATTAAACGAAATTCTAATTTAAAAATATATAAAATATTTGAAGTTGATAAGTTTTAAATTTATTAATTATGATGATGTCCAAAAACTAAAAAGATTCAAAATAAGGAATTAGATTAATTACAAGTGACAACACACAAAATTCTACATTGATCAATACTAATCTTGAAAGTTGCATGAAATTTTATTTGAACATCTATGAATCTTTTGACTTATATGTAATTATTTTTTAAAAATAAAGTTACCGAAAAATGCAAGTGAATGCCCCTTAATTCAGAAGGAAATGATTTCAAAGATCAGAACATATATAGGCGTGACTCTTAATGTAAAAAGGGAAATAAACAAAGATTAAAAAGTAAAAAAGAAAAAGAAATGGAAAAAAAACATTTCCAATCTTTTCCCAGCCTTCTTTCTAAAGTAATAAAAGAAATGGAAAAATATATTTCCATCTCTACACAGAGAGGGCAATCAAAATAGCAATAAAACTGCTAAGATTGAACACTCTTAAATAAGTTGGTTGGGGGCAGTGTAATTGGGCTTATATTGCTAAAATTTCAAAAGCAAAACATTGTCAATTTGCTAATGTTGCACAGTGCCAGATATTAAATTTCATGATTTTCGAAACTGTCTTCCATGAACACTCTAGACATTTATTAATGTGTATTCACGTTTGTCCGCCTTCATTGTATTTTGTTTATTTGCTTTAAATCGCTTCACTTTATAGAACGAATTTTCTAATTTTTTTGCAGATGATTGAGGTCAAGATTTCTTATGTGTATTAAAAATTAACAATGACAGTTTTAACTTTTTCATAATTTTTACATTTTTGGATGTGCAAACATTAACTAAAAAGTGGCAAAAAAATGCTTCAAAAAAAGCAAAAAAAATTGTAAAATAAAAATGTTATGTTCAATTTCGTAAAATCTGCCTTTATGGCTTAAATCTTTTAGCCAATGATATTCAAGAAAAATAATTTTGAAAATTAGAAAAGTTGAAAAACATGCCTTTAACTTTAGAAAAAACTTTAAATATAATGTATAAAAGAAAATAATCAATTTTGATTGGTTGAAGTTCAAAACATTAATCACTAGTTAAGATATGGCCTTGCCTATAGTTCCATGGCAGAACTAAAAAGAAGTTTCATATATTTATTTATGTTATTTCTTCTTTCGCTAGTAGATTTAATATGTATAAGTAAATAAAGTCATTATTTTATATATAATCTTCATTATCCACATAGCTAAATATGGATATAAATAAGAGGAGTTAGTGGACCTCTTAAATAAATAAATGCTTCTTATGTAGATAAGAAGAATTTTTATTTGGGTTTAATATTATTAGTATTAAGAAGGGGAAAAATATTAATATATTTATTTTGATAGAAGTGTTACTATATTTGTATTATCATTGTCATGAGAGAGAGGGTAATAGTGAAGTTAGCATCGTTATTAATGTTAATGGGCAAGGTGAGTATCTTAGATAATAAAAAGAATTTGTTGTGTTTCGTCTTTCTAGTGTGAATTATAGACATTACACATTGGTAATAAGAAAAACTATTATTAATATTATGAGTAATAGTAGAGTTAGCGATAGATGTGGTAATAAATATTAAGAGTAATGTTATTCTTTAAGAGTAGTAATAAACAAATCCACTAAGCTAGTATGAGATTTAGCATTAATATTATTATTCAATAAACTAATAATAGTATTATTGAGGTTAATATTATTATTACCTCGGTCAAAAAGAATTAATATTAAGATGTGTTTTAATATGAATACATATTAATTGATTTAGCAAGCTATATTAAGTATATAAAAAAAATGTTGGGATTTTCTAGTAAAATTTTTGGGCATGACAAAAATAAAATAGTTCTTATAAGGATGATTGGGTTATTAATTTTGGTGCTACACAACACGTCTCAAATAAGGATCAATTTGAATCATTAAGAAATTATTGCACTACATAGAAAATATATTTAAGAAATAACAATTCTTTAGAATTTTAAGGAATTGGAAATGATCAAATTGATAATGGTGTGTTTAGAAATGTGAAGCTAGTTTCAGAATTGAATGTTGCAAATATTATCATTGATGATGAAAAATGTTGTCATTGATGTAAAAGCCTAATCTATGTCCAAGAAATTGCTTCCAATGCAATTACATTATTTTCCAAAAATAGTTTTGAATTTTAAAGAAGATCGCATCATGTCAAGAATGAATTCATGATGAACAAAAGGCTTCATTTATGTTGGTCGATCCTCTCTATATTGGCGCCTCTCCTTGGGAATTGATAAGTAAAATTTAATTAATATTTAAGTCCTATTTGGGCGAACCCCCATCTTTGGCCGACCCTTGTGGTGAGTGCCCAAGCTTGCTATTAAAAGGTGTAATAAAAGGGGTGAAGAATTATCTCCTTTGTCAAGCATTGTATCCCTCCATAAATTCACCTATCTTGGTGAAAATATAAATGAGGTGTGTGGAAAGTGGAGAAGAGTGTGGAAGATAAATAGATATATCATATATATACACCAACAAATTTGTGTGAAGAGAATATATAGAAGATTATTCAAAGGAAATTTTTTGAAGGAGAATTATCAAGAAGAACAATACTTTATCTATCAAGAGGTTGGTGCCTCATATTGGAGAGGTTGGTGCCTCATACTAAAGAGATTGGTGTCTCATATTGAGTTGGTGCTCAACGGTGGGGATTGGTGTCTCCAGTGGGTTGGCGCCTACAAATTTTTGTAAAAGACTATTTATTTTTGTGTCTAGATTCTGATAGTAGATCCAAGTAGTCCTTATTCCGTGGTTTTCTCTCAAAAGGGTTTTTATGTAAATCTTGTGTTCTTATTTGTCAATGTCATGTATTTGAAGTTATTGTGGTTATTAATTTGAAAAAGTAAAAGATAGTCTTATATTGATTCACTCGCCTCTCAATATAAACATGTGCTCATCATTGAAAGCAAATCTTATTTTAGTATCTCAAATTGCAAATGAACGATATATTATAGAGTTCTATAATGACAAATGTTTAATCAAGGATGTGAATGATAACTATAAAGTGACTACAATTGGTAAAGTGGAGAATATATTATATAAATTTCAATAATTGACTTCTAAATGTGGAAATAGGAATATGTATATTATTGCCAAACATAATGATATGCTCAGGTTATGGCATGAGCTATGGGACATTCCAACTATCAAAGCCTCAAGCTTATGGAGAAGCTACATATGGTACATGTGGACTTCCAAAAATCTTGAACCAAGACACAAGGTATGTGAAGGATGTGCATTGGGAAAGCAGCATGTGGAAAGTATCCCACAAGGAAAATAATGGAGAGCAAAAACTCCTTTACATTTTGTTGATAGTGATATAATGGATCCTTTTAAAACACCATCATTCATAGGATAAAAGGTATGTTCTCACTTTCATAGATGGTTGTACTAGAAGAATTTGGGTATATTTTATAAAAAAGAAGAATGGAATTTTGAAAAATTTAAAGATTTTAAGGTTTTGACTGAAAAACAAAGTGAAAAATCTCTAAAGATAATAAGGATATATAGAAGTACTAAATATATGAATAAATCTTTCTTAAAATTTTGTGTAAAACATAGTATAAAGAAGGAATCAAATATTTTCTACTTGCCCCAACAAAAAGAAGTTGTAAGAAGAAATAATAGAACTATCATAGAAAAGGCTAGATGCATGTTACACTCTAGAAATATAGAAGCTAAATTTTGGGCTGAAGCAATTCATGTTGTACATTATATATTTTAAGTAGAACACCTACTACTAAGGAAATTATGAACATAACATCAAAAGAGGCATGGAGTGGTAGGAATCAAAAGGATATATATTATGTAATCTTAAAACAAGGGAAACACATATCAAAAGGAATGTATGGTTTTATGAAGATATTAAAAGTGATAATTCTCTTACATCATTTTCCTTTCTAATCTTGATTGAAGAAGATAAGTCTACTTATATACTAATAATACAAATAAAAGTGTGCCACCTATTATGGGAGAAGGAATGCAAGTTGAAGTATCAAGTGAAAGTGACAATGAAGACATAAGGAAGACTAGAAGCATTCAAGAAATCTACCAAGAAGGCCCTAAGATTTCTTTTGCTAACTATGCTCTTATGACCAGGGTGATGCAGGTTGACATTCCAAGTACATACGAGGGATCAAAAGGAAAAGATGAATGGGAAGTAGCTATGCAAGATGAGTACAACTCTTTGATGAAAAATAGAACTTTGGAATTGAAAACTCTTCCAAAAGGTAAACATGTGGTTGGTTACAAGTGGACCTACAAAAACAAAGTTCACATGAGATGGTGCTATTGAAAAACACAAGGCAAGGCTAGTGGCTAGAGGTTTCTCACAAACATAAGGTATTGATTATATTAAAACCTTTGCTCTAGTTGCTAATATGACTTCCATTAATACAATAGTTGGTTTAGTTGCACATTTTGGTTGGAAAATTTATCAAATGGATGTAAAAAGTGTATTTTTGTATGGTGATTTAAAGGAAGAAATCTACATGCAACAACCACTAGGATTTGTTAAAATTGGTGAAGAACATTTAGTATGTAGATTTAAAAAATACTATATCGTCTTAAACAAGCTCCAACAACATGGCACTCCAAAATAAATGAATACTTTATAGAAGCATGATTTAAAAGAAGCAAAGCTGGTCTAGTTGTGTATGCAAAGCATAGTGATGGTAAAATTGTTACTATTGCACTATATTAGATGATTCAATAATTACAAGAGATTGCACATAGTACATGAAAACCTCAAGGATCAATTAAAAGAAGCTTTTGAAATAACTAATCTAGGGTTAATGCACTATTTTTTGGGTATACAAGTATGACAAGAAGGAAGGATCGTGCTTTCTCAAACCCACTATACTCTTTGTTGTATTGAGAAAATTAAATATGATTGAGTGCAAACCGAAGAGGTTCAGCCCAAGAAGGCTCGTGGTCCCGTTTTGGGTAGCAAAAAAGAATTTGTGGATGACCTCCATCTAGTACACCATGTGAATAAGATTAAAATTGAATGCCAACTCCATTCAAAAGAAGGTGGATGGAAAATTGTATAGCCAACTTGTTGGAAATCTCTTGTGTCTCCCTATAATTAAACCGAATATTACATATGTAGTTGAAAGTGTATCTAGATACATAGATTCTAATTATGCAAGTGACATTGATGATAGAAAATTAATTTTTCGATATATCTTTCATCTTGGCTAAGGACAAATTTCTTGAATCCACAAAAGTTGAATATATTGGTTCATCGTTTAAAAGATCACTTGAAGAAACACAACCACAAGATTGTCCAGCTATTAGATTTTGTGATAATTACACTGAGAAGCAGCAAACAAACTGTTATGTAATTTATCTGTTGATAATATACAATATATATTTGTGTTTTTATTATTTTTGTTTCTGATATTTTATTTCACAACAATAAAGTTGCATAAAGAATTTTGACTCCTGTTACAGGGTGGCCTCAGAGAAAATTTTGCCCGAATTCATGTTTGTTTCCAAAGGCTGAAACGTTATTTTTCTTTCATCTTTTAAACACCAAAATTTCTCCATTTTCACTTAAAATTTTCCATAACCTTTGATTATCACTCTTGAATTTTATTGCTGCTTAACATCGAATTTCATTATTTGTGAATGTTGGTGTGATAGTATTTAGGATCAAACTCAGAAATAATAATAAATAGTTTGGTCAAACATTGACTGACCTTAATGCTACTGATTGGAAAACAACTGTAAATAAAACAATACAAAAATTACAGGTAGCTTTGCTAACACTGACCTGTTATTTAGGCGTCTGCATTGGCAATGAAACAGACAATAAAATTATTCGAGCCGCTCCCTTAAAAATCTTAATTTTACTGTATTTTGAAAGCAGCCATGTAGGGGAAATACCCCTTCAGATCTAGAACTAGAAGATCTCTTAGTTGAGCAGAAATTTTAAATTACTTACATTTTTTTTACTTCAGGTCACATCATCAAATGTGATGCCACATCAGCATGTTTTTTGTTCAAGTGTCCAAAAAGATCCAAAAATAAGTGAGACCTATAAGTACTTGTGCATGAGTATTAAAAGAGCTGCACTCTCAATGCTATTGGTAGTTAGCTTTACTTCTTATGGGTACCTCCAATTTATTAAGGAGGGTATTGTAAATTGTAAACAAATGACTAAGTTAATTAATAATTATGAATAACAAATTAATTTAGCTTAAAGATTTTGGGATTGGTCATATGGAGTTTAAGTGATTGAAATAATAGCATGTAGTTTTAGGTTTTCTACATTTTTGTTGTGTTATTTTTTAATTGAATTGTTAATATATTAGGAAATAAGGTCTTGTTAGATGAACACTTTGGATTGAGAAATTTTCTATTTCTTATTTTGGCTCATTTTTGCTAGCATAAAGTTAATTTATGTGAGTGTTGAATTGAACCTATGGATGGATCTGAACTTGGTTTGAGGATTTGAATCTTGTTGTTTGGATGTCCAAATCCTACTCACCTCAAAATTTGTAAAATGTCTAAAAAGAGGCGGTGTCAATAGACACCATTGAGGAGCTTACTGGGCAAGGGGATTCTCTTTTGGTAAAAAATCCTATTACTAATTCAATGATAGAGAACACATATCTAATACATAAGATATTTATGCAATATGCCTAAACTACTAATGCAAATATGCCATATGATAATGCTTGAATGCCCATAGATGCATGCAAGATGTTTCTCAATGATTTTTTAGATTTGAGATGTTCATAATGAATTAAGGTTTTTCTTTTACATTACACCCTAGTATGCAATTTGAAATATTTTGCACTTTAATTGACTCTCAATGACTAGTTTAAGAAAGTTGGTGAGAACCCAATTTTAAATTTTAAAATTCAAAGTTTATTTTTACAACTATTGAAGATTAATTCCTTGGGATGTATAATAGTGGAATTCAATTAGGATTAGTTTTAATGCAAGAATTTTCCATTGTATTAGGACAAATGAGTTGAAATGAACCCAAAACAAAAGAGAAAAGTGTACATGATATGTAATTTTCTCCACTATATTCCACCCCCCGCCACACTTTGACTTGTATGTGAAACTTCTATGATAATACATGTCAAAATAAAACAAACACTAAACATAAAAGTAAATATTTAGTCACTCATAAATAGATATGATTAAAGATATCAAAATTCTAGTATATTATCTTCACCATGAGTGCTTTATCTTGAAAATTACGAGAACAAAGATTTTTTTAAATACTAGCATTTGCCAAGCATTTCAATGTAGGCATAATCACAATTGTTAAAATTTTTCTATGAATAAAAAGTAAAAGCAAAAAAAAATGTTGGATATGCTCACTTTCATTCACTTTTGAAATATTTCTTTCCTCCAAATGTACTATTATGTTTCCTTGATTATGTGTTAACCACACCTAAGTAAATGGTAGTTAAGTAGTGATTTGTCAAGGTGGTTGCACACCCTTATGTTATATATTTATAAATTTACGTACAAATTTGAATTATTAGATGAATATGTCGTTTTCTCCTCTTTATTCTTCTCTTTTTTCTATTTAATTTAGCATTCATTTTCAACATGTGGTATTAAAGCATTATTTCAAACATTAGCATTGGAGAAGTCTATGTAAAGTTGTATTGAATACAATTTTGAAGAGGTCGATTATCAGTGGTTTGATTTCTTCTTGCATTGGAGGAAGGAAATTGTGTGTTTATGCACTTAGTTTTGAATCTTAATTGAGTTTGAAATATTTGAATCAATCTATTTTATTAGCCAAGTTGCTTTAGTATTGGTTTTTTTATTTCTTATCCCCTTCTAAGTTTCCTTTCCAAAGACCTTTAAGGAATAAATATTAAAAGTTATATTGCATTATTATGTAGTATCACATTCCTAAATTTAGAGTCATTTGTATTTTTTTTCTAAATTGGGGTTGAATGTGACAAGTCAACACATTGTTGACATTAAGGTTCAATCACTAAAGATTAGAAGTATTTGTTTGAATGTGAGTAAAAAGTAGTTGTATTGTTCAAAACCTCTCTTATGGCCCACTTTCAAGATTTGGTTGAGTAACTTTCCACATTAGGAACCTATATTTTTTCTCTACAATCATGCTCTTCATTGAAAGGAGTTCATTTGTTAGTGCAACAAATAAATTGGTGATGATCTAAATTGAAAGATTTGTTGGTATGCTTTCTTCAACCTTTCATTAGGAAAACCTTAATGATTTGCATATTTGATAGCAATAACACTTGGATCAATATTTAAATAATGAAAGATACACCAATATTATAATTGTTTCATCTTTTTAATTTAAATTCAAAGGGATGAAAGGTGTTTTCTTCAATTGGTAGAATCACTTAGTTATCTTGTTGGAGACAAGACTCAATTCTCTCCAAGCACATCTTAGCATCAATTGGGTGTGTTGGAGTGATATTTTCACTTCATGATAGTGTTTAGTAAGATTGCAAGTGATGAAGAAGGAAAGCAAGGAGGCATAAGGAGTAGCAACCTTGTAGAAGGAGTTAGAAGAAGAAAGTGTTCAAGCTAGAGGAGTAGAAGATGGAAACGATGAAAGTGAATACCTTGTAGGAGGAAAATCCACAAGAGAGTCACAATGAAAGGAGTAGATGTTTAAAATGTAACTACAACATTATCCCCTATTACTAGGGTGTTAGTTAAAGCAATATCCCCACAAATGAGTTGTATAGGATGTAGTACCCATGGACCATAACTCAAGGGAAGGAACCCAAGTAAAACCCCTACAATTCAATGGCAAGGGCCTATACAAAACCCCCAAAAATTAATCTAAAAATAAATAAATTCAAAGGGACCTTAACTTTTAGGTTGATCAAGTTTTAAACAAAGAGGGAGTTTGTGTCTATATGCTCTAAAATTGACACAAAAGATTATGCACAATGATTCAATAATTATGCAATTTATCAATTATCACATGGCACATTTTGGTCTAATGATACTAATTAAGGTGAACTACCCTATTCACATGGACGTAGTATGTGGAGAATGCCATTTATCTTATATTGTTGGTTATTTTCTTCATGGATGATGTTAATATGGAAAATATAGTTGGAAGTTTCCCCTTCTTAAGGAAGCAACTAAAAAATGTTCTAAGGATGATACTCTCTTGGTAGAGGCCTGGTAGTGTGTGGTAAAGTAACCAATGTTATTCATAAAGATTTTAGGATGATGTTTCCTTTAGGAATGATGTGGATTCTTCTTTGATTTTCAAAAGTGTAAACAAATAGTTGCCATGAAATTTGCTAATTCTTCCAAATGAGAAATTCTCCATTGGATTTCTTCAAGTATAACTACTTGTTCTTAGACAATGATAGTTTCTAGAGTACACAAGTTTTCCCTTAGCTCTCTTAAGGTTTCTTGTATTAAAAGTAGTCACAACTCAATACACATAAGTGTGATATACTAAATGTGGCCCATGAAGTGGAGACTCAAATTTTGAAGTCCTCTTGATGTGTTTAGTTTGATGTTTTGATTTATGCTTGATTGTTCAAATTGAATGTTAAATTGAACACGTCAAGAGGATTCCAATGAAAGATTATGAGTTTTTTATATTTGTTTATGTTTGAAGGTAATAGTTTTGTGATATTTAATTGTTTCAATTTTTTTATATTTTTTATGCTTTATGAATGCAAGCTGAAAATAAACTAAACTACTCTATTTTTTAGGCAATTTTGTTAATGCAATAAATGAATTTATTTTTTGCTCTTTTTATCTTTAGTCAACTATATAATTGATTGATAATAATTGAATTGTTAATAAACTAAGTTAAGAGAATGCTCTTTTAACTTGAATAAATTATTTGATTAATTAAGGTTACTTAATAAATGCAATGGTGATTTAATGTAAATAATTTTATTTTTTTTGTATTTTATCTTTTTGAATGCAACTACCTATCAATTTTTTTTAATCTACATGTAAATTTAAGAATTTTTTTTGGAAGACTAAATCTAACTATGAAAGTGATGAACAATTTCCTTTTTATTTTTCAAATAAAAACACAAAAGCAATGATCATTTTTTTTCTTATTTACAAGGAAGAAACAAATGAACATTGCTAAAATTCCTTTTTAAATGTCTTTTCAAACTTTTAACAAATAAAAGACAAGAGACCAAGGAATGGTTCAAATTTAATTTCCCCTTCTCTAAAATTAGTAATGTAAGAAAATATAAATTACTCTTTTTATTTGAATTATTGAATGTGTTTGGCTTATGTGTTGGATATTAACAATTTACAAATGTAAATATAAAATGATATCTCATTTTATAACAAAATTGAAGTCTTTATGTTAATGTTTTAGAGGATTTTTAAAGCAAAAAAGAAGCTTTTATCAAATAAGGCGCTCTAGTTGCACATGAAATTTTACATTCAATTAAGTCTATCAACATCCCTTCTTTTATCATTAAGCTTGACATGATGAAGGCTTATGACAAAGTTAAATGGGATTTTTTAATTCAGGTTATGAAGAGGTTTGGTTTTAGTAATAAATGGTGTAAATGGATTAGATCTTGTCTGGCTAGGGCTAAGTTTTTTCAGTATTAGTAAATGGATCACCAACTGGTTTCTTTAGTGCTACTCAAGGGGTTAGACAAGGTGATCCATTATCCTTGTCTATTTATCTTAATGGTGGAAGCATTGAGAAAATCCATCTGGAGGTTCTATAATCAAGGACTCTGGCAGGGGATAACGATTCCAAATACTCAATCTATTGCTACACACTCATTATTTGCAAATGACACTTTGCTATATGGTAAATCAACTCTTCATGAAGCTCATCAACTATAGTCAATTCTTGACAGTTATTCTTTGGTTTCAGGGCAGAAAATAAATGTGGATAAATCCAAGATTTTCATTTTTAATACAGGCTCCTCAGTTTCAAAAAGAATCACTAACACTTTGGGATTTCAATTGGTAGAGTTACCTAGTTCTTATCTAGATATTCCCTTCTTTATGGGTCAGGATAAAACCAAGTACTGGAAAAAAGTCATTGATCGGCTCAAGTCGAGAATTATGTCATGGAAAGCTAGGTGGTTTTCATTGTCAGGTAGAATTATGTTGATCAGGATAGTACTATCCTCAATCTCAAATTATTTCCTTGTTTTGAAAGTGCCTAAATGCATTATTAAAAGTATTGAAAAAATTATTAAAAGATTTTTATGGAGGGGTAATATTGATGAGAAAAGGAAAGTGCCTCTTATTTCCTTGGATAATATGTGTATGAACAAACATGCTGGTGGGGATGGGTTGCATAATCTATCTGCAAGAAATTTAGCATTGGGTGCAAAATTGTCATGGCGGATGTATAAGAGACCTGATCTCAAATGGTGCAATATAATGCAAGAGAAATATTTAGATAATAGTAATCCTCAAAGGGTGTTTACAATAGAAGACCCACCTTTTGGCCCCGTCATGTGGAATTTTATCATTTTATGTCATGATATCATCCTTCCTTATTTGACATGGGAGGTTAATGATGGGGAACATGTTCACTTTTGGAAGGATTCGTGGAATGGTCTTCCACCACTTAATTCGGTGTTAGAATTGCAGCCATTGGTACAATTTTTTTCAAAAGAATGGGGTAATAAGTTAAAATATTATGTTGTTGGAGTTGATCTTCACACTCATAAAGTTATATGGAAGGTTTTTTCTATCTTTGATATTACTTCTCATCAAGAATCAATTCTAATGAGGGAATTAGGAAAAAGGGAAGTTTTATTTTCAGGAAAAGCAGACAAATTAATGTGGGCTCCTGCAAAAGATGGAAACTATTCGGAAAGGGAGGGATATAAGTCAATCATGGCAAGGTCATCTCAGTCCCAAACTCACAAAGCCTTCTCTTTTTGTTGGAACCCCATGTCACTTCCTAAGGTAGGAAGTTTTGCATGGTTAGCACTAGAGCAACGAATTTTGACTAGTGATAGGTTGCATAAATTGGGCATAGCGGATCCTTTTATTTGTGTTTTATGTCAAGCCATTGAAAATGTGGATCATATTTTTGTCTGTTGCAAAGTAGCTTAGGAATGTTGGGATTTTATTAGAGGGAAACTTAATATTCATTTCCCATTACCTTGCTCTTTATGGGATCTTTTCTCGAGTTGGCTTGTTTTATATAAAACCTCCTTATATGCCTGCATTTGGGGAGTAATACCTTCATCAGTCATATGGTGCATATGGTGGGAGCGGAATCAAAGGATTTTCCAACAACAAACTCAGCCAATGCAGCAAGTTCTTTATAAAATTGAAAATCAGATATTAGAGGTAGATAATTCTTATGTTAGAAATAATAAAAACCATTCTTCTACATTTACTAACTAGGATAATTGGCTTTTAAGTAATTGGGAACATATATCCAAACCAGTTTATGGATGCAATCAAGATCAATGCTCAATTAAAGTGGATAGATCTAAGGTGAAGTGGCTATCTCTTGCTCCAGGTTTTGCTAAACTGAACTTTGATGGTGCATGTAGAGGTAACCTAGGTTTGTCAAATGCAGGTGTTTGTATTTGTGATTCAAATGGCTTTTTGTTAGTGGCTCAAGCTCTCAAACTAGAAGAAGATCCAAATAATATAGAAAAGGTGAAGGCTCTACTTCAAGGTCTGTATTTGGTAAAGGAGTTGGGTTTAAATAAGGTGCATATCGAAGAGACTCTTTGATTATTATAAATGCATGCAAATTGAAAAGTATCTATAATTGGAGACTTTGTTATATTTTACGGAAAGCATGGTTATTAATGGACTCTATCCAAGAGGTGCACATTTCACATGTTTATCGTGAAGGAAATAAAATAGTGGATAGGCTAGAAAATTTGGGGTGTGAAGGAAAAGAGTTCAAGCATAAAGAATTGAATGCATTGATAAAAGAAGATCCACTTTTGCATGAACTAATGCTTTCTAAATAAGGCCTGCTTATTATTTCAAAACTCCCAGTATTGATATATATCAAGTTGTGAGGTGGGAATGATAAATCAACATAATTCTTGGTGTGGGAATGATGAATCAACATAATGCTTAGCATATATCAAAAAGTGACTAGGCTCTCCACGGTGGATAGGATTTTGCCTTGTTCATCAGTTTCTCCTCACTTTGTTTTGATTGTGTAGGTACACAAGCAGGTGTACAAGTAATAATGAAATATAGTGTGGTTGGAGAAATGATGCGATGTGCTCTGGGAGGTGTGCCTTCATTCATCATTGGAAAGGGTATCCTTTACATTCCATCATTTTAACTTGAATAATTACTTGGCATGGCAATGTTGGTCGGTGGCCTTTTTAATTGAGTCAGATGAAGGGAAACATGTCCATTTGTTAGTTCATCTGTGAGTTGGTAAAACAAAGCAGGTGGTGGAGGGTTAGTTCCAAATTTTGTAAGAGAGTTTTGTGGCTTCTTTGGGTGGCGGTGACTGTTCTTTACTATACACACATGGCACTACATCCCTGGAATCTTCGATTCTCCTTACAAGTGCAAAATTGGGAGAAGTCGTTTGAAGACAACCTATCTGATGAAGACCTTTCATCAATTTTTTGTATGGAATGCCCCAAAGTAGCAGATAGTATTCAAACATTAATTGGTATGGAGATCATTAGACCTGTCTCACACCGAGTGATTCCTCCTTGTCATGTGCTATCAATTTTCTTTTCTAATTTTCTGGATATTACTCAATCTTTTAAGGAGCTAGAAGTAGTTGCATAGAGATTTGTCAAATGCTAGTTTCTTCATGGAAAAATTTTGCTATCGGCAATTCAGGGGTATTTCTTTTTTAAGGGTAAAGGGTTAGTAGGAGGGATTTTTTCACACAAGCTTCTTCAAAAGTGCCAAGCATTAAATGAGGTGTATGAAGCCATGAAAATGGGACTGCAAGGTAAAAATGATAGTATTTTTTTGAAAGCTCTGAGGAAGCATTGACATTTCCTTTGTGCTCAGTTGGAAATGGACATAAAAAATAAATACTTTGCAATAGCCTTCCTGAATTCTCATGCATGTTTGTTTGTTCAAAAAATGATGAGGGTGCAGCCCGAGACTTAGAAAATAACCCACAAACAACAAAATAATTTTTATTATTCATAAAATGGAGCTTCTTACATGCAGAGGATCTCAATCCCCAAGTTCTACAACACATGCAAGTTACAAAAAGCTACAGAATAACCCTTTCGCAATATGCGAGCTTGTCCCCAAAAAGCTACCCAAAAATTAGAAACTTGCCCATAAATAGAGCTCCTCATTAGTTTGGATCCAAAACAATATTCAAATTTTATTTTAGGCGGTTTGGCGCCGAAAATTTACAACATGAAGTTCAAATTTCAAAAGAGCATTTGCAATTGTATCTTCTAGAAAGTGCACCAACTTTCTAGGGCCATAACTTTTGATCTGAGACTCCGATTCGTGAACCGTTTGAACCGTTGGAAAGGTCTTGAAGTCAATAACGCGCTTGAAATATGCTACGCCGATTTTGGAAAGTTTTTGGGCCGTTCCGGGAACTCTAAGTGCCTCAAATCTAACTCAGAAGATTTTCAGGTGCAAAATTGGGAAAATAAAACTGCAATATCTTTCAAACCATGAACATAAAATAAAAACCGTAAATTGGGGATTTCATTATGACGAAAAGGGTATCCAAAAATGCAAAAACATCTAAAAACCAAGAAACTTGAAATTTAACTATTTTTGGGTGATGCAAGATTGCCCTTACACCACTGGATGCTCCTGCATCAAAAAAGCCCTAATTTTGGGAAGGCTCAAGCCATGGCTCAAGGGAATACTATTGAAGAAAATATTATTGGGAAGGTTTTCACTATGGATAAGGGGAATGTGGCCAAAGGGAATAATCTCATAGTAGCTGGTGGTGCAAACAAATTTATTGGTCTGAAGGTTTACACAGGGCGTAAAAGACCTAGGTTGCTGGAAATACCAGATACTGATGAAATCTAGGGCGAGAATGAACTAGTGGACATGGAGGAATGACTATTGTATGGGTTTTTTTAATCCAATTTTCAAGTTCTTCAGTATTTATTGGCTAGTAGTTTATTTTAATGGGGATGTTTAATTTGGTTTAAGATGTATTACAGAAGTAATGGGACATAGTTTAGTTTTGGGTTTTATATAGGAAATGATAATTCTGATGTAATGTATGGGAATAGCTAAGCAGATAATCTTTTGTTCAGGGTAGGGTGATACTACTTTAGAAAACTCTGAAAGTGCATTGCCAAGTTTCATATGGCAATCAGACATGTTTTTGATATATTTTTCTGTAGCTATTGTCTTGTAACAACTTTCCAACTATCCATTTGTTTCCTTTTGCTTGTATTTGTGTTGTTGTATATTATTTTTGTTTTGATACAATGTATTGGCTCTTTGTAATCTTATTTTTTGCTTATTTCAATAAAAAAAATTACATTAACACTTTTATGTAGTAGTGTCTCCTAACACCCCCATATTTTTTTCCTTATTCCTTCTCATGCTTTTAAAGTGAGAGGACAACACATTTTAAATAATAATGAGGTATGGGCAACCTGATAAAATTTGGTGGGGAGAGGGAGGACAGTATGATTCTCTTATATGATTAGGATGTCATTCATGTTGGAATATTTAATAATCTGCAACAACAATCATTTCTACCCTGCAACAACATAAACCTGTAGCAATTAATTTGGTAGGTAGTTTTTGAATTCAAATTATAGCACTCATTTTTTAGCTTGCAACAACCCAACGTATGCCTGCAGTAATTAATGTGTTAGGTGAATTTAAAATTTGGATTGAGCGCTCATTCTCATGAGTTGAAAACAAGTAAAGAAAAAACAAAGGAATATAACCTCAGTTGTAAGAAGTCATTTTATTTGTATTGGAGTGAAGAACCTGTAGCAACAGAGGAAGGGAATGTTCAGTGAGACAACAATACATAGGAATTTTATCAGGCGCAACGCAGTGACAACTGCAACTACAGGATTGTAGCTAGTTACAATTTTTTGAGGTGTCAGTGTAGCACCCTTGTATTGGACATCTATCCAATTTTGTTGTGAAAACAAAGCATGTCCTTTTTTAGTTTTTGTAATTTTGAGAAGAAGGAATATATGAAAAGTTATTTTTTTTGTGTTTAGTTTTGCTATCTTTGTGCATTTTTTGTGTGTTATTTTATGTTTTGTCCATCTTGTCACAACAGTGACTTTGTTTTTTCTGCCCCCTACCTACCAACAAGTGGTATCGGAGCCTTTTTTTTCTAGGTAGTCAGTTAGTCAGTTTGTTATTGTGTATAAAGCCCTAGGTTATCTAGGCATTCATCTATTTTCTCAAATATGAAAAAAATGGCAGGAGGTGAGAGCAAAGGTTAGCAACAACCACCAAACTTTGATGGATAAAATTATGACATTTGGGCTAAGAAAATGAGAACAATATTGGTTGCAAATGACCTATGGGAGTTGGCCATAAATGGGTTCAATGATATCATAAACCTAGTAGCCTATGCAACCCTTTCAAATCCTCAAAAGAATCAGTTGAAAGAAGTAAGAATGAAAGATGCAAAAGCCCTCAGTTTGATTGAGGCAGCCTTGATTGAGGCTATTTTCCCACGTATTGTAGCAAAAAATTACTTAAAGAAGGCTTGGGAAATATTGCAAAATAGTTATAAGGAGACTGATAAAGTGAGGTTAGTTAAGTTGTAGCTCTTAAGAAGATATTTTGAGACCCTACAAATGAAGGATAGTGAGTCTATTTCAAATTTTCACACTAAGGTTTCAACCTTGATAAATCAACTAAGAATCAATGAAGAAACAATCGAAGAACAAAGGATTATTGAGAAAATCCTAAGAAATATGCCTACCAGGTTTGATCCTATAGTCATTTCCATTGAAGATGCAAAGAATTTTTCTAAAACGATTGTAGATGAGTTGATGGGTTCACTACAAACCCATGAACAACAGTTGAACAGATTTGCTCCTTCCCTAGAGCAAGCCTTCAAGGCTCAAACCAATGCAAGAGGTCAAGGAAGAGGAAGAAATAGTAGAGGTAGAGTTCAAAGAGGCAATGGAAGAAGAAATTCTAGAAGAGGAGGTTCTGACAGCATAGAGGAGCTGAGCAGCTCACAGTCAACAAACTAGAACCAGAAGAAGAAGAATAGTTCAAATCAAAGGTATGACAAGAGAAATGTCCAATGCTATTACTGCCACAAGTATGGACATTATGCCAGTGACTATAGAAATAAGCAATGTGACCGTGGAGGCCAAAATGCAAATGTAGCAAATGAGAACAAGGTTGAAAATGACAAACAGTCCAATGTATTCATTGTTTGCAACCTTGTTGAATGCAACAATGATGAAGTTTGGTACGTGGATAATGGATGCAACAACCACATGAGTGGTAACTAAAATTTCTTTGCCTCCATAGTCAACAATATAAAAAACAAAAATAAAAAAGGGAAATGATGAGAAAGTCCTAGTCATTGGAAGAGGTGTTGTCAGCATTCAAACCAAGAATGGTGAGAGGTAGAAAATTCAAGATGTTTATTATGCCCCTAACATAAAGCATAATATATTGAGCATTTGACAAATGGTTCAAAATGGTTACAAAATCCCGATGAAGAATGGGGAGTGCAAGATATTTGATAAAGGAGGTAGCAAGAAAGTGATGGTTGCAGTGCAAATGACGAGAAAAAAAATGTTTCCTCTAAGGATGCACATACTATCTGAGGCACTCACAACAGATGCACAACAAAAACAAATTTCTTCGGTGCTCACAACAGTCGACAATGGAATAGCATTTTGCATTCAAGACAGTCATCAAAGACCCATCCAAAATTTAGCATTTAAGGTTTCAACACTTGAGCTTTTCCAGTTTAAGTTTATTATCTAGGAAAGGAATAGTTAGAGGTCTACCATCTATTGTAGAACCTGATGGCAAGTGTGAGGCTTGCATCTTAGGAAAACAACATAGGTAGCCATTTCAATCTTGGTATTCTATGAGACCAAGAGCACCTCTTGAACTAATGTACTTAGACCTATGTGGACCCATGAAAACCTCCACTTTAGTTGGAAATACTTATTTCATGACATTCATAGGTGAGTACAATAGAAAAATTTGGGTCTATTTTTTGAAAAACAAATCTGAAGCCTTTGAGAAATTTAAATGGTTTAAGGTAGCAGTTGAAAAGGAGAGTGATCACTATATCAAAGCCCTTAGAACAAATAGAGGGGGAGAGTGTGCATCTCCAAATAATTTCTAAATTTTTGTAGGAATGAGGGAATTCACAAATAATTCACAACTAGGTATACCCCACAACGAAATGGAGTGGTCGAGAGGAAGAAATATGACCATTCAAGACATGGCAACAAGTATGTTGAAAGCAAAATGTTTGTCACACATATTTTGGGGTGAAGTTGTAGCAACAACAATATACTGAATAGATGCCCCACAAAGGTTGTTTGTGATAGGATTCCACAAGAGGCATGGAAAAACAACAAATGGAGTGTTGAGCACTTAAGGATATTTGGGTGTGTGGCATATGCATTTGTACCAAAAGAGAAGAGGCAAAAAATTGATGAAAAAGGAGAAAAATGCATGTTCATAGGCTATAGTGAAGAGTCAAAAGCCTATAATTGTACAATCCCATCACCAAGAATGTTGTGATCAATAGAGAAATTTTGTTTATTGAGAATGAAGCATGGGATGGAACGGTGGAAGACACCACGAGTATTTCAGTCATAATACCCATTGATGATGAAGAAGCTCTAGATGACAACAACATAGGGGAAGCTCAAGAGAGCAGTAGCTCAGGAAGAAACTATCATAGAGCATTGGAAAATAATAGCTCTGATGATGTGCAACAAAACAATAACTTTGTAGGTGTTAAGTAGAACAACAACTTTGAACAAAGACAATAGAGTAGTAGCTCTAGGATACAGCAGAGCAGTAGCTTCAACAGTCAGCAGTAAAATAGCTCCAAAGGTCAAAGTAGTAGCAACTCAGAAGATAATTTAGACCCTACACTCGCATCATTGATGCCATGAAAGACAAAGAGTGTGGGGGAAATTTATGACAACACACAACATGTTGATTTTGATGAGAATTTAGATTTTGCATTATTCTCTTATAGTGATCCAACATATTTTAAGGAAGTAGTGAAGGAAGAGAAGTGGTGTAAGGCCATGGATGAAGAGTTGGAGACTATAGAGAGGAACCAAATGTGGGAGCTGACTAATTTACCCAAAGGTAAGCAAGTGATTGGAGTCAAGTGGGCCTACTATGTTTGATGTGTGTTTGGAAGAGTTACTATTTATTGGTTTTCATTGATCTACTTATTTATAAGTTTTTTCAACTTCTTGTAGGCATTGGAAAGATGATTTCGAGCTAGACGTAGTAATACACACAAAATATTCATGTCAAATAGCATAAATCTGGTATAATCATTCAAATTCAGCATTTAAAAAAACTTCAAACGAACATAATTGCTTCATACTTTATCATTTTTTGATTTTTTTTTAATTTATCAAAATTTCACAAGAAATCTAACCATGCAGTTAGTTTTTCTATTTGAAGTTTTATTTTGCATTTTTTTCATTGACCTTTAATTGCAACTTCCTTTCATTGTCAAAGATCAAGGCACACAAAATAAACATTTTCACATGTCAAAGTGCTAAAAAATTAAACTTCTAACATATTTTTCTTGCAAGACGGTTGTTTGAATATAATTTTTACTAACCTTTTCTCTTTTTGTTTGCTTTGTCTTTATACCTATTTTTAAAGTCAACATTTAAAAAAAACTTCAAACGAACATAATTGCTTCATACTTTATCATTTTTTTTAATTTATCAAAATTTCACAAGAAATCTAACCATGCAATTAGTTTTTCTATTTGAAGTTTTATTTTGCATGTTTTTCATTGACCTTTAATTGCAACTTCCTTTCATTGTCAAATATCAAGACACATAAAATAAACATTTTCACATGTCAAAGTACTAAAAATTTAAACTTCTAACATATTTTTCTTGTAGGACTGTTGTTTGAAGATAATTTTTACTGACCTTTTCTATTTTTGTTTGCTTTGTCTTTATACCTGTTTTTAAACAATTGCTTTGTGGGATTAAAAATAACCTCATGTTTCATTTCTTTTAATCCTAAAAGAGAGAGAGAGTGTGTATGCTCTTCTCTTGGACATTTGTGTGATCTTGAGAATAAAAAACACCACTTTTTTCCTTTCTTAGGGGGCCTATCTAGGGATTTCATCACCCTAGAGGATGACCTCAACTCCAGTTCTCTGACATAGTTTAAATAGTGAGGGGTGAATCGAAAGACATGCCTCTTGGAAGTTATGAGTTTTTCATTTGGGCTAAGCCTCGAAAAATTGTATACCTTTGGGAAGTGAAGGAGAAGGGTGGGTTACCCTCTTCTCCCAATTGTTTTACTTTATTTCACTTTAAAATTCATGGATTAGGCCTCACGTTTCCTTGTGGCATATAGATGATTCCTCTAGAAATCATATATAGCCTAGTTTAAGACCTTTCAATGTTGTTTAGTGTGGTGCAGGGTACAATATCATGACTGAAATTACTCACCATGTACTTTCTCTTGTTGAATTGATAGTTATTCTTTGGTTGGACCTTGTCCTTCCAAGGTAAGGGGTGTAGAGGTGGTACATGACCTTTGCATACCCTAGTTACCTATTCATTTTAAGTTATTACACCTTTGATAATTGGGCCAATATTAAGTTACCCACTTGATTAATTATAGTTTCTCGTGAAACTACATGGTTGAATCTTGATAGCAATATCACAATTCTAGGTTTATTCATGTGTTTTCTATGTCTATTATTGTTAGAATAAAACCTCCCCATTTGAAACCCAACAATGGGGACCTTTTCCTTTTTTAGCCTTAGATTTTTTAATCTTCCATTTTTATTAGTATAGTTTCTTAAAATTTTAAAAAACCCAAAAATAATTGAAAAACCACAAAATCCAAAAAAAAGGTAGTGTTAGTAGGTTCATGCCACCCCTTACTAGGTCACAAGCAAAGGAAAACATGGACTAGAGAAGTACAAACCCATTTTCAATTGGCCAATATAGTTAAATTAAGGATAACCCTAGAGTTAATGAGCAAGACTTGGTAGACCAACTTGAATACTCTCCTAGGTTTGTTGAGTTTATGAATGATGAGCTTACCTAAACCTATTTAGATCATATTATAAGATTGAATAAAACACACTTCCTAGATAAACTTATAGAGGATGGTTTGACACTCTTTGCTAGCTTTGACCAAGCTAAGTTGAGTAAGCTCATTACAAACCAAAATTTAGGTACATCCACTTTTGAAAATTCCTTGTATGAGATTTCTCAAAATGCAATTGCAAATATCTCTAATGTCAACCAACCCACAATAAATACCTTCACCATGCAAGAGCTTATAGTTATTTTAAATTTCCAAAACCAATCACATGGAAACTTGCAACAAGTAAATACCAACCCCATTAATACTTTCCCTCCATTAGATGAAGTGTTTGCTACTTTTTCTATTCCTACATTATCTAATCCTATTCATAATATTATAACCCCACCAACCACTCCTAAACACATATCAACACACATGTCAACCAAAACCTATTCAAATACCTCAAACATATCAACAACAATCAACACATCAACAATCACTTAACTATCAACAACCAACCCCTCAAAACAACAATACCTACAGCCTCCTACATATAAAAAATAATCACTTAGTTACCAACGACTTCCATATAACCAACAACCACCACAACATATGCCAACTCCAACTCCTAGGAATCTCTTTGCCAAAGAGTTGAAAGAGATGAAAGACGCCCTTAAGGGGATGTAATTAAGGACCCTACAACAAAAGAAAATAGACACATTTGAAGAACTATGTCCCTACCTCTTTGATAAATCGATAACATCAACCCCTTTCCCTCAAAATTTTGAAGTTCCTAAACTAGATAAGTATAAAGGGAAAGGATACCCACATGAAAATGTTAAAGGTTTTGACATGGCATGTCATGAAGTGGCTTATAATGATGCTTATCTTATGAGATCATTTCCCAAAATTTTAGGAGGACAAGCTCTTGAGTGATTTATGCATCTACTCCATGGATCCATTACCACTTTTCCACAACTAGTCAAAAAAAATTTCAACCATAGAACATGAACTTTCAATCCTTGACCTATGCAATGCTAAACAAAGAAATGGTGAGATTTTTCCCCCTTCCTTTAAATATGGATAAGTCTTGCTAGTCACTTCCCATGGGCTATACCTACAAAATAACTTGTCAATATCTTCCTCACAAACCTTATCCCAGAAATGGCTTTTCATTTGAAAGTCTATTGTGTCACAAATTTTGATGAGATAATTGAAAAAGGAGTTACCATAGAGAAATCTCTTATTGCTAAGGGACTATTCAAAATCTATAATAAGGAAAAAGATAATACAACTCAAACTAATGATAAGTCAAAATTTTGGTCTAGAAGCAAAAAATTCATTAGTGATGGGGTTATTGACATTAAATTTGTCCAAATTGCACCAGTAGTGCTAAAAAAAAAAAGTCCTACATTCAAAATGTTCTACAAAATAATCCTATTACCACACAACAAGGATCATCAAGACCCCCTACAACTAGAAGATGTACATACACTCCTTTAGGGGAATCAATAGAAACAGTGTTTGAAAAACTCAAGGAAAACATGATTAGATACCCATACACTCAACCCTTTGGCGAAAGAAAAAAAAAATCGTCATGATAAAGGTCATAATGAATACTAAAAATACCATTGTGTTAAAGGTCATACCCTCTTAAAGTGCATGCAACTAAAAAATTATGTCCAAGATCTTATTGATCGAGGTGAACTTATAGTGGAAAATCATTCATCCCCTCACCTAATGAGAAATTAGGTATTTATAAAAATGCATTCCCTAAGTATGACCAAAACCAACCTCCAATATTTATTAAAGGGAAAAACCGAGGCAAGCAAACAAATAATTTCCATGCTACATCCTCCTCATATGACTCAGTAGTGGGCCATATTGATGAATTCAATCCATAGGTCAATACTATCACTGTTAAGGGTCCTAATTATGCTATCACCACTAGGCGTGGTCAAGTCACCATTCAAGGAACACCTCTTTCCTCTTGACAACCTACCCAATATGATTTTATTAAGCACCTTGAAAAGACTCCCAACACAAATTTCTATCTTGAAGCTTCTTAGATCCTCCCCTCTTTTTAGGGACATACTAGTGGTGAGTTGCATCACTTTTTTGATTCATCATTCCTTCATATCATTGATGTGGAAGTGAAAACACTAATAGGGGGTTTGACTAAGGCAAGCCCTTAAATGGCACAACATTTCTTCTCTCTTTGAATGTGCAGGTTTGAAGTTTAGAGAGGATTGAAGGAACCTTGAATATCATTTATCCATTATTACATTCAAAGCCCTACACCTTTTCAACTCACGAAAACTTGCCTATAAAATTATCTAACAGTGATCTAACAAGTCTGCAAGCAAAAACAGGGATCTTAGATCTGACATCAAAGGATTGCAAAAACTTAGAAAAAAAGTCATGCAAGGACTTAGATTCCGTTGGGAAACTCTTTCTTCATATTCAGACTAGCACTAAACTCTTAGGATAGGTACACAACACTCTACCATCCCCATATTTTCCTATAAATCTCTATTACAGTCTGTCAATTGTCAGAATCTTACATTTTTCATATTATGGCATATAGTCTAATTAGGTTAATCAAGGAAAATTAATTCCAATTCATTCCAAGACTCAAAAATATATAGACATAGGTCTGATTGGCTCACCTCCATGGATGAATGTCAATCTAATCACCTTTTTGATCTCCATCTTAATGAAATACTAGAAAAAGACCCACAATCCACACAAAATTTGAATCCTAGGTTTTACACTTTAGATCGAGGGTTCTCTTTTTCTTGTGATGTTAAGAATGATGAGATGAATGTTGATAATATTGATGACATGAATAATGATAAGGATGATGATAAGAGTGATAATGAGGATGTTTTGCAGAACATGGTCACTCTCATAGATGTTCAACCTCATAAGGGCCAAACCACTTTTTTACCTGACACTGCTTTCACCCATATTGATGTATCCATACATGCACCCGATGGTCCTCTATATATCACTAGATGTATTAATGAAAATCCTACATAAGAAATATTCATTGATCCCATGTGTGTAGAGAATGTGATCACTGAGGAATTCTTGTTTATGCGTGAGATTTATCAAGATTATTATGAACAATGAAAGCATGATTGAAAACTCATGATGGGTTTGCTCACCCTATAATAGGTTTGATCATTCTTCCTCTTAAATTTGGACCAAAATAATTAAATTTATCATTCTCCATCATCCCGACATTAGACCAATTCTATATGAAGCTAGGCTTCCCATGGCTATGCTCCATGAATGTTGTCCCGTCGGTTATTCACAAGTGCATAAAGTTCTCATTTGAGAACAAAATTTGTATAGTCCATCATAGTGGGTTTAATCCTTTATCCTCTTGTGGAAACTTTTCATTAGATTTATTTTGGCCTCAACCTATGGAACCTATTAAGCCTCGTAAGGATTTATTTTTCGGTTCATATCAAAAGTTTAAGGTAAAGCGTATAGAAGAATTATCCCTTAGCAATATCCTACCTGAAGATGACAAGTCTATGGTTGTTCCTCCCACCCCACTAGTCATGTATAGCTTCAACATGCTTCAATAATTCATCACCATCATGCACCTATCTTCATAGGACAACTTTTCAAGAGGTCTTATCCTTCTCTTTCTCACTTTCATAGAGGAGTTTTATTCCCATTGGGCTTTCTCTTTTTTCTATGTTTGTGAGAGATTGTTATTGCACACGAGTACCTTATTAGGCCTTATTGCCAAGACTCATCTTTTAAGTGTTTAGCTTACTCCCTAAGTATCACTTAAGGAGGGTGTTCGTGTGAAAAGATGCATTATCAAACTAGTTAGCATTTAGCCTACTTAGTAACACTTAAGCTCACTTAGAGGTTATCTAAACTTTTTTCTCACCTCATGTAAACTCACCAAGTATCTCAATGCTTCTCCATAGAGTCCTAAACTTGTTTCATACTTGGAGGGGTAGTTATATTTTTACTCCTACCTTCTCACCTCTTCATCTGTGGCTTTATAAGCAAGGCTCATTTGTACATTTTACAACACATCACATGCTTATGATATTTTATCATTTGCATATGCTCATTTGTGGATTGTTTTTAGTTTACAAGAATATCTTGGTTGCTCCAATATTATGTTATATTGCATACAGTCCATGATTTATATGAAAATAAAATCTCACATGTTTGCATTATTTTTTATTTATTATATGTTGAAATCTTACACTCCAGAGATAAAAATTGTACGTGAAAATCTCAATTTATGTAGATAGAGAAGTCCATATTACTACTTTGTTTCTTTAAAATCTTTACCTTTCATAGAAAGATAAAATAAGAATACAATAGTTTAGAAATATTTCATTTCCAACAAATCAGTAGTTACAAATTTTCATTTTGTTATAGTAGGGTTGCAACTAACTTTCCTTAGATTATATTCTATATAATTATGTAGATTATATTTTGTATGTTTCTGTAGATTAAAACTTTTAAAAGTTTTCTATTCAAAATTTATTTTAGGCATAGGCATTATTCATTTTTTAATTTCTTATTAGAGTAGGATATTCGAAATATTTTTACAAATAGCCTCAGACACCACCTTTGTTAGTATTTAATCTAGATTAAAGTATGAGACCTAACGACACCTTGTCAAGTCACCTTCAACTAGAAGTATTATTTTTATAAAAAAGTGGTATTTTAATAGGATTTTTTTAATATTGTGAAGTTGATGAAAGAACTTAATTTGAAAGTACCTTCAAATAAAGGTCCTTTAGATGTCATTCTCCCCCTACTCACATAATTCTCCAAAGATTTTTTTATTTCAAAGATTGGGTTGGACCATCAAACTAAGTCAGTAGGACATGAGACTTTACAAAATTGTAGTCCTCAAAGTAAGCTTTCTAAAAGGTATAATTCTAAATATGTTTAATTTGATTATTATATTTATTTTCTATTTTCTATTGAACGTAGGGTTTTGCTAGACATCAAGGTTTATGTTTAACATACATGAAAAATATAAAAATAGAGAAAAAAATTGTAAAAAATATATGTGCAATATGTAATAATGTTCTTATTTCAACAAAAAAAAAAATCGGATGTATACATACAAATTTATGCATTACAAAATAGAACATGTCTAAGTTATAATTAATCTCACATAAAAAATTAAAAATAAAACTATGCAACAAAAATTACTAGAAAATATTTTTGCACTAGATGTTAGTGTGAAAAATAATTTTAAGAATTTATATTTTTATCCTTTTTTTATTAAAAATACACATTATGTAATTTAAATGACACTTTTTAAAAATATCATTGACTAAATTACATTAAAAAGTTCACTAATTATATATATAGACACACACACAAAAAATCTAAAAAAACACTAGTTAATATCATCTTCAAATTCTTATTTATTAGTTGCTATAAGTGACAAAAAGTGAAATTTTGGTTTAAAATATTTGTTTCAATGTCTCACTTTAGCAAAAAGTGGAACACATTATTGTAGGATCACCCTATTACCAAAAATGGTATGTTATTTTTTCTTAAATATATTTGGTGGATAATTATGTGCTAAGCTTTATGAATGATAATACATAAAAATGTTATGTAATCAAAATTGGGATATTGTCTAATATTACTACTATGGGTTTAATTTTTATTTAATAAATAATGTGTTTCTAAATAACAATTGAATTAAGTGAATGGACTTTGTGTTTGGATAGAGGTCAACTCATTTGGGTTCAATGTGTTACTTATGTGTTGGTAATTTGACCCCAAGACCTAGATAGGACCATTGCATATCTTAATGAATCCCTCTACATGGCATTGCAATTAGATTAATTAGTCTAGTGTCTAAACGCTTCAAACAATATGTTTTAGATCAATATTATGGTATTTTCTAAATGTCACAATATTAAACCAATATTGATATAGGAGTTGACTTCTCATCAAAATCAAGGTTGAGAAAGGTTCTCTAAAAGGACATAAGTAGAGGATAATTATTCTCTTAGTGTAGCTTGTCTCACTCATCTTGAGATGATCATTGAAATTATAAAACCTTTGAACTACTTATAGATAATCTTATCACTTCTCCAACATGATAGGAGTTAGGGAGAAAAATAGGTGTTTTACCTATCTAGTTCCTATTTACATGTGAAGTCCATTTAGGTCCTAGGAAGGAATCTTTCGAGTTAAGCATTTGTTGTCACTTATCTTATCTAGTTGGAACTTATTTAATTATTGTGTCCTAGGTTGTTATGACTTAGTTGTCTCATGTGATAGGATTAAGACACTTATCATAATATTGTCTAATCATATTCCTCACCTTGCATATAAGCAAGGCATCATATGCACATTGTCATATTTAGTGTGGCTGCTATTTTGGCATTATTGTATCCTTAATCATAGCATGATATTTCTACCATTTCTCTTTTGTGGAAGTTATTTTGTCTTGCAAGTGATATTGGGGTGTTGGGGAGTTCACCATAAGCTCCTAAAACATGCTCCACCAAAGAAGCATTCAACTATATCAGAGGGTTAATTAACATTCACTAATAACATGCAGGTGATAGATTCCAAGAGCTACTCATATTAGGAGATCAGTATTAGCATCAATGTATCAAAAATAATGTGTGTTTCTTGTGCAGGTTCTTCTTGAGGTATGGTTCTCAAGGTTTCAATTGCAAAATTAGTCTACATGATTGACAGTACTTACACTAGTCTTGGGTGAGGTAAAATTATATGACACCTCAATTATGTTTATCCACTTATAATATAAATCATATGTTTAGTGGGGTATAGAAATAATATTAATGGCCTTATGTGATGTATATTTTTACACTCATGGCCTTATCAATGATGACAATAAGTAGTATGGGATTATTGTCTAATCATCACAATTGAAATTGATCTTGAAAAAGGATGGGACTTGTAATGCAGTATGGGATGCATCAACATTCCTCATTTTGGAACTAATGCACTTAAGGATTATGTGCCAATAAACTAGGTAAAGGGGAAGCTCCTTGTTGTAAGGTTTCCACCACTTCCCTTTTGATAGCTATTCATTGTGTGTGCATGTGATGTTTTTGTTAGTCACATTAGATGTATCCATGAGTTATTCCTATTATGCATATGTGATGTATATATGACATATGCCTAATCTAGCCATGTGAACATGTGATGATTATATTAGATGGTCCCTAAGAGGGTTTGTGTGTGATTGTACACTAATTTTGGAATGGAACTTATGTTTGATTAGAATGTGTTATCATTAATTGAATTAAATCAAAAGCATAAGATCAATGAAAAATTGTGATCTAAAGGAAAGGTCAAAGATCTCATCCTAGATGTGAGGATGGAGTTTCTTTATTATTTGTGTAAGAAGTACATAGCCTCTAGTTCCTAGAAAAAATGATACATAGGTAGAACCATATTGAATGAAACCTTGAGGATTAGGTCTAGGTCTAGGGATTTGTCTTGTTATGTGAGCTTAGCTTATCTAGTGAAAGATTATACAACTGTGATATAAATTTTCCTCCCTTACTATGGTTTGATAAGGTTTAAAAAATTGATAGTTACTATGGGTGGTTATTGCATTGAAACTAGTTTTCTTGTTGGTTATTCTGCAATCTCAAGCATTCTCTTAGATTTCTATAGTGCATCAATACTCTAAAAGAACTCAACACTTCTTTGGATACTTTTCATTTTTATTGTGAATCTTTCAGTAGGCCATTGGACTCCACTCCCTTGGGACAATTTTTTGTTCTTTTTGTTTTGTCTTAGTATTCTATATTGTATTTCTTAATTGGCATATTTGGATTATACATCTCTCAACTCTCTTTTATACACATTGGAATGATAGTAGATACAATTATTAGTGTTCCCTTATCATTTACGTTTTCTTTTCTTAGTTTGATATGCCCTTAGGATTAAGAGCACACACAAATTTCAATATAATTTCTATCTGACTACCCATGGAGGTCAAAAGACCATACTTGGGCTTGACCATTTTGGAAAGCTCCCATGCAATCGATAATTTTTCTTGTCCCATCACTAGGTACTCTCATTGGATTTTTCACATGGATGTTTCATATTTCTAATATTTCCTTTGTCATTTTCTCATTTAATTTGAATAAATCTAATTGAATTCATATTTTCTATCACCCACACCTTTTTTATTATTCTTTGTGCACTACTCTATATTTTTATTTTTCCCATGTGCAAATATTACTAGGACAATCTAGATGATTCATTTATCTATTAGCCCTAGATGATAGTATAACATGTATGCCAATATTACTTTAGGATTATAACACCATAATCTGGTATAGTATAGTAAGTGCAATGGTGTACTTTCTAAAAATTCTAATTTGGATTCATAATTTCTTTTATAAATTTTTTTAACAATAATAATCTATTAATAATTCATTCATTGATTTACCATTTTCCTTAGTCAATAGTATTTCATTTTCTTAAATAAAAAAGTAATATCAATTTCAAGTCCAACTATTACAATAAGCTAGATTGTTATTCTAGTTAGGATATTATCACATTGTATAGCTTAAGTTGTTTTAGAACTTAAGTATTTTTATTTACATAATTCATTTTGGTGACTCTACCACTTCAACCCCAAACATTTCCCTTTCTCTTCTTTTTTTCTTCAAAAATCATATGAAAATTATTTTATAAAATTTTATTTGGGTGCTACCCTCAACCTTGTTTCATAATTCTAAGAAGAAAAATGGTAGCCTTTGGCTAACCTTTTCTAGCTTTGGTTGAAACATTATTCTCTCCCTTGATCAATCCTTCAGATTTTTCTATGTATTTCCTTAGATCCTATTGTTGATATTTCCCCATGGATACCCATGATCCTTTCTCTTTGGAATCCTTACATATGTGTATCATAGAATATTATTTATTCTCTTTCTTCATTGATTCTTATCCATATATTTTAGATGACATAGTATTCTCTTAGAACATATATATACCTACATGTTCCGTGTATAAAATCCTTGATTTCATGTATGATATTTCCTCTTTTTTGGATATTATGCATTCCTTCCCATCTATTGCATAATACTCTATGAACTTTGTCTCCATGACCCATCATGAAAATATATTTAATGAGAAAAATAATTTTGATAATTATTCTACTGCATTTTATTCCCCTTAGTCCATGATGGTAACATGTGTTTTTGTACTTCTCTTCCTCCTATAGCTATATGTTCAAACTCCATGGATCTCTTAGATGATGTTGAGACCTACTTCTCTTACCTCACTACCTATGATAATCCATTTCTTATAGTTGATAATAATCCTTTATTGTATGGATCTCAAACTTCTAATGATAATTTTTCTTTTAGTACCTTTGGTGACTTTTGTTTAAGTAATGTTGAGATCCATTCTTGTCATATTAGTTTCTTATGGAAATAGAGACTATTCTTCCCCTCCTTTTTACTTGAAAATAAATTTCATATTGTCAATACTATTGAGCATCCCAGAATCGTTGATCACTTAACATCATGTTGTCCAACCTTACTCAAATATTGGGCATTGATATTTCTTCTAGTGATTCTTTATCTACTATTTCCTTTCCTATATTTGAGACATATCTTATTAACATTAATTATTTTCATTATATTTCTTCACCTTCTTTGCTAATTACCTGTTCCATACCATTTCATTTTCTATATGGGTTGTCATCTATTTCTAGATAGTTAACTTCTTTCCCTACTCTTACCAAACTCATCTAAACTCTCATTCTAATTCTTGCCTCCCCTCTTATCCATAAGAAATAGTTACCTTATTTTTACCCATGTCTCATTTCCTCTTCTACTTTACCCAATTTATTATGTGTCTATGAAATTTTTTAGGAGCCTTCTTTTAATTTGGATGCTTCTCTTCATCATCGTATTGCTACTACACCCACATGGTTATCCTCTTCTTTGTCCCCTAAAATTATCACATAACCCTATTTTCTTGTTACAAAAACTCTTTATTTCAAGAAAAACATGATGGCCATGGTGATCCTTTGTATCATGTCATGCATTTCTCCACCTTATGATTGAAACATACTTATTATGATTATGTGTAAACCAAATTGTTTCCTAGCACCTAAAAAAATCACTTTAGACTAGTTTTATACCTTACCCATTATTTTCGTACTCCTTTTTTGAGTCTTCAAATCTAACTTCAATCAAGATACTATTAATATAAACATCACTTATCTACTTGTAAATCATATCCTTTTATATTATACATCGCAAATGTTTTTATGTAATTACTATTCCTTCCAAATAAACATCTTGACCATCAAAATCATCTAGTACTTTACCTTCTTCTAGCATAATAACATTTAATTCTTCCTTTTCTCCATCTAAAATAATTTCAATACTTCATTTGTTCTCCTCAATACTTTCTATTTTTTCTAGAATATTCTTTGCCATACCAAATATTTCTTCTACTTTATTAGGAGTATTATCTTCTTCATTTATTCAAATTTTGTATTCTCTTGAAAATATACTTGGTTGCTTATAGGGAAACTTATCTTCCTCTCTCCTTGATGGTAGATTTTTTTCATGCATACTCTACAACTCTTTATGCTACCACACCTTGCACTAATTCTTTTTGTAACATTTTTTTTCCCTTTATAAATCTATTTTTCCCTCTCACTCTTTTTGTAACATGCCAATCGTTCATGCAAGTAAAATTTCCTAAGTTTTCACTTTCAAGTAAATAAACTATGTTACTTTACCATTGCCATAAAATTTATTTCCTTAATAGAGAACAATGAACATAGATGTCAAATCAATAATCAACTTTTATTTCATTTCCAAAATAATATTTCACATATTACAATATTCCAAAGATTGTGTACAAAGTACATACATAGCTCAATCGAGCTTCAAAGCAATAGATATAGATGATCCAAGAATCTCCTTTTAAATATTGGTTGTAGTCACCTATTGAGGAGGACAAGCATCACTCAAGCACTTTTCCACCAATCACAAACTCATATGTGATCCCCCACACATCTATCATTCGATAGATGGCCGTACCCTATGACGAAGAGATTGGTGAAGTAACCTCGTAACAACAACCATTCTAAGCTTAGTGTTGTGCCCTACATAACTAGAACTTGTAGAATCTATAATCCTAAACTAGCATGCATAAATGGATCATGGTGAATTGATAGTGGAGCCAAAGGAAATCACACTACTTTGGCCAAAGTGTTCTCACTCAATACTTCGAGTGACAATCATCCTACTCACATACACTACTCAAGCTTGATTTGAATTTAGGCCATTATAAGCTATGCATAGGTAATTTATTTGTATAGGTAGTCTTTAACCTTAGAAACAACCTATTCACTTTCCCCAAAATACAAATGTATTTCTATTCACAAAGAATTATCATAAGTTTCCCTCTCTTCAATGGATAAAAAAATATCAGGTGTGACTTATGATATCTCTAAATCAATCAAATAACTTTGTAATGAGTAACCCTTAAGCTATCCTTGTTTCATCATTCCTAGTATATTTATATTAATGATAAACAAAGTCTCCTATTATGGAGTATATACAAAACACTTCATAGAAATGAATAAAACAACTTCTCCTTTTTATAAGCAAATAGTATGATTCACTAATGCAATCCTTCTCAAGCAATTCCAAAAAAAGAAATCAAGATATTCATTCTTTCATAATAAAAGACTAACAAAATAAGAATATCAATGTAATTAGATTTCCACAATCCATATGAATTTAAATCTAATTGCTTATGGATTTGATTGTGTGGAGTCTTTTTTCATCAATGTTTCAGATCACACTTAGTGATCCATCATCAGGATAGAGATTTGAAAAAGATGATGGATCACTAAGTGTGATATGAAATGTTGATGAAAAAAGACTCCACACAATCAAATCCAGAAGCAATTAGATTTTAAAAAAAGAAGAATAGATTTGCATGCTTGTAATTCACTTAATCCAATAGACTCGTATGATTCTCAGCCTTCCAATGATAGCTTGCTAGGATCCTCCTCAAATTTCTATATTCATTCAATGCAATATCTCACAGTAACCTCACTCTCTAGGCTCTCATAAAATAACTCTATCACAGAAAAATACAACTCTAGAACATAAGCAGTAGAATGAAACTACAAAATGTGTGTCCCAAATGAGAGAGTAGGCTCATCTATTTATACTAAATAATGAGACTTTGATACCTAAGGAAATGGTAAACCAATCAACACCACTCCTCCATGCAAGTCGACTCATCTCATACATCAAAAAGGTGGCAGCATTCTAAGTAAACACTCAGCTTAGTATTCTACATATCGACTTCCTTGTTTGACAAAAATACTTGACTATTTCAAATATACACATGTTCAAAAGATAAGAATCAAATTGCAAGTATGGTAGACTTCTTCAGAAAAATAGAGTATTCATAACATGACACCAAGTTTCATCCATCTCCCTATTCTTTTGCCCTTAGGTTTATGAAGGAAACAATCAATATTAAGTAGGAAACACATCTCATAGTCAACTCAGTCATAGACTATCAAATCGACATGTTAAGGATGAATTGACTCCCTAATAATAGTGCATAGAATAGTTTGACTAAGCACTTCCATTTTTTGGGTTTTATATCCTTATTTCATGCATTGCAAACACTTTACACAACTTAAAATATCACATTTCCTTTTGCACTTAATCTAAAGAGTTAAATGCACTTTAATATCTACTTGAGCGCTATCATATAGTGCACTATATTCTCATTCATTGACCAAAGAATATACTTATATGAAACAACCTTTATCTTTTATGTAATATATGTATAAATTGACCTCTAATACTTTGCATAATATATACAAATCGGCCTCAAATACTTCCTTTATATATATATATATATTCCATGTTAATTAAATATGTATACATTTGATATTCAAATGAATAAGATCAAGTTAACCATTCATATATAATATTGTTTGTATATATATGCATATATATACCTCTATATGCATGTATACATATGTATACCTATATTGATATGTTTGTATGGACATTTCCATTTGTCACACATACGTATATATTGACCCATGTATACTTATTGTTGGATTTCCAATTCACACCTCTAGAATGTAGATTAGAAATGGAAAACTATGCAAAAATAAACTACTCTTCAAATTAGCAAGGGAAGCTCCCTCTTCGCTAATGATGCTTAAAAAGAAAGTAAACTAAATTATTTCCAAACTTTTTTTTCTCAGCTAAGAGCACAAGGTTATAAAACTCTTTGTTTCATAGCTGATGTTTTCCCTTTCTAGAATTTCAACTACAAGTAGGCCTACTCTAATGACGCTTCTAGCAACTCAAGTAAACTCAGAGCTTGGGAGTTAGAAGTAAACAAGGAATGATTTAACACATATGCTTAAATAAACTCACTTCTAATGCACACCTAAAGACTCATTGTACTTTTAGATGTAAGCTGAAATAAAGATTATATAAGCAGAACACATAAAACCAAATCCGAGACAGTAGATCAGAGTAGCATAGGAGGCATAATATTTCCTTTATCAAATTTATGACAACGATTACACTTCTAGGACAACAGGTTTGTAGCAATAACATACTTACAGTTTAGTAATCAAACCAAAATACACTTGACACAAATTACACATGGACTGAACAATAACTTGCAGCAAAAGGAAAACATGCAAGCTTGCTCTTACACTAAGTGAACAAACACTGAATAATAAAGTTGCAGGAAAAAGTAGGCTTAGGAATTTTTTATCATAATAGAAGTTAAAAGAAATGGGAAAGGCTTCCCTTATTTATACACAAACAAGGAGTAGGGAACCCTAAAATCTCCTTGCTTTTACAACTAGACTTTCCAACTCACAAGCTTTATTTCTAAAACTAAAACATGACAACTAACTAACAACCAGCTAAAACAAAAAGTAGGGAAAGTTTCAACTATTACAATTCAATTTTCTATTTCACAAAGAATAGATAGGCATGAGCCAAGAATAGCAAACTCAAAAAAGGCATTGAGTTAACTACTACTTTTAGTTCTATTCTTGGAAATCTTCACTACCCCAAAAAGGTGACTCATTTCTCTCCAAAAGGATAGTAACTACCACCTTGAACGTTGATTTCTATTGTAAAATATTGAATTTTTATAAAACTTGAATTTTTATTGTGAACATGCCTATGTTCAAAAAAGTTTTGTGCGAACTGTTGAAAACAAGTTGTTGATTTTTCTCGAAAAAGTAGATTCCCGAAAAAAAATTGAGGTATGGGTTTTGTAGAGAATCACGTTCCGGAGAGACCCATTTGATTAGATTTTGAAAATTTGCTGAGGTTTTCCTAAAAAAGCGCAAAAAAAGTAGATTCTTGAAAATATAAATTTTCCAATCTTTAAGAGGATGAAAAAGCAAGCAGACCCAAATCGATGAAATTTGAAAAGGATGACCCCCTTTTTTTGAAAAATGATGCATTAGAAATTTAAAGCATGAAAAAGCATGCCTCTGTGCTTGCCAATCTCGAATCCATGAAGAAGACTAAAAAAAGCACTATGTTTGAGCCTCCAAATCTTGATGAGAAGAAAAAGATGTCTCTCTTCCTCTAGATGCCAACCTGCAAAATATGAAGAATAAATGCTAAAAGCCTTCTTAAATGGAGTTGGAGATGAAAAAGTGCTTTATTCTCCAAGTTTTAAAACTTTGAAGTCAAGTTGGAAATAGAAATGTCAAATGTAGACACTTTTTTGAATGATGAATGATAAAACTTGAAAAATTCTCTAAGGCATCGAACCTTGGGTGCCCCTAGCTAGTTGGGGCACCTTTCTTTAGCAGAGTTAGAAAATTTTCAAGATTTTCAACTTTTTACTTGTAAAGTGCCTCCATTTGAGCTTCGATTCCAGTCGTCTGATGAATCCCATGAACTAGCTGACTGATTCATTACAAAGCCTAATCGAATTTGGAAAGAATCTTCTAAAGGTTGCAAACCCTAAAAATAACTTATGAGTGGTCAAAATCTTGGGCACCTCTGGCTAGCTGGGGCACCTTTACTTGCCAAAGTTAGTTTTTTATTCAAATTTTTTCTATCTCTTCATTCTCCACTCCATGATTAGAAGCTTCTTGTGCATTGAATGTCAGAGACTAAAAAATATGCTAAGGCATGAATAGCTAGGCACCACCTTGATTGGACAAGGGAACCTAGAATCTCTAGTGTTAGACAATTTTTTACCATTTTCAATATTTTCCAACTTCCCTCCTTCATTCTTCGTTTCGCAAATGTCTTTCTCCTTTGGTCAATCTATGCAGCATTTGAAACTTTGAATCTAATACCTAGCAGTTGACCATCCTCCATTAAAGACCTTAGAGCTCTTGTTTATTCTTCTGAAAAAGAAGAATAGACCCACCAGAGAAAAACTAATCTTTTGACAATTCTAATTGGATTAACTGAATCAAGAAGTATTTTCAACCAATTAAAATCAGTTTGAGCTCTAGAAACAAAAAATATATTTTAGAAACTTTCTATTTTTAGAAAATTTTGCCAGTATCCATTTGAGGAGAAACCTAGAAAAACTCTATTTTTAGAAACTTTCTAAAAATAGAAACTTTCCTAAAACGTAGGGCTAAAAAATTGAGATCTAGGTTTTGTAGATAACTTCATTCTTAAGGGACCCAGATCGTCAGATTTTGAAAATTTTGAGTTTTTTTACCAACATGCATGACATACAAATTTTCCATTTTTTTTTACTTTTTTGACAATTTTTACTGGACTTTTAACACTTTCAAAATGCATTAATGAAGCAAAAATTTAATTTTGGGTATTACACACACACACACACATATATATACATATACATCCGATTACACAATCAAACACACATACAATTACTATCTTATTGATAAGAAATATACGTGTGATGTATATGTACATATATACATACATGTCACATTGTCCTCTTGATAACACCATGCCCATAAGCAACCCATTCATAAGCTTGCATAGGTACGTCTACCTAAGTACTCTCATGTATGTGTTCCTTCAAGCGAATGGTTTATCGTCAACATGCATATGCATACATATACATACATTCACATATGCCCACCTCATCAATCAAGCATAGTAGCATAAAGAAGAACCCATAAACTCCAAACACATAAACATCATCCAAGAATGCACTCAATAATAATCAAGATTCTTACTAATGCAAACACATCATACTAAAGGATGACTTACCAATTCCCAACACTATGACTAGACTCACCCATTCTACTATGAGTGTGTGTGTAAGCTCAGTTAGGTTTTGTTACATGTTACCTAACCAAGTTCTTCTTCCTGAGTGATACTTCCCCTTGCTCATGGAGGATTGAATATGAACTTGCATCCAACTTAACACATTCCCATGGTAGTCAGTTGTTCATCAAAACAAGCATTTACATAATACATTTTCATAGTTATAATATCTAATTCATTAACCATTCATTTCTCATATATGCATTTCATCACATAACATTAAATGAAATAAACATTCATTCATAATTCATTGATAACAAAGTGCAAGCACATATATTTCCAATCAAAATTCCAAATACATTCACACATGCAATAATTTACCCTAGCTTAGTAATTGTAAATAGGTAAACACACAATGGGGTGTGACATACTCCCCCCCTTGTGAATCATCATCCTCGATGATTTTATGTAGAAAACATAAACTAAACAAACAAGTAGCATTGTTTTCAAGTACTTTCAAAAGCATGTAAGACATGTGGAAACTTTTGTTGTATCTCAACATAGTCTTCCCAAGTGGTAGAATCTTTTGCATACTGGTCCCACTAGACTTTACACTACAAAACTTCCTGATTACGTAAGTGAAGCTCACGTATTTCAAGCACCTTGATAGGCTTGATTGTTACCACTTTGGGGTCCTATACTTGTAAAGCATTCCAGTCTATTACATGATTTTCTCCTAGTATATACTTCTTTAAGTAAGAAATGTGAAAGGTGTTATGCATCTGGGCAAGATCTGGTGACAACACAATTTGATAAGCTACATGATTCACTTCCTCAAGAATCTCAAAAGGACCTACATAACATGGAGCTAATTTGGATGAATTTCCAAACTTGATGGAAATTTTGTGAGGTTTAACCCTTAACAACACCTTGTCACCTACTACAAAATTTTGGGGTACTCACTTTGCATCTGCATAGCTTTTATGTCTATCATGGGATTTAGCTAATCTTTGCTTAACAATCCTCACTTGTTCTTCCATTTCAGCCAACATTTTTGGCCCAAGACTCACCCTATCCTCAAGTTTATCCCAACTTATAGGCATTCGACACTTTCAACCATATAATGCTTCGAAAGGAGCCATCTTTATTGTGGAATGGAAGGATTTGTTATAAGAAAATTCCACTAAAGGAAAGTAATCTTCTCACTTGTATTGTTGGTCCATGCAATACATTCTAAGTAGGTCTTCGAGTACTTGATTCACCCTTTTTGTTTGTCCATCCATTTTCGGATGATATGCTGAGCTTATATTTAGTTGAGTCCCAAGTGTGGAAAATAAGGTTTTCCAAAACCTTGAGGTGACTCATGCATCCCTATCTGAGATAATTTTCTCAGGAATCCCATGCAGTCTAAACACTTCTTGAATGAATTTCCATGCTATGACAAGAGCTCCATCAGTTAGATTCTCAGGTATGAAATGTGCTACCTTAGTAAGCTTATCCACAACCACAAGAATGGCATTGTGCTTATTCCTTGACATAGGCAATCCTTGCACAAAGTCCACACTTATGACTTGCCACTTGCTTTATGGAATATCATGTGGATATAACAAGCATGTAGGATGATGATTTTTATATTTCACCCTTTGAAATTCTAGGAACCTATCGAAAAATCTAGTAGCATCTCCTTTCATCCCTTTCCAAAAATATAATGGCTTTACATCGGCCAACATTTTTGTCACACCAAGGTGTCCAGAGTATGGTGCTTCATGAAATTCTTTCCATACTAGATTTATTAACTCTTCTAAGTTAGGTACATACATTCTCCCCTTATACCTAAGTAATCCATTGGGTTCAAAATGAAATCCTTCATACCTTGCATCTTGTGAATTTCTTGTGAGTGCTTGCTTAACTTACATATAGTACTCATCCTATTTGCATTTCTGAAATACTTAACCTTTAAAGTCAGTTTGGATTGTCACTATTGAAGCAATATGATGTCTTTGACACAAGGCATTGACAAACTAATTTTATTTTCCCTTGATGTAGCTGATATTGAAGTGATAATCAGATATCAACTTTAACCATCTTATATGCCTTGCATTCATATTAGGTTGAGTAAAGATATATTTCAACCCGTGATGATAAGTTTTGATCTCAAAGCACAATAGCACATTAGGCAATTAGCATCAACTTTGGCACCGTATTTTAGTGTATTTTGAGCACATGAGTTGGAAAATTTGGTTGGCATCAAACTCAACGCAAACAGGCATGGTCAGTTCAACATCCATTTTTGTGTCGACTTTTCCACCATTTTTAGCGCCAGAATTAGTGTCGGTTTTATCGCTAGAAAATCATGGCACCTTTGTTAGCACCTAAAATAGCGTCAGGAAGTAATGACAGAAATGGCACTGGAATTGGCACCCAAATTTGGCTTCCAGTTTTGCTTTCATGTCTACTCCCATTTTTGCTTCTAGTTTTGCTTCCATTTTGCATCCAGTTTTGCTTCCAGTTTTGCCTCCAATTTTGCTTCCAAGTTTGCTTCCAATTTTGCTTCCAATTTTGCTTCCAGTTTTTCTTCCAGTTTTTCTTTTGGTTTTGCTTCCACATTTTCTTCCGGTTTTTGTTCCAGTTTTTCTTTTGGTTTTGCTTCTAGTTTTGATTTGGGTTTTGCTTCCAAGTTTGCTTCCAGTTTTGCTTCTAGTTTTGCTTCCAAATTTGCTTCCAATTTTTCTTCCAATTTTTCTTCCGGTTTTGCTTCCGATTTTGCTTCTAGGTTTGCTTCTGATTTTGCTTCCAGTTTTGCTTCCAAGTTTGCTTCCAGTTTTGCTTCAAATTTTTCTTCCAAGATTACTTCTAGTTTGCTTCTAGTTTGGCTTCTATTGTTGCTTCCTTTTTTGCTTCTAAAAATTCTTCTTGTTTTGCTTCCATTTATTAATTTAATATGTTTTATTTCATTTTAATTAGTTAAATATATCATGCCTCTTAAATAACTCATATGATTATAGAGTACATAATTTAATTATTTAACTCATATGACTAGATAACAATATAATTATCGTAACATGATCATCATCTATAATTAAAACAAGTGAATCAAATATCTATAATTTAATTGAATTTGACAACATCCATCCTGAGCAGTAAATTAAAATCATCATACTTAATAAATATCCATCCAAAAATCATTGACCACTTTTAATAAATATAAATTGACAAGTCAATATCGATAAGATCATCATCACATATAACTAAAACAAGTGAAAGTCAAATATGCCAGTACATCAAAAACATGTCAAAATGATACATGTCCAACAGTCGACATAAGTGAAAATGATACATGTACAAATGATATAAATAAAATTGATAAATTATGTAACTCAAATTGATACAAATCAAGATGATACGTGTCCAAATGATATAGTGAAAATGATACATGTCAATATGATACAACTCAACAATATAGTACAATAGGCTGGGAAAATGATACATATGATAGCAATCATGAAAAGAGTCATCATAATGATATATAAAAAATGATCCATGATGTAGTCTATATGATCGTGAATGTCACTGGTTACTATCACCAATTGTCTCATCATCATCATCACCATCTTGATCATCATCATCATCATCGTCGTCATCGTCATTGTCATCATTGTCATTGGCCTCAGTGTCTTCTGTATCTACATCATCATCATCCTCTGCCATGTGATATGTACCACCAAAACCAATATTTTGTGGATCTATATCATGTTGAGGATCATCTTGATCTTCTAGAAGACCCGTGTTTTGCAAAAAAAAAACATTTAAAATGAAAATTTATTATTTATTTCATGCAATAATTTATTTTTCTATTGTATATCTAATATTACAACATATGAGACAAAACCATAATCATATTACATCATATCAAAGTGCACATACCATAATAAAATTTCAAAATAGTTATAGCTAATACTGGTGAGTCAGGACAAACTTCAGCTTTCAAAAAAAAAGCCAATTAGGCTGGCAGACTTGTGGATCAAGCAAACATTTGGTGGAAGAGGAAGAAAGATGACTAGAACTCTAGAGGCCCACCATAATGGATTTTAGTATTCAACCATGAGAGTGGAAGAGAGAGCTGATATCATGTATCAAAACATTAAGCATGCATTCTTCTAGCCAACAGAGAAGGAGATGATTACTTTGCTTCATTTTAATTTTCATAACCATATCACGGCGTGGGAACCAAGAAGACCAAGGATGTTCAGTTTTATGTGGAGGTAATGGATGCGGTCCAAACTTTAGGAGGGGAAAGAAGGTCAATGTATGATCCTGATGAAATTGACGAAGAACAACAAGAGAGGGACAGGAAAAATAAAATCAATACAAAGTTTCAAGGATTTTTCAAGCGAGTAAGAGAGCTATGGGAGAAACCTCATCTAAAATATTTTGAACTAGAGTTTGATATACCATTTAGAGAGATTGGTTTTCATGGAGTTCCTTTCAAAGCCTCTATTTTTATTGTTCCTACAGTAAACTATTTGGTAGAGTTGGTGGAATTACCTTTCTTATTAATCACTATTAGTTATATTGAGATTGTTAACCTTGAGAGAGTAGGACTTGGGAAAAAGGCATTTGATATGGCTATTGTTTTCAAAGACTTCAAGCGGGATGTACTTCGCATTGATGTCATTCCTCAATCTTCACTTGATGGCATCAAGGAATGGCTGAACTCCATGGATATAAAGTATTATGAAAGCATAATGAACTTGAACTTGCAACCAATTTTGAATAATATTACTGATGATCCTGATAAATTTATTGAAGATGGTGGTTGGGAATTTTTGAATATGGAAGCTAGTGATTCTGATTTTAATAATTTAGAAGAGTCAGATCAAGGATATGAACCCTCTGATGTAGAAGAGGAATCAAAATCATATATCATGTAGCCACCATCAAGAGTGTTACAATCCAACAAGATGGAGGGAATTCTTATAGAAGGATAATTTTCAATATTGCAAGTACTAGATTTAATGCCAACTACAATGGCAACATTGAAATTCCCTAACAGTATTTATGTTAAGGAAATTTCCTTTAGATGCAAGGATTCAAAGCACATCAACCATGTGGTACAAATGATTAAATCCTAGAGATGATCTGTAGCAATGAAAGAGTCTGAAAAGGTAGAGAGAGCTACACTGGTGACTCAAGAGAAACTTCAGCTTTCAAAAACAAAGCCAATTAGGTTGGAAGATGTGTGGATTAGGCCAGCATTTGGTGGAAGAGGATGAAAGATGATTGGAACTCTGGAGGCCCACCATAATGGATTTAAGTATTCAACCATGAGAGAAAAATAGAGAGTTGATATCATGTATCAAAACATTAAGCATGCATTCTTCCAGCCAACGGAGAAGGAGATGATTACTTTGCTTCATTTTCATTTTCATAACCATATCATGGCGTGGGAACCAAGAAGACCAAGGATGTCTAGTTTTATGTGGAGGTAATGGATGTGGTCCAAAATTTAGGAGGGGAGATCCTGATGTCTGCCAAGAGGCATAAAGCCGGATGAATTAAGTTCACCTACATGTCTTCCAAAGTTTCCTTCCAATTTTTATGACTATTTTTCTTGACTGTCATAGTTTACTTACAAATTTGAAATTTCTTTCTGGTCATTTTGATGAGGATATATTTAGCCAATGTGTAAGCACCTTTTGTTTGTATCACAAGCATTTGTGCATTGCAAGAATTTTGATTGTCTATGGTCTACATCTATGTCATCTCACTTATTGGATCTTTTATTTCAATGTTTTCTATGGCCTTCTCTATTTGAGGTAGCACCTGACAATCCTACATGCTTTCCTTAGCTAAGAAGTGGATTTGAATTTGGAAATACTGCACTTTAAAACTAGCTATGGTTTAAGGAGAGCTATTCCAGCTTTGTTGTTGACACTCTCAATCTTCAACAAGGACTTAGATGCATGGACTGAAATACAAGCTCTCAAACTTAGATTTGAATGTGCATAATTTGATTGATTATGGTTTTCACAAGTAGTTGTCTTTACATGACTATTTTGGATTGTCAATATGTGTAATGGTGACTACATCCTTATCAAGTTTGGCTACCCTTACTCAAAATGCCTTGGCCTTTGGAATCAATACAAAGTTGTGCATTGTTATTCCATATTTGTAACATGTAGGACATTTAAGGGGTACAACATATAGAAATTTAGTACTATCATCCAAGGAAAACTTACAGATGGTGTATTAAGAACAACTGAAAATGCTTTTATTAGGGTTAATGCTTTCTTCCCCCACACTGCTGATAATTTCCCCAAAGTATTTTGTATTATTATTTCAACGCATCTCAAAATTCAATGTATTGATTAGCATTTGTTACGCATTTCAGTTGTTTATGCAAATGATGCATATATGTTAACTCAATCAATGTTGTTACTTTGGTAGTTTGAATTTTATGACAACCATCCATTACACATTTCATCTACATCCTTCTACTATTTATTCATGCACATAAACAATCATCTTGTAATCATAAGATTTGAGCTCTATTTACTCATCCTACGCATCAATGAACAACTCAACACAAGAGATGCAAATTGACATATTAACACAACAATATCCAACTAATTTATTGAAACTCAACTATTGATACCTCTTTCTCCATCTAGAGTACAAAATCGTTCCACTTTTTGTTTTGTAACATATTATTTTCAAATTTCTTTGGATGGCAGCCATATTTCTCCTCCTATCAAAACATGGCACATAGACTACTTAAACTAATTAATATGCAATCATTTACTTTTTCCAACAAAATAAAAAATATATATCATTTAACATATTAAATATACTTACAAATGTACATATCAAGGCCTGTAAACCTTTCTGGCCACTGTGATGTGTGGCATGAAGTTTCTCAAGCCTAGCCTTGGAGGCCTTGTCCTAAAACATATACTAATTCAATTTAACTATGCACAAATAAAACTTAAATATCGTTTAATAAATTTGATATAATCTTATGAGAAAATTCAAATACATGTGTACTCTCCTCACCGGACTTCCTCCATGCATCGCACTTCTCATATGCTTTTACAAGCTCTTTCCATACTTTCACACTTACATCAATTGGCCTTCTTTTCTGCCTTAGCTCAGGAGGGATTTTTTTTATCATCTTTGTTTGGTTGCACCAAAATCTCTTGTAGTTTTGAGACATTTGTAGCTTTATCTTCTTTGCAGACCAACCTGTGCCAAAATCAGTCTCCATGTCATGGATAACTATTTTTTTCAGTTGCATGGGTATCTGTGAGAATGGAAAATGTAGATGGTATTTGAACCATTGAAGGCATGATTCCTTCAACCTATTCACAAATGTTTTCCCAGCACCTGTCATTCAGACTTCCCCTAAAACCACCTCGTATTCTATCTTTGTATTGTAGCTACCAATGCAAGATTGATAACATGGTGTGGTGGAAGAAGTTTGTGTCCCAGGAGTGGCTGGGCATTAGAAGTCTCTACTCCCTATTCCACATTCTTAGAGTTTACTATCACTGATTTCCTCTTGGATATTTTTTTCAATCCATGACTAGTTGGGGAATCAATTGATTCCCTTTCACACAATTGATTTGTTTGCAATGTTTGAGGGGAATTACCAAATTGTTTTTATATGTATCTGGAAAGTGTTGTCCAATCCACATTAACCAATTTGTTCACTGCCTCTACCCCCAATATGGAAGCCAATTCCTCTTTATCTTTGTCAGTCTCATGTCCCTATATATATATATACTTAAATTATATTTCTTCTTTTAAATTTAGAAATAAAAAACTAAAAAACTACAATTCCCCTTTATCTTTGTCAGTCTCATGTCCCTATATATATATATAAATTATATTTCTTCTTTTCAATTTTGAAATAAAAAAATAAAAAGTAAAATTCAAAGAAACAATGGAAACATTTACAAATCTATAAATTGACAATGAATTACCTCATTGTGGCCAGAGTCTGTTGACAAGGCTCGCTTCCTTTTATTGCTTGAAATTTTGAGGTGACCTAGGGAAAATTATTTTCATCCAGTCTATGGAGGAAAACGAAGTACACACTGTCAGGTATGAAATTTTTCGTCCAGTTTGTGGTATGAAAGTTTTGTTTTGTGGGAAAATATGTTCGTTGGGTTTGCTTAGTGTTGATAACCTAGGGAAAATATGTTGTTCACTAGGTTTTCTTAGTGTTGATAACCTTATCATGAAAACTCTTTCATAATGCAATCTTGCACGAATTTGTCATGGCATTGGTGACTATGGCGCGACTGGGAAAAACCAAGCGGTTTATGCATTTATTTTTAGTAGTTGCTCAGCAGTGACATGTTCGATGGGTTTGCTTAGTGTTGATAACTTAGGGAAAATATGTTCGTTGGGTTTGCTTAGTGTTGATAATCTTATCATGGAAACTCTTTCATAATGCAATCTTGTACGAATTTTTCATGGCATTGGTGACTATGGCGCAACTAGGAAAAACCAAGTGGTTTTTGTGTTTGTTTTCAACAGTTGCTTAGCAGTGATCGATCCAATTCCCAGATTTTCCAAACAACTCACTATTTCCTTGATACCCAAGTTAGGGAAAGAATACAAAGGCATCCTGGCTTTGTGCTAGAATATTTTGATCCAAAGCTCAAATGGGTAGGGTAAATTTTTTTGTTGGTTTCTCAAAGGTTTTATAATTTATAATGATGGGACAATTTAGAGGTTTCCTAGACAAGTTAGGCCATGAACCAGTAAACAATCACAAATTCAACGAAGAAAATAAAAGTTGTAACCTTACCTATGGTGTCACAAACTAAATCAAATTTCCCATCAGTTGTTGGTAGTGCCCTACTCTCTTCCTTCGTGCGACTTTTTTCCCTTTTTTGTCGTCTGATTTCTTCCTTCACGTAGGAAATTTTTAAAAAAATTATTTTGATTCAGTATTTGACACTTTAGTTGACATTAGTTAACACCAAATTTAGTGTCAACTTTTGATTGTTAATGTAATCTTTTTGGGGCACCTAAGGCAGCACCAAGTGTGCCTAATTGGGCACCTATCATTGTTGTATAGTGACTATTTTCATTGTTCTGTATCATAGGATCCAGAGTGTTGGAAATATTTCCAACTCCTGCCTTGTTTTTGTGACCACTATTGCCCCATGGCTCCTTCATCAGCTTGGTGTGATAGAGCATTTTTTACTGTGGTCCCGCAAGGTGCTTCATCCTTCTCGATGATAGTGTGGTGAAAGCTTTTGTGGCAACATGCGAGTCTTCCTTCTATTCATGGCGGTGTTGCAATGACTCCCACAAGTCTTCTACAATTGGCATGCGGTAGTGCGGTGACCACCGCTGTCCCATGGCTCCTTCATCAGCTCAGTGAGGTAGAGCAGTTTTTACCAAGTTCCCACAAATTGCTTCTTCCTTCTTGGCGGTAGTGCAGTGAAACCTTATGTGGCAGCATTTTTATTCACAAAGGAGGCCATGGAGAGAGGATGTGGATGACATAGAAATACTAAATCACTAAGAGGAAAGTGGGTGGAAATAGATGAGACAGCGAAATCTACAGATACAATAGAGGTAAGAAGAGAAAGAAACCTCAACCAAAGGAGGAAGGCGTTTATGAATTCACAAATGCTACAACATAGAGGAGATATCAATATGTCAAATATATGACTAAAGTGAGGTTTTGTGTTGGATAGCATACTCATTGAAATGATATAATTGGTGTATTATAGGGGCAAGACGAGGCCATGGCAACAAATCATGTCATATCAAATGAGGACACAACGGATGAAGTGAGACATCAACTACTCAAATTTTGACTTAACTTAGGAAAAACAATCTGATGGAATTTTGTGATACGTCCATCTTTTTTCATAGTATTAATGAAATTTATAATGTATTATCCAATCTTGACATAAATTAATGCATGTTGTTGATTATTTTAGATGGAAATTGGAGCAAATGCAGAGCCTGAGCGTTCAACTAGCAAAAGAAGAAGATATGTACATGGACATGGACCTAAAATTGTTAAATCACGTAGATGACAGTGGGTGGAAGAGGATATGACAATGGATACTGTAGACACAACAAATGATTACATTGAAGAAGAGGTAGGTATATATGTTCATACAATTTATATTTTTATTTTTTAAGCCATATTTGATTATATTTTTTTGAAATTGATACATTTATGATTAATCCAATTGCTTCCAAACATTAAATAATGCTTGCGTTTGTTGATAGGTAAAAGATATTGATGAAACACATACTAATACCCAAGATCCAACTGGTTTATTAAGATTTGGACGAGATGATCCAAACCATCCTTTAAACCATACTAGGGCGACAAGAGCAAGATTGAAGAGAACAATACCACCTGATAAATTTGAAGACTGATGAGTCGCATACACTGATGACATGCCACCTAGCCTTAATGATGATGATCATGATAGTGAAAATGCAGTGCATGAAGAAGGATTGAATGAAATGCTTACAGGTTTCTTTGGGGATGGAAACAATTATGACAATAATGATGATATGGCTGACAGTAATGATGATAGCAGGGGTAATTACCACTAACGTAATGTTGATGATAACAACATCAAAGACTGCATCAAGCAAGCAACAAAGACACCCATGTTCAAATCGGGTGCAAGTAGAACCTCAAAACTGGCATGCACATTAATATTATTAGAAATCAAGTCACTATTTGGTTGGTCAGACAAAGGGTTCACTACCCTACTGAAGTGAGTTGAAATGTATTCTTACTTTGCATTGTCAATTGGTGTACATAATTCGTAAACATTCATCAACTTCGTTTATATTTCTTTAAGGGGATTTTAAAACCATATATTGTATATAAAAAGTCCTAGTATAGATTGACATATCAAACATGTTCATCATAAGTCAAACATTCAATTGATTTAATCTCTGGAAATCTTACAGGGCACTAAAAACTAAAATATTCCCTGAAGAGAATTTGTTGCCATCAACTTGCAGAGAGGCACGTCTATTGTTGGTTGAGTTGGGGATTGAATATAAGAAAATTCATTCATGTAAAAATGATTGCATTTTATACATAGATGAATATGAAAATAAGGTAGAATGCCCTATATGCAAAGAGCAGAGATATCGTACAGATGTACAAGGTCCTACAGTTCCAAAGAAGGTTTTACGTCGCATTCCAATTATACCTAGACTTCAATGAATGTTTCATTGCAATTCACTAGCATAATTGATGGACTAGCATGAAAATAATAGGAGTAAAGATGGATTCATGTGAATTCCGACCGACTCCAAAGCAATGAAACACATAGAGGAAAAATGGCCAACAAAATTCAAAGATGAACCTCGTAGTATTAGGTTTGGTCTTGCAATTGATGGAGTGTGCCCATTCTCTTTCTTGATCTCAAATTATAGTGTTTGGCCAATTGGATTGATAGTATACAAAATTCCCCCATGGATGAGTGTTAGAAAGGAGCACCTTATGTTGACTCTCATTGTTCTAGGAAAACATCAAGTTAAAAACATGGATGTTTATCTTGGGCCTTTTATTGATGAGATGCAACTACTATGGAAAGGCATAAGAATGTATGGCATATCACGTCATCCATCAAATAGGTCCTTAATGTTGTATGGTGTGCTATGTTGGACTATTCATGATTTCCTAGGACTTGGTGTTTGTTCTGGTAAGATAAAATATTTATGTATTTACATTCATAATTTATTTTCATCCCAACTTTCATAGTTAGTTTATACTATTTTTGTTGATGTTATTAACATTACTTATTGAATTGCGGGGCTTAAAACAAAGGGTATATTTGCATGTCCAAGATGTGCAGAACAATTTCAAGGGTCATATTCTAAAGATCTACATAAATTTATTTGATAACATATCATGCCATTGGCAATTAGGGGGAATTCATGTCTTACAGTTGACTTAAGGAATGCCATAAGTCGATTATCAACATTTACAAAGTATGTGGTTATATGAAATGTTCATGTGTGAGAGACATAGAGATATTATATTACATTTTAATTTATGACTAAAGGTTCATACTAATTTACTATTCTTATATTAGGTGGGTGACCTCCAAGGAGATCCATGAATCTGAAGTGCCAAAGTGGAAGAAGGAAATTGTAGAAATTATATGTGTATTTGAGAAGGAGCTCCCTACAAGTTTCATGGACCTACAAGTCCATTTACTTATACACTTAGTCGATGACATTGAATTGGCGGGTGTCGTATCAATGAGGTGGATGTTTTACTTTGAGAGGTATATGAAAACTCTTAAAAGATATGTCCGACAAAAGGCACATCTAGAGGGTTGCATGGCTGAAGGGTATGTATTGAATGAAGCATTTTTCTTCCTGTGTGAATTCCTTGGTATTGATTTTGAAGATGGCCCACGCATCTGGGATGAAGAACGAGCATCAGATATTATTGATGGAGAAAAACCACAATCTAATGGTGTTGAAGTACAAATTAGTAAGTAAATTCACGATCAGTGTGGTTTTTTTTCTTGCAATCATTAATTTACTCTATAATTTATTTTTGAAATTAACAGCATGACATTTGGATTTTGAAATAAACATGTTGACATGTAATAGGTGTAGACAAAAGTTCTATACTCGACAAGTTCATTCTATACCACATGGAATTTATGAACAAATGTATTGATTTGTATGATAAAAAGAGAGAAGTGTTAGAAGCAAGGAGACAGTTTAAGAGATTGAACCCAAGGAATACTCCATTTCCCACTCATCTGCTTGGGGAATGGAGCAAAGATTGCACACTAGAATGGGTTACTAAAAAAATTAAAAATCAAATAGAAGATGCAAGTACATATTCAAACATAACAGAAGATGAAATGAACATGTCTAGAGGATGTGAAAGAAAGGTACAATTGGAATTTTACAAAATGTTGTTTCCTTATAGTTTTGACAGACTTAAATATTTTAGTATTCATCATTATATTTATTTTCACTGAAATAAATGGTCTTTCACAGGTGAGGAAATATCCAACAATGTGGGCATATGGTCAACATTATCGTGTAGAAAGTGTAGATGTAAAGAGACGATCCTTCATTTGTGGCATCATGGTTGACTTCGAGCAATCCAGTTGATCAAGCTCAAAAGATAAGAATATAATTGAAGGGAATCTACAATATGTTGGGAAAATACAAGAAATTATTGAGTTGGATTACCGCTCTTTTAAATGTTGTATTTTTAAGTGTAGATGGTATGAAGCATTTGAGAGGACACGAAGACATGATACCCATAGTGGATTTTTTTCTATAGATTCCTCATCATTCCTATTGGAGGATAAGGAGCCTTATGTTCTACCAATTCATTGTGAGCAGGTATTTCTTTAACTCAAACAAGAAGCGATAGTGATCATTAATCTATTAATTCATAGCTTATTACTAATATATACATGTGTTTATTAATCAATAAAATTGTTATAACATACATCTAATATATGTATGTCGTTCATCTGTAGGTATTTTTCTATGAAGATATTTTGGACCCGAAATGGATATTTGTCATACATTATGATCCAAGATTAAGGCATTTATTTGAAAATTCAATAGTGGATACTGAGCAAAACAATGATGGCCAAAAAAATGAGAGATAAGGATTAGAGAACATCGAAGAAATTGACATTCATGATGATGTTGAAGATGGTTATGTTCAGGCACAAGAGGACAACAATCCAAAGTTAGTTGATGTTATGGAAGACAACAATATGGATGGTATAGAAAATGATGATCCAAATACATCTCGTAACAATATAGATGGTCTACAGTCAAAATTTAGTGATGATGAAGATGATACAGGTCAAGATGAGGATGATGATAATATTAAATACTTGAAAGAACATATGAACATTGACAATGATACACTGGATGACATTGTAGCAGACAATAATGTTAATGACCAAGACTTCTAAATCTTCAGAATTATTTGCAATCCATGTTTAAAAAAGGATGATTCTTATGGCCTAAAATTTGAAATGCTTCAGTAATATTACGTTGTACTTGGACAATTGAAAACCTGTTTTATTCTCCTAGCAAGTTTTTTTTATTTTCCATTATAATTCTATACCAAACAACATTTGTGGGGATGGCCTTTTACACCAATCTGAATTTACATGAAGTTCACGAACCTATTGTCAAGCAGTAAATTCCTTTCATAGACAAAAAATGTAAAGGATTCATTTAAGAAAAGAAAGGTAGTCTCTTTCTGAGGGTAATCCACATGCAAAAAGTAAAAATCACATAAAAAACAATTGTACAGTAGAAAATCATATTCAATCAGTTATGTCTTATTTTTCTTGCACACTTATCTGAAAGACATAGGGTATTCACCATACATTTCCATTGACAAAGCAAACATGTGCTTTCATTTATTTTTACTGTATATCTCAGAAGTGAAATTGTTGTTACATAATGATACACTAAGAAAAAAATATATACAAAAAAATGCCAAGAAAATGTTTGAAATGTAACATGCAACCTATTGTGTTGCGCTGAAAGGAATCAAGATTAACTGGGAAAAGAAATAAAAAATAAATTTTGATGATTGCACTTAAAAGTGAACAAGATATGGAAAGTGTGGACAGTGATGGTGTTGAAATTGAAAACCCTGATTCTAATGACATTACTGTTTTATGTCATCAGAGATAAAGAGCACATATAATTTTATATACATAGAAAATGAAGATTTGAAACTAGTAAACTAAAAATGTAAACGCTGTAAGATTTTTCCTTAAACAATAATTCACATACTCACTTACAAAAAAGGGTGAAGCATTTTTTATTCAAACTTTGTTTTCTTTAATAGACATAACAGTAAAAGAATATTTACAAGTACAAGAATATATATGTTGTTTCATAGAAAATAAGGAATGTTTCATAGAATATACAAGTACAAGAATATATACATTGTTTCATAGAATATATACAATATTTCATAGACTTCTAAATTTTTAAAGTTATTTGCAATCTATTGGGTCTCAAAAACGTAGGTTTTTAGACCATAAGAGGGTGCCAATCTCTAAGAGGACTATAATCCTTAATACGAACCAATTAAACTAAATTATTTGAAAGGAATTTAATTCACACCTAACCAGAAACCAAACAAAGCATCCACACAGTAATAAAAAATGTGCCCTGATAAATCTTACAGATTTAAACAACTTGAAAAGACCACTTTGGAGACAAAAAAGCAATAAATAAGCATGAAAATTGACACAACAATTAAACATTGAAAATGGATTACGAGTTATAATTTATCTACTCCATTATATTGCTCAAATTATAAACATACCTAACATGAGTTCTTTTGATATGAATAAGTGGATGAGATGGTCTAGTATATATTCTAATGGATTGAAATGATGATGATATGGTGATCAAAATTGGACCTTGGTTTCCCTATTTGTATGGGAAGCAACAAGCTTCAGGTCCATTCACAAAAGTTACATTGTTTCTTAACTAAAGCATAATTAACATAACATAGAAACTTAAAAAGAGTTTATTGTTGGATGCACCACAATCCATTAATCATCAGCAAGTGTCTGTGACCACCTAAGATCTATTCAAGGCGCAAGCACCATGTTAATGTGTCCACAACAACCAAACTCTGACTACGTCCTCATACAACTTGTGCAAGGAACAAATTAACCTTTGACATGTGATCAATGTATTGCTCCTGGGCATAAGTGTTTGCATTCTGTAGAGTGTATGTAATTGCATTCTCTAATCCAACAATCCTCTTGAGCTGCTTATGCATTTTCGTGAGTACCTCATCCTCATCATTGATGTCATCAAGGATGCCTAGCAAATATTTTGATATCCCATTTTTCCAAGTTTTTTGATCCTTCAAATATGTTTCTTCAAAGAAATCTAGCATGGCCATACATAGTGGCTGGCTGAAGTCATTCAATTCCTATGTCAAGATATTTTGGAATTTTTCATGTGTATTCATGAGGCTCTAACATTCTTGGAGCAAAGCATTATTATCTCCATCTTTTTCCTTGATATGGGATTCCATTTCCTTCATCCTATCAAACAGAATTCCATGCTCCATGAGGGCCTTGTATGTTCCACTATGAGCACACTAGACACCATCTGCATGTTGGAACATATCTTTGAATTTCATACAAATTATCCCTGATGCTACTTCAAAAGTAGTAGCCTTCAATTTTATTTTTAGTTCTTCCTATTCCTTTTGACCCTTTTCAAATTTATGTTTCCATTGAGTAGTCTCATACATGGCCTCTAACACTTTTTTTCATGTTTAATTAAAGGAGAGTAAAGCCTTGGAGAAGCAGACAACCTATATTTGTAGTTGGTTAATTCTTGTTTCAACCTGTCATTTTCCTCTATCAACCACTGGTTATCTCTTACTAGATTTTGGATCTGGGCTTTGGTGAATTTGGCTACATTCACATTCAAGTCAGCAGTCTCCAAGGGATCTGTCTCCCCTACTCTTTGCACCAGGAGATGTCCAAAAATCTGATCATGGTTAATGAGAGAAGGCATATTTCCTGGGGGTAAAGAGCCCAAATTTGTAAAGTGGTATTACCGGGATTGTACCCTAGCCCTATCTAGACCCTATCACCTGCTTCATCCGTTATTTGCAAAGTTTTATTCTTTCTCTTCAAAAAGTTGTCAAACACAATGGCTGAACTAATATCCCACCTAGGAAGGAGCATAACTCCAACTTCTTACAATAATTCTCTTCCTCTCTCAGCAGTCATGTTTCTCATTTCCCTATCAACTTCATGTTGCAACTCTTTCAAGGCATAAGCCTCTTTCTCAGGTCAATGTCCTTTAACCTTTCTCTTATTAGTCTTCCTTTATACTCATATATAAAGGGCTTAAATTCAAGGGTCTGCACAAAAGTATCATCTGCAACAAATTCCTAACTTGCACGTTGCCTCACATCATCTGATAGCTTATTAGAGGCTTCAAAGGTGATCACACTTCTTTCCAATGGCATCCCATTTTGGGGTATAATAGGAGCATTAAACTATGAGACTTCTTCTTCCTCAGTGTTATCTTCTTCAATGGATGGGGAACCAACTGAAAAGCTCACTTCAGTAGTAGGATGAGGTGATAAGTGATCTAGTGGTGTGATATTTTCTACTTGCCTCCTAGAACTAATTCCCCTTCCTCTTTCAAATTCCACAAGTGGCACATCTCGTATCAGTACTTCTTCATGGAGGATTAACTATTCAATTCTTTCTATAGGATCCTATACCTCAGGGAAAGCCCCTACGTAGCTTGGATTGTTATTCACCTTCCAAGCCTCAGCCATCATAACTCTACTGTAAGCATTCATTCTCATCATTTTTTTTTTCTTCACAATTTCTGATGACATCTTCTAAAAGGAAACTATGCTCATACCCTTTTAATTTCTAAAAAAATTGGCATCACAAATGAAGTGTTCGGGATCAAAATTCTCCCTTTTGTTGCCAATCGGCAAGCCATAATAATCCAGTTTACCACTAACCAAGTCATAGCTTGAATCAGAGATAATAGTGAAATCACCAAAGCATAAAGTGGAAGGCATGAAATTTTTCCTCCCATAGCTCTTTAAATGCATGAAAGCTGAAAATGACAATTGCCTTATGATCTCTAAATAAGCAACTCTGTTTGGCACAGTCTTAGGCAAAAAATAAGGTGTAGCTTCAAATCCATAAACCCTAATAATAGTACAATCCCCAAACATGTACCAGTCCCCCCAATTGTGATTTATCCCTGCTTCATGACCCATATCTTTTGGTCAGAGAAATCTTAAGATCTCTGGGAGAGGTTGTAGTCACATTTGTGGCCTAGCATCTTGTATAGTGGTTTAACAAAATATTCCTCAAAATATAGGTAGTGGGACCTCCCACACCTATTTTCCCACACAAATGTCCACATTTGTATAGGCCTTGAATTTCCATCATTATCTAAGTCTTTTATTCTTAATTCCTCACCCCATATCCCCATCACCTACCCTTCATATAATATCATGTACATGAAAAGAGAATAGTGCTTGAAATTAATGGCTTCACTATCATTCTTGATGATATTGAGGGAATTATTGATGGCCTCTAATCAATACTCTACATAAACATAGGGTCGGGCATTATGGCTTTGGATTTCTATGGCTAAAACCATGGGAGCAATTGGCATGTTCTCAGGAACATCAATTCCTAGTACTTGACCAGCTAAGTAATAAGTGTATTGAAAGTATTCTTCAAACAAAGCCACAGAGAATGGGGGCTTATCTTCACTAGAGAACCTCATAGTTTGGTTACCCACACCTTTAACCCTATGTAGAGGCAATTTCCAACTCTTGTAACTTGTGTCCATGGTGCGGTATTCCTCCAACAAGTCTCTAATTCATAATTTTGTTTTCAGGGATGTGTAATCTTATTTGTCTTACCAATATCTTAATGTCTCATCGACATTAGATCGTATGTTCCTCTGATGTTGGTTTCTAGTGTCAATGAGACAAGTTAATGTCTCTTGCCGATATTCCATTGTATCATCAACAATGACTTTGTTATATCCAAGAGTTGTGTTTTGCCGAGCACTTGTAGATATATCTTGTTGATGTGACATAAGTGATTCTCTCCTCAATATGCTTGTATCTTGTTGACATTCATTGTTTTACATCGTCAATGAGAAATATAAATAAGTCTCTTTGACATAGGGGTGTCTCATTTACATTTCTGATTTGTGCTTTGTGCTAATGTCGGGGAGACTTTGGAGGGACTCTCATGGACAAGGTGTTGTTTTGGCGATATGCTATGAGCAATCATAGGAGTATTTGACATGAGGAATACACTTTGATACTGTGATCAAGGGTTTTATTTGGAAGCTCACGTGAGGGATTTTATTAAATTTAATTTATTATGATAGGAATTCTATGCATATGGTGGATGTAAGAGATGAGTGAAAATGGAAGTATGCAAAAATAATTAGGATGGAATTTTGGCTACAACACAATCCATGTTTAAAAAAGGATGATTCTTATGGCCTAAAATTTGAAATGCTTCAGTAATATTATTTGTGTCGATACAAATTACTTATTGCAATATCCTTAAATTGTTCAATCTTTGGTATGAATTGTTAGCAGAAAAAATTAGGAATACTTGGATGCTTCTTCCATTCATTTTGTATCAACATATGTTCATGAAGACACAAAAGTTAATAGCTCAATCAGGTAGAGCTTTTGTGATTTTCAAATGAAGAGTAAGGTACATTTTTATTTTTGTTGCATTACAGTCATGTGCATAAACAAAATAAAAAGATTACATTACTAGATTGCACTTATGCAGATGCATACAATATAGGAAAGATTGCACAATCCTTTAAAAAATGTAGTCTTCATTGATAATAAAAATGTATGTTGTTCCACACAAGTCGTGGAACTGACTATTTGAATGAATATAATTGAAAAACTATACATTTATAGATACAAAAGAGAAAAATTCACATAAAGAGAAAGGGGACAATGACGAATCTTAGTTGCTTTATTTTGCATCATCTTTAGTCTTCCCGCTTGTCTAAGCCTCCAAGTTGATGGCTTCCTTGCTACTCCTAAGTTCCCTACATTTGAGTGAGAAGAGTGTTGTTAGAGCAATGAAGGATCACCAATCAAAATGTGTGCATACATCTATAAACATATAATTTGATCATCATGTGCATTCAAATAACTTGCATACCATAGATGTCCAGGAAAACTAGAAAGTTATCAAACATATCTATCATATGCTCAGTTTTAACTAACATTTTTTCTCATTGTGCAGGTATAGATAAAATTAGGTTGTTTTGTTTATCTGGTTACAGCATGTGGGGTGAAATGTGGCTCCCACAAGGGCTAAGCCCAGCCTACTGCCCTATTGTTTCATTTGAGAAGGATAATCACAAGTAAACCATCCATGAAGCATTAAAGATCAATGTTTGCAAGGATAGTGGAGTATGTTGATAAGGGGTAATCTCCTTATTGATAAAGATTTATCCTTATTAATAAGAACATTCCACTATCAACATAGCCATGATTCTGAAAAAATTGATCATCAAGGATTCCAAGATAGTTTTCATTAACAGTCTGGTTAAAAGTAAGTGACCCCAAGCATCATAACAGTCACAAGAATTGAACATGAGGGGTAGTCATGTAGATTAAAAGCTTACACAATAGTCATCACTTGCAAAAATAGAGACAACATGTTTCCACATAGAAAATTAAATCAAATGCATGAAAGGTACAATGATGAGGTCCATAATAGTGAATGTTGCTTAAGAGAGATTGAAGGACAACATTTTGTATCAAGGAGAACAAGGTATCCTCAAACTCTATTGTACCTGAGTATGACAATACCTAAGCTTCTGATGTTTCTAGATGGAACCTATAGCAGAAAATTTTAGTCTCCATTTGAAGGAACTATCTTCGGAGCTCTTCTGTGAAATGAGGGTTGAAAACATTAGAAGAAAAGAAATACCATAATTCTAAAGTAACACTTTGTATCAAGACAAATGTCAGAAAGTATAATTAAAAAGACAAATCCTTACAATTGGACCTCGAATTGGACCAAACAAATTTATGATTTTATCTTTAGAATGTAGGAACTTTCTTTGTCGGAGCTTCACGACTTGAAATTGGATCTCCAATTGGACCAATAAAATTTATGATTTTATCTTTAGAATATAGGAACTTTCTCTATTCGATATTCAAGACCTCAAATTAGATCAAAAGTTGGATAAGCAGATTTATGATTTTATCTTTAGAATGTACAAACTTTCTCTATCGGATATTAAAGATGTAAGGTTGGATCAGAAACTGGATAAGTAGATTTATGATTTTATCTTTAGAATGTAGGAACTTCCTTTGTCGGATATTTGGAAATTCCAATACAAAAGTTCTACTTCGGAGTGAAAAATCCTGAAAGTGTTTCACACCGGCTCAAGGTACAATCCAACCTAGTTATGACACCGATAGCAATCCAATTTTCTCTGAACCGTCCATACCAGAATGTTGCATCATAATCTATTCTTCTTGCACATAAAAATGCCACATATTAACCCCTTCTAAATAAAACTCAAAATACCATGAAACAATTAGTCCCCTATATTAGTAAGTAGGCAGTCTATAGGGCATAGTTTGATTTTATACAAGGATGCTCATGAAAGGAATCTTCAAGTGACAATGAGTGAGTTATTTGATATTGCAGGTGATGGTGCAATATCCAGTCTTAAAGGTAGTTAGCAAAGGAGTAAATGTGCAAAAAAATCAAATTGTACACAACAAACAATTCACAATTTTATCTTGCATAATGCCTTAATTTTGAAGACAAAAATCTCATCGTATCTTGATGAAAGTAGTGACCTTAATGGTCAATCACTCACAACCATGATTTTAAAACATGTTATTGTGCTTATGGAGGCAGCATTTTAAGCAAGGCATTGAGTGGTGGTTTGGAACAATGGCAGGTATGAAGGACTTTCTTTATATTTGATGCAGGAGCATCCAGTGGTGTGAGGGAAATCTTGCATCACCCAAAAATATGCTTTCCATGTATGTTCCTTTTGTTTTCTTTTTGTAGATTTTTTTGCATTTCTGGATACCCTTTTCATCGAATAAGAGTTCCCAACTTTCAGAACTACTTTTCTGCTTTTTTTGCTCAACTGCTATTTTTAGTAGGTGTGAATTTGAAGGTGTGGGAAGACATAAATTTATGGGAAGGTTCAGGATGGAAAAATAAGCACTTTGGCGAAAGAATCAAGTCAAGATCATTCATGGTTTGAAAGTTATTCAAGTTCCAGTTTCTACTTTTTGCTCTGAAAAACCTTCTGAGTCCAATTTGAGGCACTAAATGGTCTTGTATAGTTCTTAGCACGTTCTTCACTCTGAGACCTTTCCGACAGTGCAAACGGTTTGAAAAACGGAGTCCTGGATCAAAAGTTATGGCTTCTAAAAGTTGGCCGATTTTTTTGGAAAATTGCCAATTTTCGAATTAGGACTCAAATTTTGAATTTCAAATTGTAATTTTTGGCGCTAAACCGCCAAACTCATAACTTGAATGTTGTTTTTGGCTCCAAACCAAAAGGGGGCTATTTATGGGTTAGTTTCTGATTTTTGGGGTAGCTTTTTGGGAAAAGAGTTCGCATGCTGCGAAAGGGGAACTTCTGTAACTTCTGTAATTTCTGAAACTTCTGTAGCTTGCATGTATCGCAGAGCTCGAGGATTTGGGATCCTATGCATGTAAGAATTCCATATTATTGAATAAAATATTATTCTCTATTATGTGAGTGTTTTCTTTTGTGTCTCGAGTTTTCTCCCTCGTCAGGTGGTATTAGAGTAGGTTTTCTTGAGCGTGTGGACAGATCGTCGATCGTGAGGCAATTCACACCAGGACCGTGGTTGTGGGTTTGAGGTATTCAAGATGCCTCCAAGAGTGATTCCTAGTAGGCATGGTGGTGCCAGAGGTTGCAGGAATGCTAGTGGAAGAGATCCATTGGCAGCTAAGGGTTTCAAAGCCCTCAAGAGACAAATTGATGCATTGTAGGAACAAATGAGGAGTTAAACCTGGGGAGGAGAGGAGAAAGAGAATATGAAGAAGAGGTGGAAGATTCAAATGTAGAAGAGGAAGAAGAAGTGATTGATCAAGATCAGATTCGGCTGATAAGGGCCATTCTGAAGATTGGAAAAAGACCCAGAATAGAAGTCCCCAGTTATTCTGGAAGTTTGAACCCAGAAGAGTTGATCAACTGGATCAATGAGCTAGAAGAGTATTTTGAGTATGAAGAAGTAGAGGAACCAAATCGGGTTAAGTTTGCAAAAATGAAGCTAAAGGGCCATGCCAATATCTGGTGGAAAGAGGTCCAGTTGGAGAGAAATCGAAAAGGAAAATGAAAGATCAACAGTTGGGATCGCATGGTGGAGAAACTAAAGAAGAAGTTCATACCAGTGGACTACGAGTTAGATCTACTGAAGAAATTGCAAGGGTTCAAGCAAGGAAGTAGATCTGTGAAAGAATACACAGAATATTTTCACAAGATGATCATCAAAACGGGCCATGCAGAGGCCAACACGGAGAAGGTAGCCTGTTATCTTAATGGGTTATGACCGAGCATTCAAGAGGAGCTAAACATAGTCAGAATGACCACCATTAAGGATGCGTACCAGTTTTCTCTAAAAGTTGAGGAGAAACTAAACAAAATATTTGACAGCAAGTAAAAAGGATGAGGAGGTCAAAGTGGAAGGGGTAGTGGAAGATCTTCTGGAAGCCGGAATGAGGATGAAAGCAAAAATGAAGATGTGGGTACTAGTCGAAGCCAGAAGAATGATAACTTCTACCACCCTCATGATCAAAACAGTGGTGATCAAAGAGGTAGAGGACGAGGAAGATCTGGGCCAGGACTCGGAAGAGGTGGTTTCAGAGGAACTTGTTTCCATTGTGGTGAAGAAGGGCATCAAGCCTATGAATGTCCACAACACCAGGGAAGGACAAATAGAAGGCCGGAAGGTCATGGAAGAGTTGCACATGCAGATGAGGAGGCTCAATCCGAGCATTTAGATGATGTTGAAAGGGGAGAAGCCCTAGTGGTTAGAAGAGCCCTGGTGACTAAAGAGAAGGAGCCAGAACAGAGGAAGAATCTATTCCGCACAAGGTGCATGTGTAAAGACAAATGCTGTGATGTCATTATTGACAGTGGGAGTACCGATAATTTGGTGTCAGAAGAGATGGTTACGAAGTTGAAGCTGAAAAGGGAAAGGCATCCACATCCATATCGGATTGCCTGGTTGCAGAAAGACCACAAAGTTTTGGTCAATGAGCAGTGCCTGGTGAAGTTCAAGATCATAAGCTATCGTGATGAGGTACTCTGTGATATCGTCCCCATGGATGCATGTCACATGTTGTTGGGGAGGTCATGGCAATTCGATAGGCGAGTTGTACACGATGGCCATGCAAACACTTATTCCCTGATGAAGGATGGAGTCCTCCATAAGTTGAAAGCCCTGAAGAAGGATGAAGAAAAGGTATGCAGTAGTGCTAGAATTTGTTTTGTCGATGGAAATAAATTTTTAGAAGGCATGAAGCATGAGTGTATGTGTTATGCATTGATTCCTAGAATGGAAAAGGAAGATAGTGAGAAGGTGCCAGTAGAATTTTCTGGACTATTGAATGAGTTTCAGGATATTGTTTATGATAACGTACCTGAGGGTTTACCACCAATGAGGAAAATCAGTCATCAGATTGACCTGATCCCTAGAGCCAGTTTGCCGAATAAGGCAGCTCACAGAATGACTCCTGCAGAAAATGAGTTGAACAGAACAGTTCAGGAGTTGTTGAGAAAGAGTTTGATTTGAGAGAGTCTGAGCCCATGTGCAGTACCTGTAGTACTAGCACCAAAGAAGGATGGGGAGTGGAGGATGTGTACAGACTCCCGGGCCATAAACAAGATAACAATCAAGTACAGATTTCCCTTGCCAAGGATGGATGACCTGATGGACTATTTGAGTGGAGCTCAGTACTTCACAAAGATCAATTTGAAGAGTGGATATCACTAGATCTAGATTTGAGAGGGTGATGAATGGAAGAATTCCTTCAAGACCAAGGAGGGCCTGTACGAGTGGTTAGTCATGCCTTTTGGGCTAACCAATGCACCGAGCACATTCATGCGGCTCATGAATGAGGTACTGAAAGAGTTTTTGGGAAGTTTTGTCATTGTGTATTTAGATGATATTTTTATTTTCAGTAAGACATTGGATGAGCATTTAATGCATATTCTTAGGATTTTTGAGAAGTTGAGAGAGGAGAAACTATTGATAAATTTGAAAAAGTGTAGTTTTGTTAAGAAGGAGTTAGTGTACTTGGGGTTTTTTGTCTCGGTAGAAGGTCTCAAGATGGACCCAGAGAAGGTGAAGGCTATTCTAGAATGGCCTACCCTAAGAACTTCTACTAAGGTGAGATCTTTCCATGGTTTGGCCAATTTTGACAGAAATTTCATTAGAAACTTCAGTAGTATTTGTGCACCCCTAATTGAAACAATGAGATGGGATAGAAAAGAGTTCAAGTGGAGCACTGGAGCAGCGAAGAGTTTTGATCTGTTGAAGTAGAAGGTGACAGAGCAACCAGTTTTATCCCTCTCAGATTTCAATAAGGTGTTTCAGGTGGATTCTGATGCCAGTGGTTGTGCCATTGGAGCAATGATGAGCCAAGAAGGTAAGCCCATTGCCTATTTCAATGAAAAGTTAAATGAAGCAAAGAGAAAGTACTCTGTATATGATCAGGAATTCTATGCAATAGTTCAAGCATTAAAGAAATGGAGACATTATTTTTTACCAAAGGAATTTGTTGTGTTTATCGATCATCAAGCATTACAGTATCTGAATAGTCAAGGAAAATTAAATCAGAGGCATATGAAATGGGTAGAGTTTTTGCAAAGTTATACCTTTGTTTTAAAGTATAGGAGTGGGAAGTTGAATAGGGTTGCAGATGCCTTAAGTAGGAGGCAAACATTGTTGACAGAGATGCAGATTGAAGTGGTTGGGTTCAATGAACTCAAGACATTGTATCCTGATTTTGCAGAAGCTTGGAAAGCTTGCAAGGAGCCTGTTACAATTGACAGGACGAAGTGGCTAGATTTCATAATCCAAGATGGCATGTTGTTTAAGGGAAGTCAATTGTGTATTCTGAGGAGTTCCATGAGGGAGAACCTGATAAAGGAGAAGCATAGTGGAGGAATGGCAGGACATTTTGGTCAGGATAAGACCATTGCCATTATTAGTGAGCATTATTATTGGCCTCAATTATCACAGGATGTGAAGAAGTTTGTGCAGAGTTGTAGGGTATGTCAGATGGCTAAAGGAGTGAGCCAGAATACTGGGTTGTATCAACCCTTACCTGTATCAGAGAGGCCTTGGGAAGATATAAGTATGGACTTTGTTCTTGGTTTTCCAAGGACACAAAGAGGGAATGATTCAGTATTTGTGGTAGTTGAAAAGTTTTCGAAGATGGCACATTTCATTCCATGCCATAAGACCCATGATGCAATCCACAATGCTGACTTGTTCTTCAGAGAGGTAGTGAGGCTACATGGTCTGCCAAAGAGTATAGTCTCAGACCGTGACACAAAATTTGTAGGATACTTTTGGAGGACCTTGTGGAAGAAGTTGAAAAAAAAGTTGAAGTTCAGTTCTACACACCATCCACAAACTGATGGGCAGACTGAGGTTGTGAACAGAAGTTTGGGTAACCTATTGAGATGCTTGGTAGGAGATAAACCCAAGGGATGGGACTTGATCTTACCCCAGGAATAATTTTATTACAACAATTCTGTCAACAGAAGCACTGGTAGATCACCATTCTAGATTGTGTATGGAGGTAGTCCCAAGACCGCTCCAAAATTGAGGAAGATGGACCAAGAGAAGAAGACAAGTGTCAAAGCTGAAGATTTTGCAGAGCACATTAAGAATATACATGAGAAGGTAAGAGAACATATTAACAAGATGAATATGCAGTATAAGGCTAAGGAAGATCAGAAGAGGAGGTATAAGGAGTTTCAGATTGGTGATGATGTGATGGTCCACTTGAGGAAAGAAAGGTTTCCAGTGGGAACCTATAAAAAATTGAAGATGAAGAAGTTCGGTCCCTGTAAAATTTTGAAGAGGCATGATTCAGGGAATGCATATGAGGTAGAGTTTCCAGATGGATTCAACATTTCCCCTGTGTTCAATATTTCAGATTTGACAGAGTATCATGAAGGTGGCGCAGAAGAAGTACCAACAATGGAACAATCTAGCATTCCAGCACCTACTTCAGAGAAGGAGGAGATTGAAGAAATCCTAGATAGCCATGTGGGAAGGAGTACCAGAAATAGGCAGTATGAAGAATATCTAGTGAAGTGGAGAGGAAGGCCTATGGAAGATTCATCCTAGCTGTCTAAGGCAGAGGTTGGCCGCTTGGGTTTTCCTCAACCATCTGAGACGTGATGGGGTCACTTCTCAAATTACCCTGGGTGTCCGATGCAGGAGCATCCAGTGGTGTGAGGGCAATCTTGCATCACCCAAAACTATGCTTTCCATTTATGTTCCTTTTGTTTACTTTTTGTAGATGTTTTTGCATTTCTGGATACCTTTTCATCAAATAAAAGTTCCCAACTTTCAGAACTGCTTTTCTATTTTTTCTGCTCAACTACTATTTTTAGCAGGTTTGAATTTGAAGGCATGGGAAGACATAAATTTATGGGAAGGTTCAGGATGGAAAAATAAGCACTTTGGCGAAAGAATCAGGTCAAGATCATTCATGGTTTGAAAGTTATTCAAGTTCCAGTTTCTGCTTTTTGCCTTGAAAAACTTTCCAAGTCCAGTTTGAGGTACTAAATGGTCCCGTACTATCCTTAGCACGTTCTTCACTCTGAGACCTTTCTGATGGTGCAAACGATTTGAAAAACAGAGTCTTGGATCAAAAGTTATGGCTTCTGGAAGTTGGCCGATTTTTTTGGAAAATTGCCAATTTTTGAATTAGGACTCAAATTTTGAATTTCAAATTGTAACTTTTGGCGCTAAACCGCCAAAACTCATAACTCGAATGTTGTTTTTGGCTCCAAACCAAAAGGGGGCTATTTATGGGCTAGTTTCTGATTTTTGGGGTAGCTGTTTGGGAAAAGAGTTTGCATGCTGCGAAAGGGGAACTTCTATAATTTCTGAAACTTTTGTAGCTTGCATGTATTGCAGAGCTCGAGGATTTGGAATCCTCTGCATGTAAGAATTCCATATTATTGAATAAAATATTATTCTCTATTCTGTGATTGTTTTCTTTTGTGTCTTAGGTTTGCTCCTTCATCAATATGCATCACATTATCTAATCATAGGATAATACATCATTTATTTATTTTTTTAAATCAAAAGAAATTATTCTAAACCCTATATAGGACACATTGATACTTCAAAAGCATCTGATTTATTTTTTAAAATTAAAAGAAGTCATTCTAAACCCTAGATAGGATACATTGATACTTCAAAAGCATCTGAAGGAATTTGAGATTATTCAAACATATGTCAATTAAATACCTGGATTACAAACAATAGTGTGAACAATGTAACCCTTGTTGATCAAAGGAGGAATGAGATAAAAATCAATGAATCCTATGCCTCCTTACCATTCTTTGTCATTCTTTACTGAAACGCTTCTCCATTTTGGCGGGCTACGCCTGAAAATAAGGATTCAACAAAGGTTTTATTGTATGTTTATTAAAATGAAAACTCCATTCTGGCGGGCTATGCTTGAAAATAAGATTTCGACAAAATTTTTAGAGTATGTTGATTAGAGTTTTAGAGTATTTTGGTAGGCTATATTCTTGATTCCTTAAATTATTTATTCAAATGGATTGTGACTGATGTGATTTGTTGCACTTAGTGTTGTAAATTGTAATGATTCCACGATTACCATACTACCGTCGTCTCTTATTATACCTATTGTGGTATGGTGGGGTTTTTCCCTTCCCTTCTCTTGTTTACCACACTACCACCTTGCTCAAGGATTCTTGTTGTAGGGTTGCAGTGTATACCTCTCTACCACATATGTTGCTCACCTTCCTGGCAGTATAGCGGTGTATGCTTTTGATCATTACTTGAAGAGTGTCGATGAGACAATCTTATTTGTCTTACCGATATTTCACTATTTTACATCGTTGGTGAGAAATATAAATAAGTCTCTTTGAAATAGGGGTGTCTAAACCGGCACTAAACCCGAAGCTAAACTTGAAGCTAAAGCGGGAGCTAAAAGTGGCACTAAAATCGAAGCTAAACTCGAAGCCAAAGGCGGTGCTAACTGGGGTGCCACACTCAGAGCTAATATCAACACTAAAGACAATGCTAATTTTGGCACCAATGAGCACCTTAATTAGCACCAACTTGTCCTAATCGACACAAATAAATGCCAAAAATAGTGCCATCCTGATAAATGGCGCTGACGTTTTCAAAATTTGGCAAAAAATACATTAAAATAGTGGGTGGAAGCAAAAAATAGAGCGAAAAATGGAGCAAATCATAGGGATTTGTTGTAGTGAAGGGATTTCCCAACAAGTAATGCCTCCACATCTACTATGCATGAACCAACGCCACTAACTCTAAATCATGTGAGGCATAATTTTTCTCATAGGGTTTTAGCTTCCTTGATTCATAAGCAATTACTTACCCTTCTTGCACTAAAACACCACCTAATCCCTCTCCTAATGCATCTGTGATAACAGTGAAGTCTCCATTAGGATCTAGTACTTTCAAAATTGGGGTAGTAGTTATCTTCTCTTTGAGTAGATCAAATGCTACTTGGCACTTTTCGGTCCAATCAAACTTCTTCCCTTTCTTTTGCAAAGAAGTAATTGACAGGCTATCTTGGAGAATTTTGCAACAAACTTTCTATAATATCCTATCAAACCCATAAAAATTCTTACCTTAGAGATATTTTTGGGCACTAGCCATTCTAGCACTACCTTGATCTTAGCTGGACCAACTGAGACACCATCTACTGAGATCACATGTCCAAGATAATGCACTCTCTTCTGAAAGAAGGTACACTTAAAGATTTTCCCATACATCTTATGTTCTCTCAGTCATTGTAGAACTATCTCTAAATGCTTATGATGATCCTCCTCATTCCTTAAATAAATTAGGATATCATCTAAGAAAATGAAGACAAACTTATCTAGGAAATCCTTAAATATGTTGTTCATTAGGTTCATAAATGTTGTTGGTGCATTAGTTAGTCCAAAGGGTAGAACTGTAAACTCATAATTCCCATATCTAGTTTTGAATGTAGTCTTGAAGATGTCCTCATCTTTGATTCTTAACTAGTGGTATCTAGATTGCACATCAATCTTAGAAAATACAACTCCCTGCATTTGATCAAAAAGATCATCAACATGCATAGCAATGGATACTTGTTCTTTACTGTAGCTTTATTAAGCATGTGATAATCTATGCACAAACACAAAGTACCATCCTTCTTTTTCACAAAGATTACTAGTGATCCCCAAGGTGATACACTTGGTCTTATCAATACCTTAGACAACAATTCATCCAGTTGTGCCTTAAGCTCCATTAACTCAGTTGTTTTCTTTATGTAAGGTATTTTGGAAATAGGTTTGATCTTGGTACTATATCAATTGAGAAGTCGAATATCCTTTTTGGTGGTAGTCCAGATAATTCCTTTGGAAACACATCCAAAAACTTTCTCAAGATAGGATATTTTTCCATATTTGTATTCCCAGTTTCCACCATTTCACCTTCTTCCATCTCTTGGTAACTCTGTGGTCCAAAGTTGTCAAGACCTTCTTGAGAGTTAGATCCCTTATAATCTTCAAGCTTTTCTATCTTTACTGCAAAGATCTTGCATCCTTTCTTCTTAGCCCTAAGAAATTGCATAGCAAATATTGGACACAACTTGACCTCCCTAGGTATCCCTTGTAGCATCACTTGGTTACCAAAATCATCCAACCATTCTTTTGTTTTTTCATGGAAATCTACCTTGGCTCTATGTCTCCAAAGCCAGTTCATTCCTAGGATAACATCATAGGATCCTAAGGGTGCTACATATAGGTTTACCTCCATAGAAGAATAAGGTAGATCAATCCTAGCTTCGAACAAACATTGTTCCACTATTGCTCTTGTCTAGTTTGCATATTCTACAACCCATGACTTTACCCAAAAGACGTATTGGGATAATGCATAGCATAGTGGTCTCCCCCACATGTGAAGCATACAGTGGTCGTTCTTTCTTCCTTGTAGGTTCTCCAGATTTATTAGCATTTCTACTAGTGTTGTTAGAATTTCCACCATTGGAAGTATTCCTCTTGCGTTCCCTCCTTGATTCTCTTCCATTATTTTAGGGTCCTTTTTCTCCTTGTTTTTCCAAATGTTGCACAACTTCAAACTTCTTTGGAGTTGGTTTGACTTGATCTCCCATAATTTTCTTACGATTTCTATTCTCTTGGCGGATGGAGATAGCTTTGAGCTTCTACTCTACTTAGCATCATTCTCATACACTAGATAGATAGTGGTTGGACCATGAACATATACCTCTCCTCCAATCTGGATATTAAGCCCCATGATGAATTTCCTTATGTGGAAATGTTCATCCTTTTGATACATTGGTACATAATGTAACAGATAGGTAAAATTTTCCCAATACTCATTTATTGACATCTCACCCTGTCTCAAATTCTAAAAATTAGTGAGTTTCTGGTCAAAAAAGAGTTGGGGTAACCATCTTTTTTGGAATATTTCCAAAAACTCATTCCATGTAAGTTTCAGCGAGTTAAGAATGAGTTCCATTTTCTTATTCATCCACCAATTAGAGGCTTCTCTCGCTAACTGGTAAGCACCCGATGTTGCTTTCGTGACCTTAGAATAATTTTAGATCTCAAAATATTTCTCCATCTGGATCAACCATGACTCAAATTCTTCCTTGTTAGTACTACCTTCAAACCTGGGTGGGGTTATTTTTCTCATATCCCTAGAAATTTCAGAATCCATACGCTTCCTATTAGTTTCCTCAAACAAAGAAGGTTATTTCTCTTTCTCATGTTTGTGGGTTTGATCATGATCGTGAGAAGAATTTTCTCCCTCATCCTCATTATTTGCAACTTCCTACTCTACTCTATCCTTTACCCTTACGTCTTGCTCTAGGTTTCCAACCTTTCTAGAATTTGATCCAATCTAGCTTCAACACCCATTGGACCTTGTCTGACTTCTTGACTTCCTGATTGGTCCTTGTTCTCACTATCCTTGCAAGAACCGATTTTACTTGAAGGTTCATTTGTATTTGGTTCAATCATGTTCTTATTATCTTATGGAAAACATTTAAATGAGCATTCATTCACACATAAGAAATTTCACGTAAGATTTGAGCACAAGCTTTTGATAAACACGTGATTTTATTATTCAAAAGGTTCTTAATATCCTTTTGATTACATAAAGTGACTATTTAGATAGCCAAGTGGAAAATATCCCTCAGATTCACTCTCTAACACAAAACTCAATGGGGTATACCCCTTAGATTTTTGTTCACCTCTCATTTGTTCATATCTATCCCAAAATGGATAGTAACCTTCAAATTTATCATTTGATACATAGTTGTGGGGAACATAACCCTCTTATTCATTACTTGAGGAGATTACAATCACTTCAAACATAGGAAGGGCTCTAGGGTCTCTAAATATGAATGTTGGACTAACACTTCCTTTTGAAGGAATATCCCTAGAAAGTGATAAGGTATCAGACTTTGCTAGCAAGACTAGAGGTAAATAGTTGAAATTGGCCTCCTCCTTCATCCTTCTCTTCACTTCACTAATCTGAGAAAGAGTGTGATTGAAAGTTTCAGTATCGCTTAATCATATGACATTTTCATAGTTGGCACCCTCAATTGTACAAACAATGGACTCTCTTTCCTTCTTAGCTTTTAGATATCGCTTATTCCTTATTACTTACTTTCTTGCAGTTAACCTGAGACACACCATCCTAGCACAAGAGTTTCCAAACATTAGATAATGTTGGACAAAAATTATGATGAGCTCCTAGGTTCTAGAGCTAAACCTGGTAGCTCTGATACCACATGTAACATGCCAATAATCCATGCAAGTAAAATTTCCTAAGTTTTCCACTTTCAAGTAAATAAACTATGTTACTTTACCATTGCCATAAAAAAAATATTTTCTTAATAGAGAACAATAAACATAGATGTCAAATCAATAATCAACTTTGATTTCATTTCCAAAATAATATTTTGTGTATACAATATTCCAAAGATTGTGTACAAAGTACATGCATAGCTCAACCAAGCTTCAAAGCAATAAATATAGATGGTCTAGGAATATCCTTTCAAATCTTGGTTGTAGTCACCTACTGAGGAGGAGAGGCATCACTCAAATTATTTTTCACCAACCAAGGTCTCATATGCAGTCCCCCACACATCTATCATTTGATAGTTGACTCTACCCTTCAATGAAGAGATTGGTGGAGTAACCTCATAACGACAACCATTTTGAGATTATTGTTGTGTCCTTCATAACTAGAACTTGTAGACTCTACAATCTTGAATTAGCATGCATAAAGGGATCACAGTAAATTGACAGTGGAGCCAAAGGAAAGCACACTACTTTTTTCCAAAGTGTTCTCACTCAATACTTCAAGTGACAGTGACAATTATCCTACTCACATAACTACTCAAGCTCAATTTGACGTTAGACCATTATAAGCTATGCATAGGTAATTTCCTTCTATATGTAGTCTTTAACCTTAGAAATGACCTATTCCCTTTCCACAAAACATAAAGGTATTTCTATTCACAAATCATTACTATAAGTTTCCCTCCCTTCAATGGATAAGAAAATCCCAGGTGTGACTTATGAGCTATCTAAATAAATCAAATAACTTTGTAATGAGTAACCCTTAAGCTATCCTTGTTTCACCATTCCTAGTATATTTATACTAATGATAAACACAATCTCCTATTATGGAGTATATACAAAACACTTCATAGAAAAGCATAAAACATCTTTTCCTTTTCAGAAGCAAATACTATAATTCACTAATGCAATCCTTCTCAAGCAATTCCAAACAAAGCAATCAAGACATTCATTCTTTCATAATAAAAGACTAATAAAAGGAGAATAGATCCTCATTCCTGTAATTTCCTTAATCCAATAGACTAATCTGATTCTCAGCCTTCCAATGATAGCTTGCTAGGCTCCTCCTCAAATTTCTATATTCACTCAATGCAATATCTCACGATAACCTCACTCTCTCGGTCACAAAATAACTCTATCACAAAAAAATACAACTCCAGAATGTAAGCTCAATAGAATGAAACTACAAAATGTGCATTACAAATGAGAGTTTTCTCATCTATTTATACTAAATAATGAGACTTCTATGCCTAAGGAAATGGTAAACCAGTCGACACCACTCCTCCATGCAAGCCGACTTATCTCATACAACAAAAAAGGTGGGAACATTCTAAGTAAATACTTAGCTTGGTATTCTACAGATCGACCTCCTTATTTGACAACAATACTTGACTATTTCAAATATGCACATGTTCAAAAGATAAGAATCAAATTGCAAGTATGGTAGACTTATTTAGAAAACAAAGTATTCATAATATGGCACCAAGTTTCAACCATCTCCCTATTCTCTTGCCCACAAGTTTATGAAGGAAACAGTCAATATTAAGCAAGCAACGCATATCATAGTCGACTCAGTCATAGACTATCAAATCAACATGATAAGGATAAATTGACTCCCTAATAATACTGCATAGCATAGTTTGACTAAGCACGTCCATTGCTGGGGTTTATATCCTTATTTCATGCATTGCAAACACTTTACACCTCAACTTAAAATATTACGTTTCCTTTTGCACTTAATATGAAGAGTTAAATGTGCTTTAATATCTACTTGAGATTTATCATATAATGCGTTATATTCTCATTCATCAACCAAAGCATATACTTATATGAAATGACCTTTATCTTTTGCATAATATATGTATAAATCGTCCTGTAATACTTTACATAATATATATACAAATCAACCTCAAATACTTCCTTTATATATATATATATATATATATATATATATATATTCCATGTCAATTAAATATGTATTCATTTGATATTCAAATGAATAAGATCATGTTAATATTTCATATATATTATCATTTGTATATATACACATATATACATACATGTCACATTGTCCTCTTGATAACACCATTCTCATAAGCAACCCATTCATAAGTGTGCATAGGTACGTCTACCTATGTAATCTCATGTATGTGTTCCTTCATGTGTATGGTTTATCATCGACATGCATATGCATACATATGCATACATTCACATATGTACACCTCATCAATCAAGCATAGTAACATAAAGAAGAACCCATAAACTCCAAACACATAAACATCATCCAAGAATGCACTCAACAGTATTCTAGATTCTTACTAATGCAAACACATCATACTATTTAGGATGACTTACCAATTCCCAACACTATGACTAGACTCAACCATTCTACTGTGACTGTTTGTGTGTAAGCTCAATTAGGTTTCGTTACAGGTTACCCAACCAAGTTCTTCTTCCTGAGTGATACTTCCCCTCGCTCTTGGAGGATTGAATATGAACTTGCATCCAACTTAATACATTCCCATGGTAGTCAATCGTTCATCAAAACAACCATTTACATAATACTTTTCCATAGTTAGAATATACAATTCAATAACCATTCATTTCTCATATATGCATTTCATCACATAACATTAAATGAAATAAAAATTCATTCATAATTCATTGATAACAAAGTTCAAGCACATATATTTCCAATTAGAATTCCAAATTATACATTCACACATGCAATAATTACCCTAGCTTAGTAATAGTAAATAGGTAAACACACAATGGGCTGTGACACTTTTTCAAATCTATGTCTACTGTGCTTTCTTCATACTTTTCTATTTTCATTTTAAATTATCTATAATTTTTCCCATTTCTTATCTGGGGCTCTTTCTACATGAAAAATCCTAAATCTAACATTCACATTTATTCCTCTAATCTTCATTATAAAAATTTGAATAACAAAGATACTTGTAGATTTCCTCAAACCTCAACATCCAATTTTCTCACTTTGCACATATTTTATTCTTCACTAGATTCTTCGCATTTGACAAAGTGCCTTAGATATTGTTGAATTATAAACTTTCTCCTTTCACAATTACTTATTGTAAGAGAGGGGGACCACCGCTTGCAAGACCCCAGGTCACGGAGGGTCAAGATGTGAGAGGCTTCCCTAATTTACCTCAGCTAAGTGTAGTATTTAGGGTGTGGAAGGTGAGGGTAGCAAGGACTGTAGGGCCTCTTAGCTACTCAATAGGCTTGAAATGCAGAAAGAGGCTAGGCAAGCTAGTTTCTAGGCTTAACACTTTGTCTCGAAAAGCTCTATGTCCAAGGACAGAAACACAAACTTTGGACGACAACACGACACGCTAGCGTCTCAAAAGTGTGTTGTTGTCTGTATGACCAAATAGTGACAAAGATAAGGTCAAGCCACTAAAAACTAGCTAACGGCCCAACAAGCTAACTAAAGGGACAAAATGATAGAACTAAGTAAATTAAATAATCTCTAATATTGTAAAGTAAATAGGCAAAAGTGATAAAGATGAGGAGAAACTCACCAATGAGCTCGTTTTCTAGTTGATCCTCTAAGAGCTCACACACCTACACACAACAAGAGAGAGAATGTTGGGTGGTTGTATAGGGGCCTGCCTCAGTCAAACCCCTGTTTTGGTGTTTCCACCTCCACGGACAACCAAAGAAAAAGAGATAAAGAAGTGATAAAAACACAAGCACTAAAAAAATAGTACTATGCTACTCAATCAAGTGATAGAGGAGAGGAGAGGGAAGCTTACCACCTCCACCAAGAGTACTCAAGGCTGCTTGGGGGAGAAATGAGAGGAACTCAAGCCTCTGCTGCAATGGTGTGGTCCCAAACGTTCTCTACTGAAGTGATGGAATGTGATGTTGTTGCAATGGAATGCTTGGAAGTGAGTGAAAGTTAGCTTGTGAGAGTCAAATCTATTCAAGATTTCTTCCAACCTCCAAATGCAAGTTCAAAGATTTATTATGAAGGAATGAGAAAGAAAACGACCATCTTCAGGTTGGGTGGTTGAATGAGGCATTACAACTTCACTGCCAATGGGAATAGTAACGCCTCTGCTGGCTCAGCCACATGAATCTGCCAGGGATGTAAGCGTGCCACATAGACGTCTGCACGCCGCGTGAGAATTTCTGACAGAAACACCTCCACTGACACACAAAACAAGTGCCAAGTGGACTGCTATTAGCGGGCTTAAGTAAATTTAAGCCTCCAACTTAGGTTTTCTAAAGTGTATAGAGGCAAAAAGGGGAATTGCACCTAGGGTGCAAATTTTCTCTTATACATTTTTCCCCCACTTTAGCGAGCACAAGTACTAATGAGTGCTCAGTAAAGTAGATCAAGAAGAGAGTAGGGTTAGAAAAGTATACCTGAACTATCGAGGAAGCATTACTTTGTCTGGCATACCCAAAGGTGTAGGAGATGTGAAGGACTCCATAGCTACTCAAAATTATGAAGTTGGAACAAAGCATCTTACAAGCCCACAGACCTGTAAGGAGGTGACCTCCAAGATCTCTCACAAGGAGGAAACCCCAAGGAAGCGGACTTCGTAGAGTCAAGAAGTGGCAACATTCCTAACCGCAAATAGATCATGTCAAAAGTGGCGACATGTCTACCCATAGATAGAACATGTCTAAAGCATTGATATGCCCATCAGTAGATGGGACACATCTAAAAGCAACGACATGTCTATCCGTAGATAGAACATGTCTAAAGCGTCGATACGTCTATCAACAGATAGGATGCATCTAAAAGTGGCGACACATCTACCCATAGATAGAACATGTCTAAAAAGCGATCGGCCACGCAGACCGAAAAACTTTCAAAGGGATCCCTCGAGAACCCTTTAAAAGGAGAGGGGTCCACTCAAGGGACGCACCATTTGAAAAGTAAGGTCTAGTTAACCTACCCCCAAGCTAGATGTGAAAGGGAAAATGGAATAAGCCTAGTCAGGCTGCCCCTAGGCTAGACGTGGAAAGGTCCATTCGTCATAAAGGCTTTTGAAGAAAGAGTCCCTAGGGAACCCACTGTGAAGAAGAAAGGGGTTCCGCTCAAGGGACACACAATTCAAAAGCAACTTTTTTCCTTAGCGTGATCCGTCATTAAGGAATCCTTTCAAAAGATGTTCACTTCATCAAGGAATTCGAAAGGAAGGTCACATCAAATGCCACCATGCGAGGGGAAGTCAAAGTAGTTCCCACTTCAGAGGAAGGTCTTCAAGTCCTTTCTTTATGGACTTGTGATGAAGGAAACATGTTCTGTTAGGGTTCCAAGTTGAGAATGCAATTCTAAGTAAAGAAGTGTTGTAAAGACTTTCAAGAAAATATTTGTTTGGCAACGAATTCATTTTCTAAAAGTCGAAGTGCTAAAGAGGAGAATGTTGTCACACATAGGAGGGACAACTCAAGCAAAGAAGAGAAAAAGATAAAGGGAAAGAAAAAGAGAAAAGGAAAATATAAACAGAGGACACAGGGGGATCTATTTTAGCGGGGTCAGATCTGTCTGAGCTCATATAATAATAGGTAACTGCAATGCAAGGTGAAAGAGCATCAATCCCCAACCAGATCAGGAAGAATACATAGAAAACAAAGTAAAAATTAAAAAAATGGGTCAACATGGAAGGGAAGCCTAAATGCCCCCAACGCTTTGCATCATCCCCAATTTATCAAAAATCAATCACAAACATGGAAGAATGATGGTACAAATAGAAGAAGGTTTATGACACAAAAACCATGCATGTATCCAAGCACCAACAAGGGTGACAAGGGTCATCCAGGCACACATAGCATGAGTACAGGGGAACATATCACAAAACACACACACACACAAGATTAAGAAAAGGGGACCTCCTCCTAACATTGATCATCTAGGAGGTTGTCTACTTCCCAATCTAGATCCTCATAAGGGGAAGGAGGACGAGCCTGCAACGGTGGAATGTTAAGAGGAGGATCATCTAACCCTCCCACAACAAGGGAAAAGGAAGAGGGACCTTCAAGGTCCTCTCCACCGAGCTCCTGTGGAGTCAAAGTCAATGATTTTGTGAAAATCGCCAACAGGGCTGGGACTTTGTCCATGGAATTAAACATGCATCCCGTAGGAGCATCATGCTTATGCTCAACATACAGCACAAGTTGTGCCTAAGATTCATCGTTAAGCTTGTCGAATGACTCGGGAGCAATGATGAACTCAGGGGAATCTAGGATTGGTTCAGTCACAAGGATAGAACAAGTCATCACGGGGCCACCTTGCAAAGAAGGCAGACTCCTCTTACATCCTTTGTTGCCAGAAGGACCAACCTCTGCCTCTTTCTTTGTTGGAGGGGATGTATTCCTTGCAGACGAAGCCAGGGGTGCAGAGGAAGAGGAGGATAGAACCACAACGAACACGACTGAAGTGTTAACTATGTCCATGGGCTTAGGGAAGGGTTGAATATTTGGGACGGACATCAACAAAGGCAGCTTTGCCGAAGGAGTGATAAACACCTATACCTGTTTAGGGTTAAGCGCGTTTGTGCTCGCAACGGAATTCGGGAGCGGATTAGGTTGAAGAGAAATAACAAGAAGGGGAGAAGGAGACGTGGTAGGAGGTCCTGAAACCAGAGCAGTCGTTCCTTCCTCCTTCTATTGTGAGATGGTCTACTCTTCCAGGAGAGCCTTTCATCGACACTTGCACTCATGTGCAAGGCGGTTTTTATGACTCTTGGAGTTAGAAGCTGAAGCTTGCGAAGAAGGGATAGGAAGTTCCTGCTCGACCGTAGGAGCATCCACTACGATTGTTTTGGGTGGAGGAACGGGTTCCTGAATAGGAGCAAGGGGAGCAGGCTAGGGAGCGACAGGAGGAGTCGACTCAAGAGCCTCTACAATGGGCCTCTTTTCGCTTGTTGCCTTGGGAGTAGGAGCAGTAGGAGGCCGCAGATTGAATTCTCTACGAGAACCTTTCCTTCTACCGTATAAGTAGTACCATGGTCTGGGATATTCATTTGGAAGGTCTGTGATTCTAATCTTGGGCCTATGCCAAGGAGGAATCATTGGACTTAGAGGATAGCCACCGGGCTTGCTCATCCAATACTCTTCCCAGGAAAGGGGAGAGGATGGGGCAGTCTGGGAAAAGGTCATCTTTTCTTTTCCTTTACGAGAATGAGAGGGAGTCGTCATAGGATTCTCCTCTTTCTTCGGGGAAGAGGGGACTAACATTACATCCTTCTCTTTGCCTTTGCGGGAAAGAGAAGGGGCCGGTGTGGGCTTCTCTTTCTCCTTTGGAGAGGGAGTAATCGTAAGCGTGGACTCCTTCTCTTCTTAGGAAGAGGAAGTGACTAATTTTTTTGTTGTAGGAAGGGTCAACTATGGCTCCCCTTTGCCCCCATTTTTGTACTTCACATAGTTCTTGTAAAGTAGGTCTGTTCTTGGAGGAAGTAGACCAACCGGGGAGGGCCAAAAGTGATCCAGTGAATATCCACCATGAGATACCAAAGGCTGATATCCGGTATCATGCACGACACCCTCGTGGGAAAAAATTAAACATTTGTGGATAATGGAGGCGATCCCATTCATGGAATCCAACCAAGGAATGCCTAGCTTCACTCTAAATAGGTCTAACACTGGGATGACATCAAAGACTGTGTCGACAGTCCTAGGTCCAACCAAGATGGAAAAAGTGATTGAGCCATAGGGTTTAAGATTCATACCATCGTGGGTATGGATGGTAGATTTTGTTTCTCCATACTTCTCTTTTTGTAGTGAGTTCAACACTAGTGTTTCTTTGGTAATGACATTCACACGGCTCGTGGGGTCTATCAAGACTCCTGTCATAATGTTACCATTGACATGAGTGGGAATGTAAAGAGGTGAAGGCTTGTTGTTTAAGGGTAGATCTTGTGTTGTGAATGTAATATCCGGCAAACCGAGAGCGAGTGGAACAGTAGAAGTTATTGTGACCATATTAACATAGGCCTCAGGCTGAGAAATAGAATCAGTGGGATCAATAATCATGTTAGTAGAGTGTGATGAAAATGGGTCCATGTATATCTACAATTCACTATTTTCTTTTGCCACTGATTTGTTAGTGTTCTGTTTATTCCTGTCGAGATGAATGTTACCATCCTTGATGCAATCTTGTATTTCATGACACAACCGCATGCAACGTTCGGTATCATGTCCATTAACACGATGGTACTGAAAATAAGCACTTCCATCGTACCAATTAGGATAAGGTTCCTTAACAAGCTTAGGGATCGACAAAGTTATGATCTTATCTTTTAACAACTTTTGCAAGACAAAAGTATAAGATTCAAATAACTTTGTGAATTTTTGGTTGTGTTTGAGGCCGTTGTCATCAAAAGCAACTACTACATCCGCAATGAATTTTCCTTTCCCAGAGATTGACACGATGGATTTCCCTTCAGAATGGGAGCGTGAGGAATATCCCCCAAACTGAGCAACTATCTGTTGGTATTCTTGTAAAGTCGCACATAGATGTGCGAAAGATGGATATTTCATCAAGGTGAACTTCTCTTGCCAAGGCCTTTGTAAGTTCCCTATGAATACCTTCTACATGTCAGAATCAGGTAGCTGATACGAGATTTGTGAAAGAAGCAATTGATAACGCGCTATGAAATCAGTGATCTTCTCATTGTCTCCTTGCTTACATCGGACGAGATCCAAGAAGGTCATCTTCGGCTTGATGTTTGCTTAGATCTGTCTAAGGAATTGGTTAACAAGTTGGTCGAACGAGAAAATAGAATTATCAGGCAAGGAATAGTACCACTCGAGTGTTGTGTCCTTGAGAGATCAGGGAAAAAATTTATCCATCAAGGCGTCATGATGGAAGAAATCAGTGCAGAGAGCGTTAAAGGAAGACACGTGTGTCTGCGGATCTCCCTTACCACCAAACTTCTCAAATTTTGGAATCTCCATTCCCTTGGGGAAGGGAGCATTTAAGATGGCAACCGACAATGGGCTATGTCAAAAAAGGCTGGAAAATAGGTTGGGCAGAGGATTGGGAAAGGCTCGCTAACTGACTCTGCATATTACCCATATTCTGAAGTAGAGTATTCAAAATAGGGTCGTTGGAAGATAAAGGGCCAAAGGAACCTCCTCCAAAGCCACCGCCAATTCCACCTCCAAAAATTCCACCAGTATGACCTCTACTGGAGCCACCGCCACCATCAGAACCACCGCCATGACCTCCACCAGAACCACCGCCGCCAACACCACTTCTGCTACCGAGCCCACCGTCACTACAAAAGCCTCCACCACCTATTCTGCTAAGACCTCCACCACCGAAGGTGACAGAAGGGGTAAAGCTAAAGCCCAATGAGACCTTATTCACCTTGATAGTTTCTGGTTGTTTAGGGACGAAAGGGATACTAATGGAAGGGATTGCATCGGTCACGTAGACAGAGATGGGAGGCATTGATACTCCTAGTTGTCTCTCGTGTTCTTTGAAGGAGACTCCTTGTGCAAAACCAAAGTTGCTTGAGGGAGCGCACGCTTCGGCGATACCGAAGAGACTACTCAGGAGATCTACACCTATTCGATCCTTTTTCATCATATGTTTTAATTCACTAACAACCTGAGCAACTCTAGCCATCTTCAGATTTCTTTCCAAATGATTTTCAAGGTCACCCAACCCCCTTGTAAGAGCGGACACATATTCAACAAGGATTTGAACGACCTCATGCTCGTCCACTGATGATGGTGTGGGAGATGTAGGAGGAGTGGGTATGTGATCGGTTTCATTAGCAAATCCCATCTCATTCCTCGATAACTGCTCCTGCGAGCCAAACTAACGGCGGGACCGGAGAAAAGACCTATAGAGATACCAAGTGAGACCTTCGTTCTATCCATCGGGAGGTGTCATACACTTCTCCTTACGATATGCCCAAAAGTTGTGGACTGGGTTGTGATGCTCATAAACATTCATGACGCTCAAGAACACAATAATTGTGAAGCAACCGAGGGAAGCCTCAACATCGACAAATGAACAAACGTTGGTTTACATTAGGTTCACCAAAAATGTAAGAGAGGGGGACCATCATGTGCAAGACCCCGAGTCATGGAGGGTCAAGATGTGAGAGGCTGCCCTAACTTACCTCAACTAAGTGTAGTATTTAGGGTGTGTAAGGAAAGGGTAGCAAGGACCATATGACCTCTCAGCTACTCAATAGGCCTAAAATGCAAAAAGAGGCTAGGTGAGCTAGTTTCTAGGCTTAACACTTCATCTCGGAAAAGCTCTCTGTCCAAGGACAAAAGCGCGGACTTTGGATGAAAGCATGGCATGCTGGCGTCTCAAAAGTGTGTTGTCATCCATACGGCCAGACAATGACAAAGATAAGGTCAAGCCACTAAAAACTAGCTAACAACCCAACAAGCTAACTAAAGGGACAAAATGATAGAACTAAGTAAATTAAATAATCTCTAATATTGTAAAGTAAATAGGCAAGAGTGATAAAGATGAGGAGAAACTCACCAATGAGCTCACTCACCAGCTAATCCTCTAAGAGCTCACGCACCTACACACAGCAAGAGAGAGAATGTTGGGTGGTTGTATAGGGGCCTGCCTTAGTCAGATCCCCATTTAGGTGCTTCTACCTCCACAGACAGCCAAAGGAAAAGAGATAAAGAAGTGATAAATACACAAGCAGTACAAAAACAATACTATGCTACTCAATCAAGTGATAGATGAGAGGAGAGGGAAGCTTACCACCTCCACCAAGAGCACTCAAGGCTGCTTGGGGGAGAAATGAGAGGAACTCAAGCCTCTGCTGCAATGGTGTGGTCCCAAACGTGCTCTACTGAAGTGATGGAGTGTGATGTTGCTGCAATGGAATGCTTGGAATGCTTGGAAGTGAGTGAAAGTAAGCTTGTGAGAGTCAAGTCTATTCAAGATTTCTTCCAACCTCCAAATGCAAGTTCAAAGATTGATTATGAAGGAATGAGAAAGAAAACTACCATCTTTGGGTCAGGTGGCCAAAGGAGGCATTACAACTTTGCTGCCAATGGGAAGAGCAATGCCTCTACTGGCTCAACTGCAAGAATCTACCAGGGATGTAAGTGCGCTGCGCGGACGTTTGCGTGCCGCATAGGTGTCACCGACAGAAACGCCTCCACCGACACACAAAATAGGTGCCAAGTGGACTGCCATCAGCGGGCTTAAGTAAATTTAAGCCTCCGACTTAGGTTTTCTAAAGTGTATAGAGGAAAAAAGGGGAATTGTGCCTAAGGTGCAAATTCACTCTTATACACTTACATACTCTCTTTTTTATACACCACCACTAGATTGCCTCACTATTAGTGCTCTATGTAAAGGATGGTGTTCTTGCATTAAATTTACTTGTTCACTCTTATAGATTACCTCTTAATTATCAATTTATTTGCTCAAACTTCTCAATATTTGTTTATTGATATGATGTTGACCACCTCACACATGACACTCTATCAACAACCTCAATGACCTTGGTTATCTTCTATCCAACAAACTAATAAAGGAAGACAAAATTTTTTCCTCTCTTTTAATGAATATCTTGGTACTTTGTCCTAACCCAATGTTGGAAGATACCTTTTCACTATATGAATTTGTCAACACTTTCAATGAAATTTTTCCACTTTGATACCACCATGTGGTCATGGATGGAAGATCTAATGAAATATTACCCAACCATGTAGCCTTTACATAATTAATCACAAGTAATACACAATGAAACTCAATTATTCATAATCATATGGAAATTATAAATCAATATTATCACTTCACTATGGAAATTACATCAATATTTTTTGTAACTAGGGGTTATAACTAGAATATACCTTAGTATTAGATTACAATGCAATTCAAACACCTCCCATGAGTGCATCCTCAAACACTAGCATGCTTCAATTGATCTCACTATCCTCACTCTATCCTAAGCTATTGGACATTACTTGGTCCTCAAATCAATTACTACTATTTGTTATCCTTCCTCAGTGAATGATGCCTCCTTTTATAGTGAATAGTCGATGTAGAAGATTATGGATTGACTTAAAATAAGAAATGTAATTCCAAACTTAATGTAGATCTAAACATAGCCCACCATGGGACCAAAAGGCCTCTTAGACGATTATCCCTTGTTACAAGGCTCTAAATATTGGTGCATGTCTCATATACCTCCTTAAGTTGATTTTGCAAGCAACCATGTGTAATGAGCATGGAATGTAAAATGGACATGTCAACATGTTTGTAGTGTTCTATTGATGGTCATGATAGAATTTTATGATGCTCTAAAACAAATGTGCTAGGTCATAAATGATTTTGTTGGATAATATGATTTCTTAATTGATGATTGTGGTTGAAAAATATAATTGCTATAAACTAAAATGACTAGAAAGGAACTAGTAAACTACAAAACAAAAATAAACTAAAAGGATATTTTTATTTGATTCAATATTGCTTGTTGGCTTGGGATGCTATTAGATCACTCTAGAACATGAAGTGACATAAATTGGAAATATTGGTGGTAGAAGGATTACCATAGTCAAACTTGAATGCCACCACTAAGTGGTACATATTGGTGTAGGTGGTACTATCCTAGAAGATAACTAGAAGATGGTAGTGTTGAAAAACATTTGACAAACTACTAATAAGATGGGGAATTTAGCCCTTGTCTTAATTGTAGTTAGACCCTTGTAAGGACCAATTTAATTGCTTGGGAGCAAATGTTAAATACATGCAAAATGATTAAGTATATATTCTTTAATGCAAACTTGTTGCTACTAGAATGCTCACTACTACTACTAGAATGTTCAAATAATTATTTGAATTCTTGTAATGAGATGTAGAATGATGTTTAAAATGAAACAAAGGGTTTAATTTAAATGCAACATCTTTGTGTGCCTAATTGCACAATTCACACAAATGTCGACATGGGATGTACAGAGAAAGAGAGTCGATGGAGCCATAAATAAAAAAGAATGACACATTGAAGGGGAGCACTAATGCCCACCTAGAACTCTATCACCTTGTGGTATTCTCCTACCCTAATAGGAGTGTCTAAGTAGGTGATAACTTAGATTTGGGATATTAAAGGATCATATACTAGAAAATGTACACAATAAAGTGAAAAACAAACATGGTCATCATATTAAAGTCTATTCTCCAAAGTGAGCATAAATGAATGAGGAAAAATACAAACGACACGACTTTCACCATTACCCCATTACATTTGAGAAAAAATAGAAGTTTAGATTTATTTAACCCCAAGAATCAAGATATTTATTTAAGAATCAGTTGAACTAGAACTATTAGTGATAATGGAAAATACTTTTTCACCACATAATCTTTATGGCGGCATACGACAAATTCACCGTCAGCAATTCACCGACGGAAAATTCACCACAAAAAAATTCATCGCGGGAAAATTCACCATCATGACAATTCACCGCACAAAAAATTAATTGCATGAATTTTTGGCGGTTAATTTTCCATGGCGGTGAATTGTTGGTGGTGGCGGCGAATTTCCCGTGGTGAATTGTTGACGGTAAATTTTCCTATAGCCCTCTATGGCTAATGCTATAAACAACTTACAACAAGTAACTAGCTTGACAAGATCATTATGGATACTCACTTCCAATTGCAAGCTTCTTCTCAAGTTCAAATTGATGATAAACCATTTAGGTAACTATAGCCTTTTCTTCTCTAACCTCCAAAACGTGTAAAAGAGATATTTGTCTGCACGAGAATTCACCATCTTTCAATGGTGTTCTTCGAAGCATCACCAAATCACCTTCAATCTTTCTGTGGTGTTCTAGCGAAAATGCTCCCAAGATAACCAACACAATGTCATTGTGGTAGGCCTCGACTGAATAACACTGGACATCTTCCAATCATAAAATGCTATTGCTATTCACTACTCATCTCAATCTCACAGCACTATGTAGAGAAGGCCAGTTGAAAGAGGCGCTGCACATTCTGCTTACCACACACAACCCCCCTGGAGACTCCTCTACATATCTTCAGTTACTGCAGACCTGCATTCTCAAGAACGCGCTTTCACAAGTTAAAAAAGTCCACTCTTTCATCGCTCACAGGCAATTTGCATTTGCTACCCGCATAACTTTTCAGAATAGCCTTATTAACATGTATGTCAAGTGCGGAAGTTTGGTAGATGCTCGCAAAGTGTTTGATCACATGAAGGAACGAAACATCATCTCTTGGAATACGGTTATTGCAGCATACAGAAGACATGGGTGTCCTCATGAGGCAGTCACATTGTTTCACCAAATGCAACGAACGGGTTTCCAACCCGATCAGTTCACATTTGCCAGCATACTCCCAGCCTGTGCCAAGATGGGAGCTTTAGATCAGGGTATGGACATCCATCAAAGCATAAACGATAGAGGCATTTCGTCAGATGTTGTAGTTGCAACTGCCCTGGTAGATATGTATGCAAAATGTGGCAGCATAGACAAGGCACGTGACCTGTTTGACAAAATGCCTCAAAGAAATGTGGTCTCATGGAATGCAATGGTTGCAGCATATACACAAAATGGATTTGTTGAAAAGGCTTTAGAAACTTTCAAGCAAATGCAATTGGCAGGCGTAAAGCCAAATTCCACAACCTTTGCCAATGTCCTCCCTGCCTGTGCCAAAATGGGAGCTTTGGAACAGGGTATGGACATTCATCAAAGCATAACTGAGGGGGGACTTTTTTCAGATGTTGTAGTTACAACTGCCGTGGTCGACATGTATGCAAAATGTGGAAGTATAGACAAGGCACGCGAGGTGTTTGACAAAATGCTTCAAAGAGACGCGGTCTCATGGAATGCGATGATTGCAGGATATGCGCAAAATGGGATTGTTGCAAAGGCCTTTGAAACTTTTAAGCAAATGCAACTGGCGGGTGTAAAGCCAGACTCCACAACATTTGCCAGCATCCTCACTGTCTGTGCACAAATGGGAGCTTTGGAGCAAGGTACAGCCGTCCATCAAAGCATAATTGAAAGTGGATTTTTTTCAAATATTATAGTTGGAAATGCTCTTGTAGATATGTACGCAAAATGTGGGAGCATGTGCAAGGCACATGAATTGTTTGCCAGAATGCCTCAAAAAGATGTCATCTCATGGAATGCAATGATTGTCGGATATGCACAAAATGGGCTTGTGGAAAAGGCTATAGAAACTTTCAAGCAAATGCAATTGGCAGGTGTAAAGCCAGACTACACAACCTTTGCTAGCATCCTCCCAGCCTGTGCCAAAATGGGAGCTTTGGAACAGGGTATGGAGATTCATCAAAGCATAACGGAAGGTGGATTTTTGTCAGATGTTTCTGTTGCAAATGCCCTGGTAGATATGTATGCAAAATGTGGAAACATAGACAAGGCACGAGAACTGTTTGACAAAATGCCTCAAAAAAATGTGGTCTCATGGAATGCCATGGTTGCAGGATATGCACAAAATGGATTTTTCGAAAAGGCTTTAGAAACTTTCAAGCAAATGCAATCTGCCGGTGTAAAGCCAGACTCCACAACTTTTGCCACTATCCTCCCAGCCTGTGCTAAAATGGGAGCTTTGGAACAGGGTATGGACATCCATCAAAGCATAATGGAAGGGGGACTTACGTCAGATGCTGTAGTTTCAAATTCCCTTGTAGACATGTATGCAAAATGTGGAAGCATAGAGAAGGCACGAGAACTGTTTGAAAAAATGCCTCAAAGAAATGTGGTCTCATGGAATGCCATGATTGCAGGATATGCACAAAATGGATTATGCAAGGATGCTCTCAAAATCTTTGAATTAATGAAGCACTCTGGAACATATCCTGACATTATAAGCTTTGCTTGCGTTCTATTTGCATGCAGCCATGCAGGTTTAGTGGATGAGGGCTGTAGATGCTTCAATCACATGAGTAACCTTTATTGCATACCTACAGTTGATCATTATGTGTGCATGGTTGACCTTCTTGCCCGTGCTGGCTATCTTGAGGACACCCTAAACTTTATCATTAAGATACCGGTTAAACCTGTGGTGGTTGTGTGGATGTGTTTTCTTGGTGCCTGTAGATTACATATGAATATAGGCTTAGGAGTATTTACAGCGACACTACTTTTGGATTTGGATCCTAAAAATGCTGCGACTTATGTTGTTCTCTCAAACATCTATGCAGAAATTGGCTGGAGGAGTGAAGTTGAAATGGTAAGGAGATTGATGAAAGATAGAGGAATTAAAAAAATCCCTGGATGTAGTTGGATTGAAGACCATAAAATGGTGCATACTTTTTGTGTAGGAGATAGATCACATCCACAGACACAGGAGATCTACGCAAAGTTGGAGAAATTGGCTTGGGAGATGAAGGCAGCAGGGTATTTTTCAGATTCAAGACATTCACTTAATGATGTGGAAGAAGAGGAAAAAGAATTATTTCTCTCCCACCATAGTGAAAAGTTGGCAATTGCATTTGGTTTGTTAAACACACCCCCTGGAACAACCATTAGAGTTGTTAAAAACCTTAGAGTATGTGCTGATTGCCACACTGCAACAAAATTTATCTCCAAGATTGTTGGAAGAGAAATTGTTGTGAGAGATGCGAATCGTTTCCATCATTTTAAACAGGGACAATGCTCTTGTGGAGATTATTGGTGATGTTAAATGAAGCAATCTGAAAATTTGGCTTGCACTATAATGATGTGCACCATGTCAGACTTGCAGTAATAATGAAGGGAAAAGGTTTTATTTTCGGTTTCTAGAAATTTTCAAAAATTTATAATTTAAAGAGAAGATTATTAAGTATACATTATGAGGTCATTATAAGTCTTAATAATAAGTGCATTCAATGTTTACAATATAAGAAGGGAATATGTTATGTACTTTCTATTCTTATAAAACCTAAATCATTTTGCAACGATCACTAATAGTATCATACTTGAGGTCTCAAAGGGACATCTAAAATTGTAAATGAGTATTTTTGTGTATGCATTATAATATGGAACATTTGAATGGAATAAAATCCATCATCATTAATAATTAAAATAACAATAAACTAATTCCATAGATTATATTACAATTATTTTATCATGTATGTGCCACTACCAACAAAAAATATTATTGAGAAAATCAACAAAGTTCTAGGTTGCAAGATAGGTCCATATTTAGGTCATGAAAAAAATTTAATGTCACAAATATGTAGAAATGTCTACCAAGCATTCACATTGTAAATCACAAAATATGAGCCACATTAACTTCACAAAGTTTAACTAATTATCTTAAGAAATTTAAAATGAGAGATTCTGGTTTTCATCCTTTCCTTGATACCTAACAATATGAATATTTGAGGACTGATCCCATCAACACCATATGTACCTAGTACATCTACTTTAGTCCCTCAATGCTCAAGCTAAGTGTCCTAATGTGAAGCTCTACCAATGAATATGAGTTTGATATTAATGATTTTCCATAGGTATCATTTCAATTTTCTTATTGGAACATGGGGAACCATTTGTATGAAACCATCCTACATAATGATGGTGGCTTCTAGACCTATTTTGCTTTCCTTTATTACCATGTATCTTGCATTGACAAGTAAGGCCATAAGAAGGTGCCTTGATCATAGTTCATGTGCTTGGCCTTAGTATTTGAGAAAATCTAGAGATCTTGCAAGTGTAAATACTTTAAGCCATCTTGAATGTTTGATGCTAAAAATATGAATAGAAAAATGAAATCACATAGGAGTCTTTCAAGTTAAAATGAAAACATATCATTGGAAAAATTGGTATTAATAATAATGTTTCTATTTTCTCCTAGTTAATATAAAAATTTATATGTCAAAACATGCATAGAAAGGTGTCTTCAAAACCTAGAAAATCCAACTTATAAGTTGAAGATTAAATAAAGCTAAAATAAAGAATGTTTGACTCTCTTTACTCTATATTTTATAATACTTTATATTCTAAGCTATATTGTATGTAACAACCCAAAGCTCAACACACCTTTCTTGAAGTAGTTTGATAGGAAGGTTTGCGGTGCTTAATGCATTTATTAGATTGTAAACTAAGTAATCATTTTAAATACATGTTTTTATCTAACTTTGATTGTCTATTCTATTCGCAAGAAAAGTGTGGGGGATCAAAAACTGAAGTTATATTCCCCAAGTATTCTCTAGAAGTTGTATTTACACCCTAGACTCAATAATAAAGAGGGATCAAAGATTAGTGCATAATGCAGAAAAGACAAATTAATAGAATAGCATATAAGAAGAATTTTAAAAAAATCATAATCTTATGTATATTAACCAACTCCATATATGTCTTATACTTACATTATTCCATTACACATCATATCTTCTATACAATTATCTAATATATCATTGCTCTTATCTCCTCATATCTTTCTATGTTTATCTCTTGTATCTTGCATACATTTCTTACTTCTATTACATAGTATTCTATCTTATACATATAAGTTCTTAACAAGACATGTCCCTTATAGTCTACCCTACTTCTTGGAGTTGACTTGTTGGTCAAGAGCTCCCCAACCCTATTGTGGTGGTTTTTGGCATGATTTGTTGCTTTGTTCTATACTCTGACATTTTCCTTACTAACATCATCCTCCCTTTTAAAACTATGTCTTGTCTTCAAGACATTTTTATGTCATTTGGTTGGAATGATGGCCTTGTAGATATCTTTTAGATGGGAAAAATTACTATCCCATTGTGTTTTGGCCTACTAAAGAAGTCAATTTTTTATAGTGATCTAAGTAAAGAGTTTCTCTTGTAACGCCCCGCCACGCAGCTCTAGGGGAAGTTGCAATTTACTACACAAACAAACTAATTTTATTTTTATTTTTTATTTTTTTAAAAGAACAATTAACATGCAAGTTAACTAACCATTGCCAACCAATCCCCTAAGGTTACGAAACTGAGTTACAAAAACCCAAACACGAAACATGCATTAAATTCATAACATTTAATTACTTAACAATTAAGTTCACAAACATTCCATACATAAAAATTTACATCAAAGAATAGAAGATACCACTTGATTCCAATAACCATAATATACAACATGATTACAACACTCATTCCCCGAATGAGATAATTCCAATAAGCATGATTACATATTACAACTTCCACCTTGATAACAAATGAGGGGTAATAAAATACAAGATCAATAGAAAGAATAAAGCATGACATGAAACTGGATCCCACGAGCTCTCCAACTGGAAGTCTCGTCCACACGAACAAGGAGAAAACCAACAGATTAAGGTGCACGTTCCACCCAACCGTGTGATACCCAAAGGCTCACCCCCCGTGCTAGGAGATAGTAACCAGGAATTCATAAACAAGACCATCTACCTCTAGACATAGGCAAAAAACATAACTGAACTGAAACCTCAACAATCACAATATCACATAACCCAAGGTTACAATGCTTCCAGAGAACAAGGATCATTTACTCAGTACAACAACTGACTTGGTTGACATAGAAAAAGTGTCACACGACAATTGCTATGAGTTACCCTGGCTCAATTGTCTAAGGCAACTGAACCCACGTCTTGGGCTATCCAGGCTCAACTCTACCAGCCGCCGGACCCTCATACCAACTGCGCTTCTCGTTTCATCTCAAAACTTAAAAGCGAATGAGCTATGAGAGAGGCATTAATTATCTTAATTAGTCTGAGAGTTTTTCATTAATTCTTTTTAAGTTATCACTTACTTAAACCCTAAGTGAGTTACCCTGGCGCCTCTCTGTGTGTCGGACCCCCACATAGAGCCACTCTCCTATCGACAACACACACGGTACAAAACCACAATCTAATGGGTAAACTAGATAATACGACCTCTCCAATCCAAGGAGGCAAAGGACAAGGAAACTCGCTCCAAACACTGGAGGCAACAAAGGTCAAAACCCTCTCCAAACACTGGAGGCAACAAGTTCAAAACCCTCTCCAAACATTGGAGGAAACCAAAATACAAAACCCACTCCTTCCAAATGAGGCACAAACCACAAAACCCTCTCCTAATTCCAAGGAGGCATAACCCATCCCCGTTCGTGGAAACCGGGTACCACAACATAATACAACTTTACGCAATTCCCAAGGCGATTCACAAATCGAACCACTACATAAAACATAGCATCCTAGAGAAATCCTTTGGAAGACTTGCTAGACATTTTACCCCATTTTCCCAACATCGTAAATGAATGAAAACATTATTTAAAAAGCATTTCAAAGAACTCAACAACTAATGTTAGGGTTTCCTAAACCCGAGTCAAATAATTACATCGCACAAGACATCAAATAAATAATCACGCTGACAACTTTAAGGATTTGAAACCAATAGTTAAATTTCGTTTTCCCAATTACATATATTCATAAAAAAAATCAACTTTTAAAATAAAAGTATTTGATGATTTAAAATCTACTTTAGATAAATCATTTAACTAATAAAATTCAACTTTCGATATAAATTATTTGAATATCTAAAATCTACTTTTAAATAAATCCAAAACATTTGATTATAATATTCTCTTTTAAATATTCATCATAAAATAATCTATATTTAAATCTACTATATACGTATAAAAGTATACCTATATACTTGATGTATATATATACTTATATAACTATATATACATGTTGAACATACAACTAATGTTTAAATGCACAATTATTTTTAAAACAACCAATTTATTCCATATTGCAAATTATTTTTAAAAAAAACATAATATATATACATTTTATATATATATATATATATATATATATATATATATATAAATAAATAATATAAAAAAAAAATTAATTAAACAATATTATAAAATATTTACATATAATATATATATATATATTATATATATATAAAATATATATATATATATATATATTAAACAGATAATATAATATAAAAAAGTTAAATTAAAGTAAATTTAAAAAAAAACAATATAAAATAAAATAAAAGCCCAAAAGGCCTTTTGGCTGCAGCGCAGCCCCCAACAGGGACGCACCCCTATGGTGGCTGCTACGCAGCCCCTCACAGGGGACGCAGCCCCTGTGGTGGCTGCTTTGCAGCCCCTCCCCAACCATGGGGAGTGATGCACAGCCAGCGCCTCCATGGATGGGGGGTGGCTGTGGGCAGCCCCCATAAAACAATAAATTTTATTTTATTTTAAATTTTATTTAATTTAAAACTAAAATTTATAATTTCCCCCCTGCTACAGGTAAACAAAGAAAACCATAACAGAACATGATAGAATTTTTATTTTTTTTTGTTCATTGTTATTTTATTTTATAAAATTTCACAGAGCTATTCATTGGAAGAAGATTAATTTCTAATCATAAACAGAATGTGAATATATATATATTTCTCATATACATTTATATTTGTATTTTTCCATTTTATACATAGATTGGACAAATTTTCTTGAAGAGAAAACTGAGAAAAAGAATTTAAAGCACAATAACATGATGTAAATTTCTGGGTATTCCCTAAATTGAACAAGAAGCTTAAACTTTTCATTTGATCCTTTTTAAGTTTTCTATTGCTAGTTTTTAAAACAATTTCTCATGTGTTTGCATTCCATTAAACAATATTTTTGAAGATTTACCAACAGCAAAATGAACATTTGAAACTTATTTTTCAAAATGAAAACCAGAAATGAAGGAGGAACCTGGTTTTTTCTCCACAATTAGAAGGATTCAATTGGAGCTTTTAGATCTCTTTCCAGCCCACCAAGAAAATCCCCTTGCTTCTTCAAGATTGCAAGAACAAAAAGGCCAAATCTTTGCTCCTCCTTTCTTCCCCAATTTTCAAATTAAAATCAAAATGAAATAGCAATTCCTCCAAATAGAGTTTCTTCAATTTGGTCAAACCCCTAAAATATCCCCACCCACTAAATTTATTGCAAAATTTGGAGGATATTTTCATTTTCTAAATTTAAAACAAATTTCTAATTTCTAATTGAAATCTCATGCATTTTCAAAATTCTTTAAAACAAAAAATACATTCTTTGCAAATAATTTACTTTCTCAATAATTTCCAAAAGTGAAATAAAACATATTTTCATTATATTTATTTATTTATTTTAATTTATCTCCAACTATCCAAATATGATTTATATTTATATTTTAATTAAATCTTAATATCCAACAATTGCCAAATCAACTATCACATTTAATAAATCACCCTTAATCTAATTTTATTAATTAAATCAAATCAATCAATAAAATAAATGATGTTTCAACATTGCAAATACATACATTTAAACATCAATTTAACTACGCAAGCCATTTAATAACCTCTATAATTTGCAATTAAATAAATACACAAGGTGAAAATGACCAAATTAAAACAACTAACCCAACAACCACTCGACGACACACTATGACTAGGTTGACGACTTGGCACGGAAAACCTAGCTACTATCTCCCAATCAGTTTCCATTGGTTAATGGACACGCTCAAACCTGTGAACCAGGTGGAGTCGATGTCATGTACCTGTCAACCTGCAACCAAAGAGTACATCGAACATGCATATATATATGATATGATCAAACACACCGTGAAGAGGAAATCTCAGAATCGTAGGGCACTTGCAAGCGAGTGATACAATCCCGTCCACTTCACCAATACACAATTACTAACTGACGATTCTAACATCAATGATATGACCAACAGCATAAAACATCATTAAATCAGTTATTTGCTAAATTAATCCAAAACATGCCATAAAGATAACATCAGAGTAAAATACCATCACATTAAAATATTACATACGCATCGCTTAACAGACCACGGTCAAAAGTAACCAAGTTCCAAAGTCATAGCATAAACAAAACAAAGCCTTACAAGGAAAACACTGCCGAAAAAGGAGCCAAAACAGAGGGGTGTTACATCTCTACTTTTGGAAAAATAGATGGGATTAAATTTGTTGGCTAAGTTTTGATCATCTCATATTATCCCTATGACATGTGCTAGTATCCTACTAATGACTTCCTAGAGTTGCTTGAATTGATTCCTTGATTGCTCCCTTTCATCTTGTAGTTGTTGCAACTGCGCATGTAGTGCTTGTGCTTTGAATTTCCCATTCATATCTATCATCGTGTCATAGGAAGTGCTACTTGAAGAGTATGTTGTTCAATCTGATCTATCTGTGCATTGATGTTTCTGTAGACACCTAAAATTGTCTAAGCATGCCACACATTCATAATTCACCTTTTCCATCATTTTCCCCATTATCTCCTAATTTTCCAATTTTAATTAATTAATTCCCAATTATTTGATTAAATTCCTAGTTTCCTCTATTAATTGAATAACTAATATTATTTGATTAATTCATCAAAATTCACCAAATTTCTCCCTTTTCACATTTAATTAAATAATCTTGAATTATTTAATTAAATTCAATTTATATCTCCCCACTTTGATTAAATAATCTTTAATTATTTAATTAAATATTGATTTCCTCTCACCTCACAATTAAATAATTTTCTAGTTATATAATTACTAATTTTCTCCAACTTGCACAAAGCATATTCCATTTTCAAAAAGGGAATTTCCTTTTCAAAATATCTTCCCTCCAAAATATCTCAAACTAATTTCTTTGAATTAAGGGGATTTTTTGAGTTAACTAAAACTCTCATTGATTCTCCAACCTTGATATTCTTGATCTAAATATCAACATTTCTATAAAACAAGTCATCCTCTTCATAAAAATCATTCACAATTCTCATAAGGAATTCATGACCTTTCTGAGAGCATCTTTGAGCATTTAAGAATCATAATTGTGAGTCAAGATCATTGGGGTGTGCAAGAAGTTGAGTCCACTTTTTGGGGCCAAAAAGTGGGTGTTTCCTCTGATTTTTAGAATTTGTCACATTTGACCTTAAAATTTGAAGCACTTAGAGATGAAATCTTAAAAGAGGTCACTAATCATAAAATGTAGTACTCAGAGTCTAGTTTCCAAATATGTAATTTATTTTAATACCCAGATAATGCAAATTGATTTTCAATAGGTGTGTCTAAAAACCATTGTTTAAAATTCTTTTTTAACCATACCATGCATGTGTACATCATCCATATTTTGACCTAAATAATCATATTTTTTTGCATCCTTTTGGGAAAAGATTTGTAACGCACTAAAGAATGCTCACAATATTTTTTTGAATATTCTTTTGTTAATTTTTTATTGGCCATTTTGTTGTTTTGAAAAATCATGTACGCCATGCATAAGATGACCTAAACTTATCATTTTTTGAATTTTTTTTCAAATTGAAAAGAATTGTGAAGATTGCCTACGTATAATTTGTTTTTAAAAAAAAAAAAAAAAAATTATTAAAATACTAAAAAAACTTTGAAATTTCAAGTTTATGGACCACTTTCATAAATGTCCCCCTTTGTTATTAATCACAACACACAACTCTCTCTCCCCCTTTGACATCAATGGCAAAGAACATAATTTTGATCACTCCCCCTTAGAAGTGCACCCACTCATCTCATACTGCAACTGTAAGGCCACTTGATCATTCCTAATAAATGCATCTAAATGACTTTTATGATTTGGTAACAATGTACTTATGACATATAGCTCATATATATTTTATGGTGTATTTTGTATTATGTTACTCGCATGGTGATAATGAACCTAGTAAGTATAGATTTCATACATAACATTATACAAATAAGAATGGTTATGCGTGAATTACTACTTAGTCATGATTTGTAATGTTATCAAAATATGTAAATAAATGATATATGAGTAAGTTCATGTTGCTTCCGTTATGCTTGATATGTTGTACTAACAATTGTAGCTAGTGTGTAGGAGAATTCTAATATGTCCTTGTCTTGCATATAATATTTCTTGATTCTTGGAAAGTAAGCTTGAGAGATCCTAAGAGGGATGAAATAAAGAGTTGATATAGTCAAACTTTTGGGGACGCTTCCTCGAGAATGTGAGTGTAATGTGAGATGTCAACATGAAGCAATCAAGAGGGTGGGATCAAGCTTTGTATGGATGAGGTAAGTACTATCCTTACTTTGTTTGTTTCGTTACTGCAAAATAATATGTTTTAAGAGTAGGAAATCAAGTACTATTTTCAATTAATTATAATCAACCTAGTTCTAGTATCAAGCTACTTCCTTATCCCTTATGCTATTTCCAATTAGGGTTGTGCTTTAATGCATTATGTTTCCTAGATATTCATATAATTTTGGTGGCATCTCAACATGTCAATTTAATGGAGGTTGTGATTGAACCTTTGATGTTATGCTTACAATTACAAGCACAAGGGCTTAGACCCAATTATGGTTCCAACGAAATAATTCTAAGATAGATTTAAGGTTGTGCATGCCCTCTTTATTAGCATAATTTGATTAGGTGTATAGTTTTCAATTGTGTTTTGATAAACATTAATTTAACTTGATTTTAATTTCAAGTGGCAATTTGAATAAGAATATTTATGCATGGTGAAATTAGGAAAGGAAATTATGAACTAACATGATGAGGAAAGTTAGATCCAATGTCTATATACTAAATCATTACAATGTAAAAGGGACACGAGACAATGAAATCTAATATATGAGTATGTAATTTGGAACATGAGTTAGTTTTGAAACACTTGAATATAGGTATAATAGGTCACAATTTAAGTCCTATTTGGAGAGAATGATTAATATTTATTATGTTAAAGAAATTGAGATACTACTATAAACTTTATTTAAAATTTAATTGTTCATATGATAATATGGTTTATGAACACGCTAGATTATTCATAAAATATTATTCCCAAATATATATAATTGGGACTATATTAAGCTTGAATTTGGATTAGATGTTAATCCTAAATGAATGAAAATAGATAATATCAATAGGTATTCTTAAAATATCATTCTAAACAGAATATTGGGACCAATAAAATAATATGATCTATAGATATAAAGTACTATGTTTTTTAAAAAATAAAAATTGAAACAAGTTAAGTAAAGGATGTCAAGTCTTAATCTTTGGAAATTTTCCCATAGGAATTTAATGAATTTATGTATGCTTATTAAAATAAGACTATATTATTTCATTTCAAATATAGAATCAAATATATATGACTTAAGGATTCCAATTATTGAAGTTGTCCCATTTGTCTTAAGTTGTAAGATCCAACCTACTTGAGAAGTGATCCAACACCTTAGAGTGGTCAAGTTGAATCTCTTAGTGAAACTTAAATTTATATACTTCCTTCTAGATTGATAAGTTAAAATGAGTCCTTAATAAAAAAAGTAAAAATAAAAAAAATGGAATGCCATTTAATTTGACTCACATTATATCCCTATTCTATAGTTAAAATTCTAAGTGGATAAGAATGAAAGAAAGAGAATGAATAAAATGACATTAGGTGCATACATAGGAAAGACAATGAATGAAAATCAGAGTTAAAAGGAAGAAGTAGAATGATAAGAATAATATAGAAAACAAATAAATACTGAAGAAAGAGAATAGAAAAATAAAAGATGAAGAGTAAATAAAAGATAATAGAAGTACATGAGTAAATAATAAGGTAAAAGAAAATAAGTTAAGTGAATAAGAGATTAAGTAAAGGTAGGAGTAAACGCCAAGTATTAATGATAAAAGAGTGAGATCATTAATGTGGACAGAGGTGAGTAGAAGACAAAATATATATATAGCATAAAACAAAAAGAAGGCATTAAAAAAAGGAAGTAAATAATAAAAACATAAAAAAAATGTAGAATTAACAAATAATATCATAAAATAATAAATAAAAGAAAGGATAATCAAGGATACACAAATAATGAGGAGAATAGGTAAGATATACAGTGAAAAATTTTGAGCAGATAAAACAATGTATAAAATAAATAGGTAGAAAACAGTGAGTTTGAATTTATTAATATTCTTGTTGATGGAAAGTTGGGACATCCTTCTCACCCTGTATGCTCTCCAGCTGGAGGGATTTCTGGCCTACACATGTATCGCCACTTTTTGCTGTCAAATAGTTTACACGCCTTGTCAAAAATTCACATGCCTTGTCTACTGCAGCTATGGTATTCACTCCTTCAAAACTCTTCCTCCCTTTCACTTCTCCAATTTGGCATGCTGCAGTCTAAAAATAAGGTTGTAGACTATGTTTATTAAAATGAAAATTATTGTCATTCAGGAAAAACGGTGGAGGTTGCCGCTCTTCCATCTTCCCCACGTACATGTAATTCATAATAAAACAAAAACACGCCTACTTTTAGGGTTGCCTCTCATTTTCGAGCCTATGAAATTTGGATCGGTGTAGTGAAAACAAAAAGGCTTAGTGTTACTTATCACATGTTATTACAGTGAACTTTGAGTTGGGTTCTAAAAGGGAAATTAATGCCACCTATAGGTTAGAATAATTTAATAATTCTTATTGAATTTTCCCTTATAAAAGGAAGAGAATCTATTTTTTTAAAATAAGGTCTTTTTAAAAGGGAGGGGAATTAATATAAGTTTATACGTGAAAATCATTATTTTAAATTTAAAATGAATAAAGGGGCCTCCTTAGAGATATAGGTATACTAACTAATAAGAAATTAATAATGTGTTTAAAATAATTTTTCATGATATATCATTTAATGAATAAATTTTTAAATTTAATTATATATATGTTAATGAGAAAGGTGTAAGGTTTGATAAAATCTTAGGTAGATAATCATTTATTTTTTAAATAAATATTTATTGGTTAATATTTCTTTTATGTTTGGACATTTGTGTAAACTATAATATCATATTTGTATTATTAAAATTAAATAATATAATATATTTATCAACATATGAAAAATTCCTAAGGTATGTGAATGTATGGATTATTCTATTTTGTCTAGTAAGTTTAAACTTGATGCTTTCTAGGGCAAAATAAAATTCAAATTCATATACACCACTTTCTTTTTATTCCATTATTAGAAATGATGTTAAGGACATATAGATAATGATTTTTATAATATGACTACTAACCTAGTGACAAGGCTTGTAACTAATAAGTATTGTCTAGTTTAATTATTGAGAATAATATCTAATATATTTAATATAGATTTACGAATCATGATCTTGAGTTTTGCACTCTTACTCATGTAGTACGCACCGTCACTCTAAGTGTAGGGAATAGTTTACTAAATTTCAACCATCATTTCATCTTTGAAAGATAATAAATAAGTCCTATGACACCTTTTTTTTTAGAGCTACTTTTCATGCATTTAATACAAGATAACAAAGATCTTAGAATAACCATCTTGTGATAATTAAATGATATTATAGGATTAAAATGTCTATATATAATCTAGTTCACAACTCATAATTGGTAGAATGTATTATTATTGAGACATATTTAACCTTGCATAATATTGGTTAGGTAGCACCTATTTTTTCATTGTGCTCTTCTAGTATAAAAAGGGTGTAGGAAGGTTACAGAGGTGATGGATCAAAATTATGGCGAAACCCCAATAATGTGTGGTTTAATCTGTGATGTTACAGTTAACCATGTATGCTTGTGTATGGAACTTTGTGTTATGTGTTACAACCTAATAACCTAGTTATGTTTTGGATGATGCAAAAGAATAGTTGGAAACTAAGAGTTTAGTTATCGATATGAGTACCTAGGTCACTACTCCCTATTTCACTATGATATCCTTAGCTAGATTTTTTCTACTTGGCTTCACCTAAGTGGGTGGCAGCCAACTAAGAAAACTATTTGGGGTAATGGACCCTAGAAAGGGTTGCATACCCACTTTTAAAGTATGAAATTTATATTTTAACATATATCATTGAAATTGTGTTATGAGCATGAATGAGGTTGATTCATCTATTGAACCTTGTGTCAGTGAGGCAAATGAGTTGGAGCAACTCAAGTTGTCAAACTAGGGTGCCTCTATGAAATATATATACGTAGGCAAAACCATCAAGCGATGAGCTCCTAAGGCATTAGGTCGGGCCCCTAAGACTGTTCTTTAGAGTCGTGTACTTTGAATTCTTTGATCCCCTTAAGAAAATTTTGAGAGCTTATTTTATCCCCTTAAGACATCCTATTAGGACATATCCTAAATTAATACTGAATTATATCAATTGTTATGATGAGTCATCCTAAATTCTAATACTTAATTATATCAATTGTGATTGAACACGAGACGTGTACTTTGAATTCTTTGATCCCGTTAAGACATCCTATTAGGACCCCTTAAGATATCCTATTATCTAGACCCCTTAAGTCATCATATTACGACATAAATTATATTAACATTGACACTATTATGATGAGTCATAAATTCTAATACTTTCTTTGATCTCCTTAAGAAATTTTTGAGAACTTATTTTATGCCCTTAAGACATCCTATTACAACATAAATTATATTAACATTAACACTATTTTGCATAAATTTTGTGATTGTTAGATGAGTCGTCCTAAATTATACTACTTAATAATATCAATTGTGATTGAACATGAGACATGTACTTTGAATTCTTCGATCCCCTTAAGACATCCTATTAGGATATATATTATGTTAACATTAACACTATTTTTGTATAGTTTATGATTGTTATGATGAGTCATTCTAAATTTTCTAGTACATCTTTCATCCCCTTAGGAAAATTTTGAGAACTTCTTTGATCCCCTTAAGACATCTTATTATTTCACATTTGTATAATTTCACATTAATTTCCTATTAATGTCTTGACTATGAATCTTTTGTAAAGTATAAATATTTGAATGTCCTATCAATTTCATATTAATTTCACATTTGTGTAATTTCACATTAATGTCATATCAATTTCATATTATAACATGTATGAAAATATTAAAATTTAATAATAGAATATTGTCTTGAATGACAATAACTAATTTGTTCAATTTAAAATGCATAAATGTACATGTGTAAATTAATATTTAACAATAATAGACCATAAAATACTAAAATTAATAAAGTCCATGAAATAATATATTAAGTCCATGAAAATACTGAAACATATATATAGATCTGATCCATGAAATTATATTGAAATACTGAAACATGTACATACACATTCCATGAAATAATGAAACACATGTATATAGATCAAGTCCATGAAATACTAAAACATGTATAAAAATTCTATCAAATAATCTTACTCATATTGTCTCTGTGAACAAGAGACCTCTTCACTTCACGCAAACTACATAGATGATCTGAATCACTTTGTACAAGAGAAATAAAGTTGAAATCAAATGTAAGACAATTAAAAATGATTTAATGAAAATTTAATTTATAATTTACCATATTTAAATTATTGTGCAAGGTTGTTTTGCATGCTTCAAATCAATATGTACAAGAGAAAGAAAGTTAAAATTATATTTAAGATGATTAAAAATGATTTAATTAAATTAATTTATAAAATCATATTTAAATTACCATATGAGGTTGCTCTGCTACATGACCTGTCTCTACATGCTCTGCTACAGGACCTGTCTCACGCTATAAAAGAAAATTAATTTAACACATGAGCATATATATTCAATGTTAAATTTAATTTAAGTCATTCATAATGTATAATTTGTAATTGACTTTAAATATAATCAAAATTTTAAATTATCATGAGGTTGGCTTGCATGTCCTAATTGAGGTGGTGTGACATCATCAAGATGGAAAGTGACACCAACAAAGTCCTACAATGTCAAATTTAAATCACATTTGTATAAATTAGGTTAAAATATATATATTCAAGTGAACCATTGGGTGTTTTAATCTATTTAAAATATCTACAAATTGTGCACACATGTAGAACAAATTTTAAACAACCTGAAATTCAGTTGTCTCCTGAATTTGTTGTGCATCAAATGGGTGTCCAATTCCCATCCTCATACTGGTGTCAACCTGTACATAGACATATATTTTATAATATTTAAGTACAATGTGCACATTTGATATAGTGAATTTAAAATACAAAATTGTTTAAGTATAGTTTTAAATAAAACTATAAACATGTATGAGCACCTCATGTGAGACGCCCGATAATGGCGGAGCGCTTGAAAATCCCTCTGGTGGAACTGACGTGGAAGTCAAATGACTTCCCTGAACCAACATAAGTATTTAACACATGTTCAGGATTGAATTACAAATTAAAATCAAGTTAAAATTATTTAATATGTTTAAAAAATCAATCAAAATGTACCCCATATGGGTTGTCGACTTGCATTGGTGTCGACATAAAACAAACTCGACGAGCAGAATATGCCTCTATGGTCACCATCTACACAAAATAATTTAATTGTTAAAATATTATAATTTTTTGATATATGTTCATTAAAAATATGTTCTTAAAAGTTATAAATTAAAAATGAACATGTAAATTTATACCTATGTCAAAATATCCATAAGGTAATGCTCAACAATAAGAAACTCAACATATGAATTGATATCATCAGAATCTCCACATGCACCTGAACTGGGTGTAGCCTAATCAGGCCCATAACATAGTTGATGAAAACTCGTACACACATGAGGCATCGACACAGGTGGAGTGGTACTAGGACTAGCTCCATATAATGCTCCTCCATGGTCTCGCTCTCTAGCTCCAACTACCATCACAATTTTTTTCTTGTCAAGGTTGGCCACGAGCTCACTCAAAGCTCCTAGTGCAGATACCACCACACGATGTTGTACAGGTTTAGGAATGGCAGTTGAAGGAGGATCTACAAGAGGTTGAGCATGCACAAGTCATTGTGGATCAACTCGTGCCACTAACATTTGTGGTGGCATATCGCCACCAACACCCTAAAATGATTTAAAATCAAAATAGTTGGGTTTTTGGCCCAACACAAACTTTGTATATAATTTCCTCAAAAAATAGAGGGACCTCCACATTAGCATGTGGTGGATGGTCAAATACCATCCACCATCAGTCCCAAAAATTGGTAGACATCTGCAGATGTCTACACCACCTCATTGATATTCTTGGTTTGTTTGCAGGAATAGGTTGGTTGGTGACGAGGTTGACACAAAATGATGCAAGATGGGCTTTCACTATTTTAAGGTCTAGGATTTGTTTGTAGGAGAGTCCATTAGAGTAAAATTATCTCCTCTCATCTTGCCATCATCGATGAGTTTCTAATTCCACATCAATGGACCTAATAGCATCAACAATGTTTTGCATCAAAGATGTAAAATGCCTCAAGTGAGGTGGAATCAATGCTTCATTTTGAATAGCATTGATTTGATCTTGAATAGATCTAATGCAATCATTTATTCAAGCAAGCCTCATCGAATCCTAGGGCTGGAGGTGGGGGGTTATGAGGTGGAGGGGGTGGAGGAGGTGGAGGGGGTGGAGGGGGAGGTGGAGGTGGAGGTGGAGGGTGTTGAGGTGGCGGATTGAGGATATCGTCAATATCAAATTGATCCATGATAAATAAGTGAACCTGCAAAACTTATACAAAATTAACAAACAAGTACAAAATTACAAGATATATGCAAATTAAATGTACATGAGTGTTTAAATAGGATACATACACATGCATACATACATCATTCAACTTGAGCATACATAAAATTTTAAAAATTTAAGATCTAACCATGTAATTTTAATACATGTACATACTAAAAAATAAACTTAAAACATACACAAAAAGCTAAATCTCTAGGAAAATTTAATCCCCTTAAACCATTTTCTTAAAAATCCCCTTAATCCATGATATAAATGACCTAATTCAATACAAATGAAAAAATGTGTAAGGCTCATTTATGTCTAAGACTTGTAAATGGAAAAACAAATAAAATTGTTAATGTGATGTGAAATCTCATTAAATTGCATTAAATTAGGAGAAATTATGATGGCTTAAGAGGTCCTCATAGGATGGATTAAGGGGATAAAATTTGGTGAAGTTGTCCAAGGCAACAAAATTTCATTAAATTACATATACTATTTTTTAAAATATACATTTAGGAGGTAATTAATAACATATGATGGCCTCCTATTGTTAATGTATAATCACTTTATCATGATGACAAGTAAGAGGATCAAATTTGGTGAAGTTGGTGTGGCACATGTACTTGAGTAATACGATTTAGTAGGAATTTTGAGGCATATATTTGCATTATACACTTGTTCATTAGATCTCTTCATTAGCATCTTTGTGCTCAAGGAATGAAAACAATCTTGTTCAATAATTATAGGTGCTTGGCTTGTGACTAAAATACTTGTCTAGGTCTTCTCCTCTTGTCTTGAAAACAATCGTAGGATGGATTAAGGGGTCCTAATAGGATGGCTTAAGGGGATCTATGAATTAACTATCATAGGACAAAATAATGGCTTAAGGGGATAAAATTTGGTGACATTTCCCAAGGCAACCAAATTTCATTAAATTACATAACTATTTTTTAAAATGTACATTTAGGAGGTATTTAATAACATATGATGGCCTCCTATTGTTAATGTATAAACACTTTATATTATGTTGGAAAATGGGCCCATATTTTTAATCAAACTTAAGCTTTAATGGACCATGGATCTAGTCAAAATATTTATATTAAATAATTTTTCAAATGTCATCAAAGCTGACTACTAAATTGTAACCACAATTTGAACTTATCATCAAAGAATTTGACAATGTGTTCAATGAAATTTGTGGCTTTAAATTACTTTACCTATCACTTTGGGATCCATCACACCTAATATTATGTTATATGTAATGTATAGTGCTAAGTAGTGCTTGACAAAAAAATTAAAGGTTGTTGAAGTTGGATTCATGCCATAGGTTTTGTATGTTGTACACTTTAGGATAACTTAAAGTAATAGATTGAAAAGAGAAATTAATTTATAGAGTTCAAACAAGATGTAATGAGGATCACAAGAAATATTTAGACAATAGGAAAATGAATTTTTTATTTTATTTTTGAACCATGATCCTATAGCAAGGACATCCTAAATTCTAATACTTAATTATAATGAGTCATCCTAAATTCTAATAACAAGTTTTATGATTGTTATGATGAGTCATCCTAAATTCTAATACTTAATTATATCAATTGTGATTGAACATGAGACATGCGCTTTGAATTAATTGATCCCCTTAATACATCCTATTAGGAACCCTTAAGACATCCTATTAGGACATAAATTATATTAACATTAACACTATTTTTGTATAACTTAAATTAATAGATTGAAAAGAGATAAATTTATTTATAGAGTTAAAACAAGATGTAATGAGGATCACAAGAAATATTTAGACAATAGGCAAATTAACAAAAAGTTATAGATTTGGACCATGATTCTATAACAAGGATTCTAGACAATGGGATTTAAGGAAACTAAGGTTATATGCATTTCAATAATGGAAAGAGGCTAAGATAAACTAGGAGATGATCAACCAAGGGAGGAATTAAATGTATTTATGATATAATAATGATAATCCCCATTTAATAATTTATGATTTAGAACTCTAATATTCAACTCTACTTTTTAGTTTTTTTACAATTCCTTGTGAAATGAGAGAAGTTATCTAGATACATGTTTTCTATTCTTGTATTAACAAGGCATGGAATGTGTTTTAAGTATCAAATTTTATATCAATCACTACCAAGTTTTTAGGGAAATGAATTTTATAAAATTGATCAAATTAGGGAACAAAAGAGAGGGAAAAAAATCATTTGACAAAATTTTATAAGGGTCCTAACACTAGACGGTGCTACATGTTATTGGCTAAAGTTCCCAAGGGTGCTAGTGTAGACTTATGATATATTTGATCTTGAATCTTTATAATGAATTTTATTATGGTCCCCTGAGTTTAGGGCTCTTGTGGGGTCCTTTTGTGATCATTAAGGATGTTCAAATCATTAAAAAATGGTCCTAAACATACAAAGGGTATAAACACTATAATGAGTGTAAAAACATAATCTATGTTGTCTATACAGTTATATCTTTAATATGTATTAGAATGGCTTGAACTTTTGTCATCTCATTTGTGTTTAGATGAAATAATTTCCCATTTAGTTAGCATATTCCTTTACATTTGTTTATGTAGTTAAAATTGTGTATATTGATTTGCAAAAATATCCATGTTAGGGGCTTTTGGATGATCTTGGAATTCTCATGCTTGTGTTGGTGTGGCATAATGAGCCTTGGATTTATTTTTTGATTCATTTCTATTGTTCTTAGTATAAAATCCTTCATGGCTATGTTAAGTTTATCGGATTGATTAATTTCGTAAAGGTTTCATTCTAGATTGGTCAATTTGATCAAATTTTAGGTGTTTACTTGAGAGTTTTTTAAACCTTTCCTTTAAGGAGGTTCAAGGATTACACTGATAAAAAACTATATGTATGTTAATATGTTGGAGATTAGGTGTTTTTTCTTAGGTTCATATGGATGCCATGTGCTACAAATTCTAGTTGTATGTGGCTAGATTAAATAACTAATAATAAATGCTAAATAATGGAATGAATAAACTTAGAAAAATCTAGATTTTTTCCTCAAGGAAATTAAGTATTAAATCTGATTTTCAAATATTTGCATACAAATTTAAAACATAAAGCAATGCAAAGTGTCCAATTCCCATCCTCATACTGGTGTCAACCTGTACATAGACATATATTTTATAATATTTAAGTACAATGTGCACATTTGATATAGTGAATTTAAAATACAAAATTGTTTAAGTATAGTTTTAAATAAAACTATAAACATGTATGAGCACCTCATGTGAGACGCCCGATAATGGCGGAGCGCTTGAAAATCCCTCTGGTGGAACTGACGTGGAAGTCAAATGACTTCCCTGAACCAACATAAGTATTTAACACATGTTCAGGATTGAATTACAAATTAAAATCAAGTTAAAATTATTTAATATGTTTAAAAAATCAATCAAAATGTACCCCATATGGGTTGTCGACTTGCATTGGTGTCGACATAAAACAAACTCGACGAGCAGAATATGCCTCTATGAGCAGAATATGCCTCTATAGTCAATGGGTTTTACCTCTAGAATTTACATACGAAGGTGGTATGTTCTTCAAGGAAGTTGCTCCCTCCTAGTTGGAAATGGGGAACTCAAAAGTCACATGCTCTGGTGGGTCTTCTACTACATCATCACCTGTGGTGATGATTTGTGTGTGGGAAGTCTCCTCTATTTTTGATTTGGATATTGGTGTTAGGGATGATTCTTCTTCAGGAATACCCTCACTTTGTTTACTTTGATCAACAATATCCTCTAAAGCTTCTTGTGTTGAGGGGGTAAATCTTCCCAGAGCATCTCACCGCCTCCACATACAATAGTTGTAACTCTTTGGATCATATGCTTCTGCACATTGTTAGTAAAATGTTTTTATGTTGATGGGTTAAAACCTAATTATCCTAATGTTGAAATCAAAAAATTTAAACTGCGAAATCTTGAAATTAAACCAGAGAATATTTTATGTAGCACCATCCTTGATAATGTAGCTCAGTCAACTTGTTGTTAGACACACAATTCAGACAAGGAATTCCTAGTTAAACAATTCACTGAACCCTCACAAAGACTTCATTTAATTATCAACCATGGCTTCATAAGCTTTTGATGATGTTGGCACTGTATGTGCATTCAAAGACTCTACACAACCTATATCAGTGAGTATAGGTGGTTTACACATGTACAAGAAAATAGTAAAGGTTGGAAAAGTAAATAAAGTGTTAACATACAAAATAGGGGAAATAACTTAATCTCCTATGATGCTACAGGTACCTTGGACTTAACATTGTAACTGTTAACTACTAAACCTAAACTTTATAATCTACTAACACTACTACTTCTTACTCCTAACTACTTAAATCCTATGGAGAATGAGTCAAGAAAACATCACATAACATAATTCATAATACACGATATGATCCATTTGTATTTAATTGAGAATCTACTTGAAATGAATACAACAATGTCATCTTCTAATCTAATGACATAAATCAAGGTGGGTGAACAGTAACTTGAGTGGCCCTTTCTCGAGTTTTTGTACCCACAAGAGAAATTAAATATGTGCTACTTGAATCAACTAATCATAACAGTAAACTAGAACATCTTTATTGAATATAATTGAACTCTCACAACATGACAAGATCACTCATGAGTGCATATCCATTACATCTAAATAACAAAAAACTAACAATGAAGTATTGTATATGAAACAAAATTAGAACTATCAAAAAAATATATCCTCTAACTAGATCTTCTCCTCAACCATCGATCCAAATATATAGGCTTGAGAGGAGTTTTATTTGCATAAGGACTAAAAACATAAATTAAATGCAAATTTCCAATCTCATTCAAAATAGATAGAGAACTAGTCTTTGCAACTGAAACCATAATTGAAAAAGATATAAGAAGACAAATAGAAATAAAACTCTACCCTAACGGTTTGACGGAGACGTGCTCTATGAAAATTGTCATGAATCAGGTATACTAAAATCGTTTCAAGTTATTTAATTAAAAAACCCTAAGTTATTGAATTAAATATCATATCATTATCCCCCTTTTCATTAAATCACTTTATTTAATGAATATCATGAAATTCCCCTAATTGCATAATTAAATCTTTGTTTAATTATCAATTACTAATTAATCTAATTCCCCCCACTTGCAAGGGAATATTCCTTCCCCTTTTGCACAAGTAAACTTTGTTTTAATTTGCTAAGTATCTATTTTCCTCACCCATGGGAATATTCCAAAGAATATTCTCTTTCCTTACTCATTTGAAAAAGGGGAATATTCTCTTTCATAACAAACTTTGGAGACTTCATGTGCAAGTTATCTTACAAGACTTCTTGTGCAAGTTAAAAGTGTGTTTGTTTGAAAGAATGAGAACCCTTGATTCTTTCCTTAATCCATATGATCATTGATTCTCACCCGTTGATGAGAATCCATGATCCATGTTTCATCTTTCCTTCATCCTTGACCATTGATTAACCTTTTAATCTCAACCCTTCATTTCTCATTTGTCCTCTTATAAATAGGTCACTATTTGGAGAGAAATCGATCCATCTTTTTTAGAGAAAACTCATGTTGTTGAAATCACTCACACTCACACTCATATTTATAATTTTTATTTAGTATCACTTTAGCTTAATTACTTGCATTAATTAGCTTAGCTTCCATTAATGGCTTCCATGGTAACATAGATGAATTCATGTAGCTTATTTGGTAATTAGGGTTTCAATATTTTTAGCTTAAAATCCATTTAGATTAGCTTTGCACTCACACATCTTGATCATTTTAGCATAAATCATGTTAAAATAGCTTGCATCATGTTAGTTTAGCATTTAAATCATGTTTCATCACACATCTCACAATGGTTTCATCAATTTTCTTTAATAAAATTGATTGGAACAAGCTCATTATCCAAGGGATTGGGAAAGGTTCATCGTTCCACATCAACAAGACACCACTCCCCCAATAGGATAAGTTTCAATGGATTAGAATAGGTGTTTTGAAGCTTTCATAGTTTAACATGCTAAGTTTCTAACGGATTCCTAGTTTAGTGTTTACTTGAATGATCTCTATTAGGATTGACATTTAGTGGCATGATTATGCTTCGTATCCTCATGGATCAAGTGTAGTCATCCCATACTAATTTTTTGATCATATTTTGGCACTAGAAGGAGGGCTTAACTGATCAAGTTTAACAAATTTTTCTCTCGAAGTTTGTTTTTCTACTTTTTGCAAATACAATAATGCCCCAGGAGATTTTAGTGATGCATTGTAAGGCGTTGCCATATAGCAACGCTACCGTCATCTGATACAGTGATGCCTAATTAAAACACTGGCACTGATTTAAATAAATGATGATGCTAATACTTTTTAGAAGTATCAAAAATTTGAAAACTACGACGCCACCAAATAGCGATGCTATTGTCATCACTGCCTCATTGCAGAGAAACACTCATTTTCACTAGAGCGATGCTCATTTGATTTATGGTGATGCTATTGTGAATAGCTACGCTTTTCTCTAGTAAGGAAAAAATAGTGTGATTTTTACAATGTGCTTTAATTTTTTCACTTCATTTGATCAATATCATGTCTCTGAATTTTTGTTTTGGTTTTTAGAGAACTGGTTTTTATAGGTTGGACGATAAAATTCAGAGTGAAGAAGCATTCTTGTCTTTAAATATTATAATTGTAACAAGTTTTTCAACACTTTTGGGGAAATTATAACACATTTATCATGCTTTTTATTTCACGCTTTAGAACCACACTAGCTTTCAATTGGGTTTTAAAAATGAATGCTCAAATCAATTAAAATTGAACCCTCACATCATTTTACTTGTTGGATTAAAATTGAACAAGAAAAACTCACACTTTGTTTGGTGCTTAAAATAAACTTACCTTTGCTTTGAGGGGTAAAATTAACAAGTGTTTGCCATGTCTTTTGGTTTACATTTTCGTCATTGAATGTGTATACTCTTCTCTAACACCATTCGGTGATCTTGGGAATCAAATGCATTCCTTTGACATTTTGTATAACCACCCACATATTTCAATTTGGATTTAAAATGAACCCCATGCTAGTGTAGGGAAAATGCATTGTGTATGCTCTCTCCTTGTGCTTCACGTGATCTGGGAGATCAAACTACAAATGCACTTCCTTTCTTTTGTATACCTTTAGAGGGCCTATCACCCCGCTTCAAAAGGTGGGAACAACCCAAGCGGTAATGAGCTAAAGCCAAGCTCTTTCAAACCGCTCTATTAAAAAATATGTTTGTGACAAAAGTCATAAACAACAGGTGTGGATGTGTCGTACCAACAAGTGCCAACCTTAGTGTTCGTGTGACATGTCAAAATCCTTTCTTAGGAAGGGACTGGGAGGCCTCTTGATAGAAATAATCTTGAGCTACTCTTGTCACATGTATGGCCACCTTGAACGAAATTCCTTACTAAAAACCAATTGTTTAGAAGCCAAAAACCTTTATGCTTGTTGGTGCAGGAACGGTCGTTCTAAAGCCACCCCACATTTTACTATTCATTGTTGAAACAAAAAAGTCCTTTTGGTTTGTGGATCTTAAGGATTTGAGATTTGGTGGTCCCGAGAAGTGTTTTCCATGGAGGGGAGCCAGTGTCACCAAATCTCTAGTTGTTCACATTGTCTTAGTGTTTGGAGAAATCCAAGTGGGGATTCAGAAAGTAGTATCTTTTGAACCAAGGATGGTAAATGCTTGTGATTTAGTTTAATACTTTGCTTGATTCCAAAATAGTGGAAACAAACATTCACAATCTTCCTCAAAATTTCAAAACCTTTGGTTTAAGTATGGATACCCTTTGAAATAGCCTTGATATTAATGATTGTCCTAAGAATTTATTCTTAGATACTTCTAAATATTTTGGTTTACATCTCAATCCATACTTCCCAAATTTAACATAGGCAACTATGCCTTCAACCTCATGATTTTCACAAAATGGACCTTGTGAAATTTATGATGTTTTTGACATAGACATTTAGCTTGAAACTTAATCAAGACAAGTGTTTGTGGTAAAAAGAAACTCATTTAAGAAAGATAACTTGATAGAATTGAACCTCACATGACCACTTGGAGACCGATCACTCCAATTGAACAACCCGACCTTATGCCCGATATCATTCAATCAAACTTTTAACTCATTAATGGGGAACAAATTGATATAATTATTATTTTGAGAAGCTTCACTTTTGAAACAAAAGAAACACCAACCCAGTGGAGAAACACTGCTGACATCATAGACAAAGAAGAGGAATAGGTTGATATTGTGGCTGGAAGGCCCATATTACCATCACTTGTGCAGTAATAAATATTTTCCATGATCTTAGACTTCTCTAAATGATCTCACACAAAATAAAAATCTCCAAGATAAGGTCTACATGCTGCTATTTAAAACTTAGACACCATAGTTCAAATTACATTAGAAGACATATCTTAAGACAATACTGCAATAGGAAAAATTTGGTAATAAGGTTTTCTAGATTTATCCCATTGAATAATCCAGACATGTAAGCTCAATACGAACCCCTCATTTAAGTCAAACATTTCTCCTTTTCACAATCTTAGGCTTGTCTTAGATGATCTCACACAAAATCAAAATTCCCAAGAGAAGATCTACATGTCGTCACTTTAAACTTAGGCATCATAGTCCCAAGCTATTAGAAAACACCTTGTGGCACTCTACCAAAACAAAAATAGGTTGGTAAGAAACTTTTATAGATGTGCTTCAAGAAATAATCCAGAATTGTGTGCCTTCTTTTGGAGTCAAAATCCTGGTCTTTTTCATGATCTTGAACTTCTCTAAATCATTGGTTCTTTAGGATTTGAAAACTTTAGAGGTCTAGCATGTTTCTCACTACCTTGGTATTTTCAAACAAAGGTTCACTTTAGGTCAACATTGGGTCAAACATTTCATCCACCCCTTCATCAAATTTCATCCTTCGCTTCATCAAACTTTGCAAAAATTTCACATACACCAACACTTTTTGACTTAAACATCTATCAAACCAACCCCTACCTTAGCTACGTTGTATGTGAAATGAATCCTTTTCCATGCACTTAGTTAAGTTAGTTATCATATTTGAACTAGTTTATCTTGAAGGTCACGAGTCTACCCTAAAGATATCCAAGTTCATAAACATCCTTTATCCAAACATCAAAACATCGAACTTAAGTCAAAAGTGTTGTCCCAAAACATTTGCAAAGATCACTTCCCACATTATCCACCTTTTCATCCCCCATTATCATCATTGCTCCAAAATGACTTAGAGCATCCATTTTACCTAGAATTGAGTCAACCATAGAGTTTAAACATTATGAATATCAACATAACTCTCCCATAGGTGACCCAAAATTTATGGTAAAGACAAGATCACAACACAAGAGAATCATGGAGAAAACCAAAGTCACATTCACCTCAAGTGATCCAAATCCTCAAGAATTTGATCCAAGAAGTCAGGCCACCCCATCGCAACAACCATAATCTCCATCAAGGGCATATAAGATAGAAGACATTATGAATAACACATTTGAACTTACTAGGAAGGAAATCATGGAGCATCAAGCCTTCGAAAACATAGCTCTGATTTCCCCATCGTTTGTTATGCAACCTTTGACACAAGGCTTCACAACTCCATTTCTAGGGCTAAATAAAACATCCACTCCTAGTCTTACAACCAATCTTGCTAAAGATTTTGGCCATGCTCCTCCATTTGAAAGTAACACACTTGTGGGTACCCTAAACACCACTCCATCTGAAACGACCACTTGGACACCAACATTTGGTGCTCCTCCCGTTCCTGAGGATCCCCAACATCTATATAAACCACTTACACTCCATTACTCTACAACAACCTCAATGTATCAAGGACAACCATGTTCATCCATCCTTAAAAATACCACAAGTGTTCCCAACCTCACGCAAGAAAGTGTGGACCAAGTCTCTCAAATTGACCTAGAAGGGCATATCAATAACCTAACACAAAGCCAACCCTTAACACAAATAGGGACATCTCTATCCAATCCTCCAATTGGTTCATCCATACCATTGGTTTCACAAAATACATGGTCCATCCCATCCACCATCAATCCAAATCAAAACAATCCTTTGGTCATGAACCCCATCAACCCTAGTAATACCTTGTTTGCATCCCTAATGCAAGGCAATCCCCAAGACCTTGGACAAGGGAACCTTTTCAATAAATGGACTCAAGGTCCTAGTGTGTCAATACCATCACAAAATCTAATGACACCATGCTTATCTTTCCCCATGGTCCCCTTCACCATGCAAAATCAAATGGGACCTCAAAATTACATTCCTCCATCTCAATCCACCATCTTACAAGGAATTTTAAACCAAGGGAACCCCCAACCACTCATCAGCAACTCATTACCCACTCAAAACATCAACACCCAAAATCCATCACAAGTGTCTCAACAACCAACTGATCCTATATTGCAAGCACATTCCTTGGCTTTATAGCGAGCACAACAGGCTTACCAACAAGCCATTCAATAGCAACAACACCAGCAAGAAACCTAAGCAACACAACAACAACAACAATAGCAAGCAACCTTAGTAGCGCAACAAGCAACCCTAGCAACACAACAACAATAGCAAGCAACCTTAGTAGCACAACAAGCAACCCTAGCAGCACAACAACAATAACAAGCAGCCTTAGCAACGCAACAAGCAGCCCTAGTAATACAACAACAACAACAACAAGCAACCCTAGTACCACAACAACAACAACAACAACAAGTAGCCTTAGCATCACAACAAACAACCTTAGCACAACAACAACATCAGGCCCATCAAGCAACCTTAGCAACATAGTAATACAACAAAAAAAACAACAAGTAGCCTTAGTATCCCAACAACAACAACAAGCCTTACTAGCTCAACAGTATGCCCAACAACAACCACAACAAAAACAAGGTTCCTACTATAATCCACAACAAAACATCATCAATACAAACACGTTAGGAACATATACATTTGTAAGATAGGGGAACCAACCACATCAAGGCTCTAGGTCATGGAGAGCCAAGAGTGGAGGGCTGCCCTAACTTACCTCACTCTAAAGGGATGTTTTGGGATGAGAATCAAGAATGAAGAGAAATCTCAAGTGCTTATGTCACTTTACAGGCTCAAAAATGTGGTTGGGGCTAGATGAGTTGGTTTTTGGAGTCCAAACTGTACCTCAGACAACTCTTTGTTTGAGGACGACAATGCGGGTATGGGACGACAATGTGGCATGTTGGAATATTGCCATCCGTATGGTCAGAAAACTACCAAAAACCTACTAACAACCTAGCTAGTTGATTTTAACAAAAACAATAGAGTAATAAAGTATGAAAATTAAATATGGAAATGATAAAATAAGTAGATGAAAACTAGGGTGACAAATATTATCTCACAAAAGCACCAATTCGCCAGCTAGCTCCATGCAAACATTCACCTACACACAAGCAAGAAGGGGAAAATTTTTGTGGTTGTATAGGGGTTTACCTTAGTCAAAGCCCCACTTTGGTGTTTCCATCTCCATGAACAGCCAAAAAAGCAAGGAGTAGAAAGTATGATAAAGGAAATAGAAGGAAAGATTGTTGAACACTACAAAACAATACTATGCTACTCAATCAAATCACAAAAGGAACGGAGTGAAGTGTTACCACCTCCACCCAAAGGCTCTCAAGGCCAATGAAGGGAGAATGCAAGCAACGAACTTGGAAAAGTCACCACAGCCATAGCGGTGATGAAGGGAGGTCTTGCAAGACTCCAAGCTCACAAATTCTATGGCGGCCTCACGTGCAAGAGTGAAGTTGATAGAGTATCAAGCTGCTGCAATGCTCAAACTGTGAAAATGCTAGTAGAATACTTCAAGAGTGTGCTCAAGAGATCCCAAAGTGTGGAGAAAAAATGGAGTGGAATTGCTAGAGAGATTGAATGAATGTGTAGAAGATGAAGTGAAGTGAAAATGGATGGATTTGAAGGCCAAAAGGAGTCATTTTGGGTTAGTTGGTCACAAAAAGGTGTTACAATTCGACCCCAATGAGGTGTGTAACGTCCCTACAGACTCCAGAGGTAGGAATTTGTTAGGGATGGCAGCACGTTGCGTAAACATCCACTCGCCACACTCACGTCCTTGACAAAAATTCCCTCATCGATGCACAAAACATGCGCCAAGTGGATGGAAGGTGAGTGGATGATGTGGAATTTTTCCTTTAGATTTGATTTTCTAAGGTGAGGGTATGAAAAAGGGGAATTTTCACAAGGTGTGCAAATTTGCTCCTATACATTTTTCTCCCATTTTAGCGAGCATGAGTATTAATGAGTGTTCGGTAAAATAGATCGAAGAGTTAGAAATGTATACCTAAACCATCAAGGAAGCAGACTACATTCTAGCAAGCTCAAAAGTGCAACACAGGTAAAGGACTCCACAGGTACTCTCTCCTAAAGAGTTTCGAACAAAAGGAATTTGTAACTCCGCAGAACTATGAAGTTGCACAAAGTACACCGGAGGCCCACAGACCAATGTTGGAAAAATCTCGCAGAATGTAAGTGCCTTAAAGGCCCACAAACCTACAAGAAGGCCTTCCCCCAAGTACTCTCTCATGAAGGAATCCCAGTGTAAGGGGACTCTACAGAGTCAAACTGGGAAGTGGCTTCACAGGTGCACTTACAAAGCAACATGTTAATCCATAGATAAAACATATCAAAAAAAAAAATCAACCACGCAGGCAAACAAGAAAACAGTCATGTAGATAGTCAACAAATTGAAAGGCTTTCAAAGGGGTCCCTCAAGACCCCTTCAAAAGAAGAGGGGTCCACTCAAGGGACACTTTGTTTGAAAGTGTAAGAATGCTTTTCACAAATCGATTCAACATCAAGGAATCCTTTTGAAAGATGTTCACTTCATCAAGGAATTTGAAAGGAAGAAAATTCACCCTCGTGAGGGGAAGGTCAAGGCTTCTCCTGCAAGAAAATTTACACCCACCTTAGAGGAAAGTTATTCAATTTCTTTCTTTGCGAACCCATGATGAAGGAAACACGTTCTGTTAAGGGTTGAAGTTGAGAATCTGACTTTTAAAAAAGGTTGCAAGGATTTTCGAGAAAAGATTTGTTGGCTATAAATGCATTTTCTAAAAATAAAAACATTGTAAAGGTGCGTTGTCGCACATGCGAGAGACAAATCAAGCAAAGAAGATAGAAAGATAAAATAGAAAAAGAGAAATAGCAACATTATGAACAAGGGACACAGGGGTGATCTAATATTTTGGAGTGAAAGTTGCTCATAAATATATATAAGTATAGTAATAGTATATTAATGAATTGTCATCAACCCCCTACTATATCAGACCATGTGAAGAATGCACGAGAAGACAAAGTAAAAATAAAAAATTGGGTCAATATGGAATGGAAGCTTAAATTTCCCCAACACTTTGCATCGTCCCCAATTTTCCAAAAATAAAAACATATGACAGAGGAAGAATGATGGAACAAATACAGGAAGTTTATGACACATAATCACTCTTGTATCCAAGCACCAACAAGGGTGACAAGGGTCATCCAAAAACACATAACACAAGCATGGGGGAACACATCACAAACACACACCTAATCTAAAGATAAAGAAGAGGTGCCCCCCTAACATTCATTGACCAAGAGGTTGTCTGCTTCCCAATCTAGATCATTGTACGGGGAAGGCAGATGAGCCTGCAATGGTGGAATATTAAGGGGGGACACTTCCAACCCTCCCGCAACAAGGGCTAAGGAAGAAGGCCACGTAAGATATTCTCCACTTAGCTCTTGTGGAGCAATGGTAAGAGATTCCATGAAAATGGCTGACAAGTTCGAGACCTCGTCCAAAGAGTTAAACATGCACTTTATGGGAGTGTCATGTGTGACCTCAACAGGCGAGGAAGGCGGTGCTCGAGATTCACTGCTTGGCTCACTGAGTGACTCCATAGCACTAATGAACTTAGGGGAAGCCAGAGTTGGCTCTGTCACAAGGATGACACATGCTAGTGCAGGACCCTCCTTTGAAGAGGGTGGGATCCTCTTATGCCTCCATTGCTAGAAGGGCTAACCTCCACTTTCTGCTTCGTCAAAGGATGTGAACTATCCAAAAACAAGGCAAGAGGCATGAAGGAAGAGGATAAAACTGCAGTGGACACCACCAAGGTGTTTGACATGTCCACGATTTTAGAGAATGGCAGGATATCTAGAAAACATCAAAAGAGGCAGCTCGACTAAAGGATCCATGAACACCTACACCTTTTTAGGGTCAGGTAAGTTCACACTCACTACAGGAGCCCAAAGCAGAACCAAGTTCAATTGAACCAAGACAGAGGGGATAGGAGAGGAAGACACAATAGGATGCCCTGATAAAGGGGTGGTTAGCTCTCCTTCTTTCCTTTGCAAAGCAACTTGCTCAGCTGTCAAATCCTTTCACCGGTGCTTGCACTCATGCACAAGGTGATTTCTATGACTCTTGGAGCCAGAGGCTAGGAACTGATAGAATAGAAGGCTCCTGCTCATCCATAGGAGTGTCCATCACAACCATTTATGATGGAGGGACAAACTCCCAAACAGGAGCAGGAGGAGGAGGTTGAGAAATAATGAGGGGAATCGGCTCTAGTGCCTCGTCGGCAGCCTCTTCCCATTCATTTCTTTAGGAGTAGGAGCGGTAGGAAGTTGTGGAGGCTAATACATAGAGTATTTCATGCGAGGACCCTTCCTTCTACCATATCGAATGGGCCTAGGCTTTGTGGGTAGAATGGTAAGTTCAAATGCAGGTTGCTTGGGCTTTCGCCAAGTGGGCACCATAGGGTTCTCCCGCAAATGTAGAGAAAAATCCAATGATGCCACAACAGGGTGAGAGGAAGCAGCATGCTAGATATCAAAAGAGGAGGAAGAATAACCTTTGGAGTGCTTCTCTTCTTCCCTTCTACGTGCCAGGTTAGCATCACTATCATCCTTCAAACAAGCCCTATGCAAAACAACATAATTAGATGGAGGGTACCTCACTCTAGGTGTTAAGGGCACTTTCTTGTACTTTTCATAGGTCCAGTACAAGAGGTCCTTCCTAGGTAGGAGCGAACCATTAGGTGCAGGCCAGAAGTGGTCTAAGGAATAACTACCATGCACAACCGGTGGTTTATAACCAGTATCATGGATCGCATGCACTAAACCTTCATGAATAAATTTTAGACATTTATGTACAACCGAAGGAATTGCATTCATAGCTACTAACCAGGGGATACCCAGCTTCACTCTGAAGAGTTTGGACCCTGGGATGATGTTAAAAAGCATGTTCACTAACTTAGGTCCAACAAGGACCGACAAGGTGATGCTAACAAGGGGAGGTACAGGAAGTCTGTTATACATACGGATGGTTCTTTCGGGTGTGTCATACCCATCTTTATGCAAAAAATTGATTAACATGATCTCCTCAGTTATAATATTCAGTTGACATGTCGGGTCAACGAGAGCACCTGCTACAATGTTTCCGTTGATTCATGCAGGGATGTAAAGAGGAGATGGCTCTCTATTAAAACCCATTAGTAGGTCATGCAAGGTGAAGGTTATACCTAGACCACTACTCACAGGCTACACAAAGGGACTAGGAAGATGCAAGAAGGAATCCATCATGTACACTAAACAATACTTTCACAAAGCTCCCCAAAGGATCGCAATTGGACAATGATCCAACTAAGGCTTCGCTCTGCAACACTTACAAAACCTTCCAACCACACCTACTAGGGGTCATAGGTTGGGTTGTAAGGAAAAATGCCTCCAACACTCACACCTACAATGCTCCTAGGACATGAGGAAAGGACCCTTCAACACTACTAAATGGAACTAAAATGGTTCACGTTAGGTTCACCAAAAATGTAAGAGAGGGGGACCAACCACATCAAGGCTCCAGGTCACAAAGAGCCGAGAGTGGAGGGCTTCCCTAACTTACCTCACTCTAAAGGGATGAGGATTGAGAATGAAGAGCACTCTCAAGTGCTTCTATCACTCTAAAGACCTAAAAATTTGGTAGTGGCTAGACAAGTTGGTTTTTGGAGTCCAAACTATACCTCAGACAACTCTCTGTCTAAGGATGATGGTGCGGGTCTGGGACAACAACATGGCATGTTGACATCCGTATGGTTAGAAAACATAAAGTACAATAAGAAAACTACCAAAAACCTACTAACAACCTAGCTATTTGATTTTAATTAAAATAATAGAATAAAGAAGTATGAAAAGTAAATACGGAAATGATAAAATAAGTAGATGAAAACTAGGGTGACGAATATTATCTCACAAAAGCGCTAGTTTTCTAGCTAGCCCCATGCACACGTTCACCTACACACAAGCAAGAAGGGGAAAATTGTTGGAGCTATATAGGGGTTTACCTTAGTCAAACCACCATTTGGTGTTTCCACCTCCACGGACAACCAAAAAAGCAACAGAGTAGAAAGTATGATAAAGGAAATAGAAGGAAATATTTTGAACACTATAAAATAATACTATGCTACTCAATCAAATAACAAAAGGAAAGGAGTGAAGTGTTACCACCTCCACCCAAAGGCTCTCAAGGAAAATGAAGGGAGAATGCAAGCAACAAACTTGGCAAAGTCACCACAGCCGTAGCAACAACGAAGGGAGGTCTTGCAAGACTCCAAGCTCGCAAATTCTATGGCAGCCTCATGTGCAAGAGTGAAGATGATGGAGTATCAAGATGCTGCAATGCTCAAGTTGTGAAAATGCTAGTAGAATACTTCAAGAGTGTGCTTAAGAGATCCCAAAGTGTGGAAAAAAATTGAGTGGAATCCCTAGAGAGATTGAATGAATGTGTAGAAGATGAAGTGAAGTGAAAATGGATGGATTTGAATGCCAAAAGGATCCATTTTGGGTCGGTTGGTCACACAGAGGTATTACAATTCAACCCCAATGAGGTGTGTAACATCCCTACAAACTATAGAGGTAGGAATCTGTCAGGGATAGCAGTGTGCCGCATAGACATCCACACATCGTGCTCGCATCCCTAACAAAAATTCCCTCACTGATGCACAAAACATGCGCCAAGTGGATGCAAGGTGGGTGGGTGATGTGGAATTTCACCTTTGGATTTGATTTTATAAGGTGAGGGTATGAAAAAGAGGAATTTTCACAAGGGGTGCAAATTCGCTCCTATACAACATCAACACCTCAATCACCTTCACAAAATCCCACACCACCATACACACCATACAACACCTTATCATATCAAAATCCCACGTACAACCCATATGCCATCCCACAATATGCAACATATATTCCTCCACCAAACCTGCAAGATGATCTAGCATCACAACTTAAGGTGTTATCACAAGAAATCTAGGATCTTCGGATGGGCAAGACAAAGAAGCCCCATACATAGAACTTATGTCCATATTGATTTGATCAAAACATCGCAATGGTACCATTCCCTCCCAAATTTGAAATCCCCAACTTTGATAAATAAAAAGGGAGAGGAAGTCTTGTGGACCATATCAAAGAGTTTAACATCATGTGTATAGAGGTTACTTACAATGATTCTTATTTAATTTTCCTCTTCCCCAGATTTTAACAAGTTCTGCCAAGGATTGGTTTTCTCAACTGCCTCCAGGTATCAAAAATTTTCAAGAAATCATCAAAAAATTCATAGATCACTTCTCCTTTAATCTTGACATGGACATAAGCCTAGAAGAGTTATATATTTTGAAACAAAACAAAGGAAAATATTTCGCCAATTCCTTAAAATGGTGGCAACAAAGAGCTAGTAAGAGCAAGTGGCCCTTTCCCGATGAAAAAAAGGTGGGGATCATCATAGAAAATCTAGATACGGATCTATCCTTCCACTTGAAAATGCAGTGCATCACATCTTATGACGAGCTTGTCCCTAGAGCCCCTAACATCGAGAGAGCTCTAATCTCAAAGGGAAATACTCAAGCTTACAAAGACAACCGCCCCTCAACTAGTTTGGATGGAAAGCCTCGTGTCTAGGCTAAGAACAAGAATGTAACAAATGACAGCATGGTAGATGCTAAGGTGGTCCTAAGTGCTCCTATGTTGAACAAAAATAAAATGGCTAACATTCAACCAACTGTGTGACAAACAACACCTCCTCAGAACAATTAGATCAACAACACCGAAATGCAACAAAGACAAACCCCTAACAAGAACAACTATCCAAAACACAAGTACACACAACTATTGGAGCCTATCAAAACCATCATGAAGAAGTTGGTCGAGTCAAACTTGATAACACTTCCCAAATTTGAAAACTACCAAGAACCACAAGATAAACCATCTTGGTACAATGAGAACGATCTTTGTGACTTTCATAAAATCAAAGGACACAAAACAACAAACTACATGAGGCTAAAAAATATTATCCAAGACCTTATAGAGAGTGACACCATATCTGTTGAAGTATCAGAAAATATATAGGATCTTAAGATATACAAAAACCCTATGCCAGATCATAGCAAAGGGAACAACACTGAAAAAGCTAAGGAACACAAACATGCAACATACATATTCTAATGTAGTCACTTCCTATGATAGTATCATCATCGTTGTCACCATCAAAGGGCCTAGTGCAAAATGTGGAGTCACCACAAGATGTGGTAAAATCACCATCCAAGGAGTCCCATCTCAATCTAGGGTGCAACCTACTTTGCCAAGATCAAATCCCAGCAAGTATAATCTCCTAGATTGGCTTAAGAAGACCCCAACACAAATTTCAATCTTAGAACTATTGAGGCTATCTCACGCACATAGGGAAATCTTAGAGAACAATTTGTCTTCATCATCCATCCCCAAGGTGATTGATACAAAATAGTTTCAATCTATGGTAGGGAATATTATTGATCATCTTCTCACCTTCTTGAAACAAGACCTACCATTGCAGCCATCTCATAATCATGCTTTGAACCTTAAGGTCATCATTCATAAGAAAAATGTTAAACAAGTCTTAGTAGATGGAGGTGTTGGTTTGAACATTTGTACCCTTCAGTTGATTAAGAACCTGGGCTATTCAAAAGATACTATCGAGAAATCAAAGAGTGCCACCATCAGAGCATATGATGACTAAGAGCAAGTATCACAAGGTATCATTGCACTACCCATCCAAGTGGGACCTATCATCATAGAAACTACATGCCAAGTATTAGACCTTGATCTTCCCTACAACATCCTACTTGGTTGACCATGGATCCATGCCCTAAAATTTGTAGCCTCAACCTATCATCAATGCGTAAAGTTTCCTTTTGAGGGCAGAGAAGTTACCATCCATGGAGATCCTGAGCCCTTTCACCACTGCAAGAACCTTGAAGCTAGGTTTTACAAGATACCCAAAATACCCAAGAATGATGAAGGGCCTACACCTTCTACCTCATTTATTGACCCATCACCCCTTGCATCTACTTTTGAAATGAAAACATCTATTGTACAGAACATTCTCGACATTGAAACAGTAATCCAAGATGATGGTTGTGGAAACTATAAACTAAGGAAGGATACCTTTGTCTTGGGAGAGCTACCTCTTTCTCCTCAATCCCATGGTAAACCCACATATAGCAACAAAGAGGTTGAAACAATCAAGATGGCAACTACTACCTTCACCAAGTGGGTGGATTTGAACCAAGAAGATGTCAATGAGGAGGATGCATCTAAACTCCTATATCAAGATGAAATACTTATCTCTGTTCTTCCCATGGAAGATGATAAAAAAGGCTTGCAGCTAATGAAGGGAATGGGCTACACCAAGAATGAAAAATTGGGACAAAATGACAACGGTTTTCTAGAACCCATCGTTCTTGAGAAACTATTGAATAGGACAACTGAGAGGAGGGGTGAATCAGTTGTCATAGAATTAAACCTTTAATTTAATCATCAGAACCAATTTTGAATACTACTTAAATGATTAATCATCAAATGTCAATGTAGAAACTTAAATCCAACACATAAACACAATAACACTAGATTTACATGGAAAACCCAATAAGGGAAAAACCATGGTGAGGATTAACTCACACTATAGAGAATATCAAAACCGATTACAAAAAATCTCACTACCGGAAACAAGGCTCATTGCTTGAAATAAGGACTCACTATCCAGAACAAGGACTCACTATCCAACAGGGCTACAACCCGGAGGGCTCACTGCCACAAAGATACAAAGATGATAAAGAAGACTTGTTATAGAGAGACTACAATCCCAATGTAACAAATGATTCCACCACAATTACTTGCACACATGCATGAATGATAGAGTCTGCGTTCTACTCACTACATTCGAAAACTCAACATTAAGCTTCACATTGATCTGCCACACTCTCAACACACACACTCACTGAATAGAATCAATGTCGCATAGAACTACACTTCCTCTTTTCTCTTATCACTCTTCTTCTTCACTCTTGCATCACTTTTCACCATTAACTCATCTTGCATTTATACCATCTTCAACTTTGAAACATATCCAAAGTTGGCCATCCAAATTTAAATTCAACTTAGGTCAACACCAAAACATCCTAGGGTGGAATTAGAATGAGGGCAATCCAAAAAAATGCTTCAAGGAACCCAAAAAGATCCAACACGCTTCATCATCATCAAAAGTAGTATTTCACACAAGGTCAGTCAAACCAGTGCAAAACACAGAGAACCATTAAGTACGAATCTTCCAAATGTCGAAACTATCTTCAATCAAACCAGGGCAAGACAGCTCTAGAACCGCAAGTCATAAGATCTCATCAAAGAGAAATCTGGACCAACAACATTTCTCCTGGACCTCAACCAAAAACAAAGAAAACCATTTTTCACAACTAGTGAACACAACTTGCACTGTACAACGAATCAACAACCAAAAATATGGATATAACATCTACTGACAACCATGAACAACATATCTGAACTGCACAACCATAGGAGAAAATCCGGACCAAAAACTGGAGCAACCACTGAACACTTGCAACATATCTTTATTACAATTTTCTCAATATCCTCGACATATACAATCAACAACAACTAGTAGATAACCAATTGACAGGTTGAAATCAATGACAACACCAACAATCTTTCCACAACAATTTCATTCTTGCAACAATCTCCTCCTTTGTCATTGATGGCAACACATGATGTGAAAAACCATCAAAGACAAAATACTACCTCTAAATACTTTTTTGTGTTTTCTCCCCCTTAGAATATAATCTCTTATATGCTTCTTCCCATTCTCTTTTTATTCTTTTCACATGATTCTTCTTCTCCCCCTTTGACATCAATGGAAAAGGAAAAAGAATATTTTCCATTGATCTCACCTTTGACATGACAAGCAGAATACACATAATGACAACACTTAATACTACTTGCTCCCCCTGAGAGGTAGCCACCAAAACATCAGTCCAGAAGAAAGATAGATCCATAGATCCACTAGACTGATGCATCTCCATATGCATCTAATTCAAGAAAGGAAGGGAAATAACCCTAACTTCTCCCAAAGATACTCAAAAGTATCTTTAGGAAGAGCCTTCATGAAAATATCAACAATATGATCCTTCTTCTAAACATACTCAAGCTTGAATTCATTCTCTATGACTGTCTCTCTCAAGAAATGATATTTGATAGATATATGCTTCATCCTCGAGTGCATCACTTGATTCTTATAAATGTTAATTGCACTTATATTATCACAAAAAATAGAAATGGGATCATCATATAGCACTATGATATCTTTCAATGTCTATTTCATCCATAGAACTTGTGTATAGCAAGATGCAACAGCAATATACTCAGCTTCAATAGTAGACAAGGAGACTAAATCTTGCTTCTTACTCGACACGCCACCAATCTACATCCAAGAAAGAGTGCACCACCACTTGTACTATTTCTATCATCTACACATCCAAACTAATCTAAATCTGTATAGGCACTAAGTGTAAAGTCAATAGCTTTAGGATACCACAATCCATAATCCAGAGTGCCATTCAAATATTTGAATCTTCTTTTAATAGCAGCAACATGTGTTTCGTTAGGATCTTCTTGAAATCTAGCCACAAGACAGACAACATGCATGATATCTAGTCTAGTAGCAGTCAAATATAATAGTCCACCAATCATAGATCTATACTTGCTCTGATCAACCTTAGGTGAATTTTCATCTTTATCCAATTTCCAACCAGTCACCATAGGAGTACTTATTGTTTTGGAACTATCCATCCCAAATTTCTTCAACATCTCTCTCACATACTTAGACTATGATATGAAAATTTCTTTCTTTGTTTGATTAGTTTGTAGCCCTATAAAGAAATCCATCTCCCCAAACATAGAAATTTCAAATTATTTCTACATTTATTTTGCAAACATCTTGCACATAATTTCATTTCCTCCAAAGATAATATCATCAACATACACAACTACAATCAAGATTTTATCATTTTCAATCTTAAAGTACAAATTACTACCTGTCATACCTTCGTTAAAACCTTATTGAATCAAGTGTCTATCTAACCTTGCATGCCAAGATCTAGGAGCTTTCTTCAACCTATATAAAGCTTTCTTCAATCTACACACCATATTCGGTTGATCTGTCAACTAAAATCCTTCTGATTGTTCCATGTAGACTTCTTCTTCTAGCTCCCCATTCAAAAATGTTGACTTGAAATCCATCTCATAGGCCTTAAAGTGTTTATGAGTAGGAAATTCCAAGAACATCCTTCTAGCTTCCAGTCTTGCTACCGAAGCAAAGGTTTCATGAAAATCTATGCCTTCTTCTTGTGAGTAACCTTTACACACAAGCCTCTCTTTGTTTCTAACCACTTCTCCATTCTCATTCAACTTATTTCTGAATACCCACTTTAATCCAATGATGTTTTTATCTGTCAGTTGTGGGACCAATTCCCAAGTCTGATTCTTCTCAATCTACAAAAGTTCTTCTTTCATTGCTTCCTTCCAATGTTCATCTTTACATGCTTCACGTGTAGTCTTTGGTTCTATCTCAAAAAGTAAACATAAATTCACTTCAGGAGCAAATTTTCTTCTAGTTAACACACCTTTTTTCTTATCTCCAATAATTTTACTTTCTAAATGATTCTTTTGTACATATATAGGTGTCCTAGGGGACATCACTGGAGCATCTTTTTCCCTTTCATTTTGTTCATCCTACTTCTCTTGCTCATCTTCTTTTTTTTCTTCTACAATTTCTTCTATTCTTGCACAATCATGTTCATCATATACATATCCATCAATGTCAATAGAATTCTTTATTGTCTCACCAACCTTCACATTCGAGATCTCTACAATCTTTCTTAGTCTTTTATTGAAACATCTGTATGCCTTGCTTTTAGCAAAATATCCAAGAAAAATTTCTTCATCACTTCTTGCATCAAACTTTCCCAAAGTTTCATCTCTTCTAATATAACATTTTCTTCTGAATACCTTGAAATATTTAACTGTAGAAATTATTCCATGCCATAGCTCATAGGGAGTCTTTGTACTATTTTCTCTTGCTTGAACTCAATTGAACACATAAATAGTAGTATGAATAGCTTCTATCTAGTAAACTTTCGATAAATCGGCCTCAGTAATCATTGACCTAGCAGCTTCTTGAACTATTATGTTTCTCCTTTCAACAAATCCATTCTGCTGAGGAGTTCTCAGAGTAGATAATTGTCTTTTTATTCCATGCACTTCACAAAACATATTAAACTCATGGGAGGTGAATTCTCCACCTTTGTCAGATCTTAAGCAATTTATCTTCAAATTCACTTCATTTTCAACCATTGCTTTGAATTCCTTGAATTTATCTAATGCATTTGATTTCTCTCTAAGAAATGTAACACATGTATATCTAGAATAATCATCAATTAAAAGCATAAAGTACCTTTCACCAAGTAGACTTCTCACTCTTGTAGGACCACAAATATTTGTATGAATTAAATCTAGTAGTCTAGTAATAGATTGTTCCTTTGATTTGTAATGATTTCTTGCTTGCTTTCCAAACTGAAAATTCCTGTAAATAGCATTAACAGGCTTTGTAATTCCCGATAAATCTCTCACGGCCTGAACAACACTAATCCTCGCCAAATTATCAAAAGTCATGTGACACATTCTCCTATGCCATAACCAATTGTCATTAATCTAAGTCATAAAGCATCATCCATCAACACCCTTAAGTTGATAGATATTCCCTTTAGATTTCTTTCCTGTAGCAATCAATGTTCTGGATCCTTTTCGAATCTCACATTTCTCATCCTTAAACACAAGATCATATCCTTTTCTACACATATGACCAACGCTCAACAAATTATGTCTTAAACCCTTAACATAGTAAACATTGTCAGTATGATGCTTTCCATCAAAACTTACTAAACCTATCCCATAGATTTTAGCACTAGTATCATCTCCAAACATAACCAAGCCTCCATCATATTTATCAAGCTTAAAAATTTACTTTTATCACCAATCATGTGATGTGAACAACCACTATCAACTACCCAATAATTTTTCTCTTGTTTAGCATGTAGGGCAGAGATAGCCATACCTTCATTTTTCTCCTTCTTTAGAGGGTTTTCCTTTACCTATTTTTTAGAACTAGTAGAAGTAGGTTCATCCTTAATCGCCAAGAACAACCATTCATTATCATCAGGATCTTCATATAATTTTGAATCCTCATCAGATATACTAGCATTCTCATTCACGTAGTAAGCTCTTTTAATCTTCTTTCCTTTCTTTTCTTTCTTATATCTTTGTTTATTCCTTTTAGCTCTTTCTGGGCACTTTGCAACATAATGACCTATTTCTCCACAACTAAAGCATTTAAAGGGAAAATTTAATACTTTCTAGAGTCTTTCCCCATTCTTCTTACAAAGTTAGCTTCTATTTCATCAAAGTTATCTTCATTTGGATCTTCAACTTTTGTAGCTTTAAAGACAGTCTCTGATTTGCTTCCATTCCTTAGACTCAGCTTCCTCATCTCATAAGATGTCAAAAATCCTAACAATAGATCCTTAATACAGGTCTTATAATCTATACTCTGCTAATATCATTCACCTTCTCACTATAAGCATTAGGAAGAGTTCTGAGAATCTTCTTTACAATCCTTGTTTCATCAATAGTAGCACCAAGTTCTCACATTCCACCCACTATCTCATCCAATCTCTATACATAAGAATTAATATTTTCATCTTCAGACATATGTAGAAGATCAAACTGTGTCTCCAAATTATGTAGTTTCACCTCTTTAACTCTTTCATCACCATCATGCGCTCTTTCTAAAGCATCCCAAACTTCCTTAGTTGTCTTCAAATTCTAAACCTTAATCAACTTTGAATGTACCAGACTATTCTTCAAAATGTATCTCTTTATTGCTCTCTTCATGTGCTTTCATCTCTTCAGGTGTACTTGGACTATTAGCAGAAGGAGTGTAAGGATTTTTGTAAGCTTTCTCCACATCATATCCCCAATACTCTAGATATTATTTCATCAATACTTTCTAGATACTATAATTAGTTCCATCAAATCTTGGATAATCATAAACCATTTTTCCAGCCATCCCAAACCTTCCTCAAGCGGTTAAGCTCTTCACCAAGGAACTGAGCTCTAATACCAATTGTTGAATAGGAAAATTAAGAGGGGGGTTGAATCAGTTGTCACATAATTAAACATTTAATTTAATAACCATAACCAATTTTGAATATTGTTTAAATGATTAATCATCAAATGTCAATGCAAAAACTTAAATCCAACACATAAACACAATAACAATAAATTTATGTGGTAAACCCAATAAGGTAAAAACAACAGTGCTTGGATTAACTCACACTATAGAGAATATCAAAATCAATTACAAAAATGCTCATTGTCAGAAGTAAGGCTCACTGCCTGAAACAAGGACTCACTGTCCAACAGAGCTACAACACAAAGGGATCATTGCCATAGAGATACAAATAAGACAAAGAAGACTTGTTACAGAGAGACTACAATCCCAATGCAACAAAGGATTCCACCACAATTACTCACACAATGCATGAATGATAGAGTTCGCCTTCTACTCACTGCATCCAAAAACTCAACATTAAGCTTCACATTGATCTACCACACTCTCACCACACACACTCACTAAATAGAATCAATGTCACATAGAACTACAATTCCTATTTTATCTTTTCGTTCTTCTTCTTCGCTCTTACATCATGTTTCACCATTAACTAATCTTGCATTTATACCATCTTCAACTTTGAAACATATCCAAAGTCAGCCATCCAAATTTAAATTCAAATTAGGTCGGAACCAAACATCCTAGGGTGGAATTAGAATGAGGGCAACCCAAACACATGCTTCAAGGGATCCAAAAAGATCCAACACACTTCATCATCCTCAAAAGTAGTATTTAACACAAGGTCATCCAAACCAGTGCAAAACACATAGAACCATTAAGCATGAATCTTCTAAATTTTGAAACTATCTTCAATAGAACTAGGGCAACACAACACTAGAACCGCAAGTCATAATATTTCATCAAAGAGAAATCCGGACCAACAACATTTCTCCTGGACCTCAACCAAAAACATAGAAAACCATAGTTCACAACTGGTGAACACAACTTGCATTGTACAACAAATTAGCAACCAAAAATCTGCATATAACATCTACTAACAACCATGAACAACATATCTAAACCGCACAACCATAGGAGAAAATCTGGACCAAAACCCAGAGCAAGCACTTGTTAGAAACCAAGATCAAACATGCAAACTAGAAAATACCTTCCACAAAGAGAAAAACAGACAAAGCAAGAGCAATTTGCATGAAGATGTGCAAATGAATAATATTTAGGAATTTTAGAAATTACAAGAGATGAATTGCTTTATAAAAGCAATGTATGCATAACCCTAAAAGGAAACCCTAGTGTGCACACTTAATAATTAATAATTAATTAATTATTAATGTGCCTAAGTTTAGCTTAAGTAAAACTAAAGTGATAAGTGACTTAATTAATTAACCAATATGATTAAATTAATTAAGCGAAATAACTTATTACTCTAACACCCCCCCTTAAGATGAACTTAGGAAGTAGCTAAAACACTAAGGAAAAGATGCATGAAAGAAAAGATGGGTCCCGACAACAAGGCCTGGTTAGGTACCCATGTACAAATGCAATGAATGAGAAAGAGGAGAAAACCAAGTGGGACAAACCCCCCCCTCAATGAGATGACCTGCTGCAAAGAAGCACTGGAAGAACACTAGTGGAGTAACATTGGAATCATGGCAAGCAAGGAAAGATACCTTTGTTTACAAGAAACCATATGAGAGTCACTGAAGGACTCAGGCGGAATCATGATAATGCAACAACAGACTCGATGCTAAGGAACACTGGAAAACTCACAAACTGGAACAACCCTAGAATTTATGAAGCAACAGTAGAAGAATAAATGATTCCCCCCATATGAGGGAATGATATGATGAAATAATCTGGAAGCTATGTGTATCTCGATGCCAATGCCAAACTATGACTAAAACTGATCCATAGGAGCAAGTACCATGAAGATTCTAGAACATTAACCATAAAATGAATGACCCTCAAACTAAGATGTGACCCATTGTGAATCTGATGTGATTCAGGATCATTAACCATAGGCTCTCAATTTGAGATGTGAACTGATGTGAACCAAAAAATTTTAAGCTATGAGCAAGATGTGGCCAAAAGAAACTACCTAATCCAGATACAACTCATACGAGTTGTCATCAATATGAAGATGAGATCAAAGTGCATGCAATGCAACTAGACTCTAATCAAATTATTATGCAAGAATCCCCCCTGATGGAACTTTATATAAGTTTATTTATTACAATACCCCATGATTGTAAAAGGAGAACATGCAAAACATGCATAAATTAAAGAGAAAATGCAAACCTAGTGCATGAAAACAAGAAAGAGTGCATGCAAAAATATATGTTCACATCTGCCTCCATGATTAAAAAAACCTCAGATCTGTGTAGAGGATTGAATCATCTTTCTGGTGCCACTTGAATCACAAAAAATGGATAACCGAGGCAAAAGGTATGCCCTCCAAAGCGAAAACTGCTTCATCTGACTTCAGAGGCCTACAAAATAAAATTGGAGAAAAATATGGAAAATATTCCTACACCATTGGATCAGTGTTAGAATCAGCTTTCAACGATATCTCGTTTGTGAAAAATAAACACCGCACGCAAAAGTTACGCCTGATTTAGTGAACATTGCTCCAAAAGGGCCAATTTGGCCTACATGCAACCTAAGGGGCTAAAAAAAAAAGGCCCCTAGTCATGTGCACAACCAGGGGACTAGCGGGCAAGGGGCTGGGGTGGAGCCCCTAGTCACCCATGTGACCGGCTCTAGAGTTGAGTGTGGTCGGGGGCTGGGCGCAGAGCGCCTGGTCCCCAATATGACTGCGACTGGCTGGTAGGAGCCCACGGGGGTTGTTTCAAGGCCGACGACGAATGAGCGGGGCACCGCATGGTGGCCATTGGGTGGCATGGTGGTGGCGCTACAATTTAAAATAGATAATGCTTTTAATAAAGCATTTTTTCAAAAAAAATATTATTTTTTAAATCCATGCCTCGGAAAGCGTGCTGGGGATGTCGTATGACCTCCCTGGCAAAATTTTTTTGCCTCCCAAATCAACTGCTCCAAAATTGACCAAACGACGGGAATTCTTAGGGTTTGTGGCTACTTCGAATGCAATGGTGACCTCTGTTTGAGCCCAAAGTTCCCCAAAAAATTGGCTACCCCTAGATCTTGCAAAAAATCACCAAGCTTGAAACCCTTGCAAATCTCGCAAACGGTGATGAAAATCAATGAAACAAAAGCCAATCCCAACTTTTTTCGGCACTCTAAATCCAATGGAGATACTTGATCTAATCCAAAATTCTTTATAAATAAGCTCAAGGCATGAAACCCTCGAGGAACCTCGAACGTGCTCTGCAATGAATTTCTCCAAAAAAATGAGAAGGGGTTGCAAATCAAGGCTTTGATACCATGTTAGAAACCAAGATCAGACATGCAAACCAAAAAATACCTTCCACAAAGAGAAAAATAGAAAAAGCAAGAGCAATTTTCATGATGTGCAAATGAATATTATTCAGGAATTTTAGAAAATACAAGAGATGAATTGCTTTATAAAAGCAATGTATGCATAACCCTAAAACGAAACCCTAGTGTGCACACTTAATAATTAATAATTAATTAATTATTAATGTACATAAGTTTAGGTTAAGTAAAACTAAAGTGATAAGTGACTTAATTAATTAACCAATATGATTAAATTAATTAAGTGAAATAACTTATTACTCTAACACCACTAAACACTTGCAACATATCTTTATTACAATTTTCTCAATATCCTTGACATATATAGTCAACAACAACTAGTAGATAACCAGTTGACCAGTTGACATCAATGACAACACTAAAAATCTTTCCACAACATTTTCATTCTTGCAATAGAAACGCCTAAAGAATCTTGGCCTAGGTTGTACTACTAGCAAGGTCGCCCTTATTGGCAAAGGTACTTCTGCTAAACAGGTTGAGGCTTCCTCTTGGTTATCTACATCACGTGATACAACCCTAGATGACTTCCCCTTTGATGTTGCTGACCTATTTGAGAATAAATCCCTCTTCATGATATCCACAACATCCTTTGCTCTTGGAAATCAACCGACTGAACTATGCCTAGTATACCCACAACTCATTGACTTGGACCAATGAGGACCACCGATTCTAGATTTATTCGAAAATGATGAAGCGGTCTTAAAATTCATGGGACTTCGTGACAACTTATCATGGACACATCACAAAGCAGGTTTTGACATAGAGCTAGACACAGGTGTGTACTACGGGGAGATGATTGAATCTTTCAGTCACAAAATTGATAACATGCAGATCTTTGAGTGAAAACCACCCTGTGGCACTTTTTGATCCTAAAATAGTAAAAAGAAAGGACACATCTAAAGGTGAAAACCTCTCTGAGGCACCTAAGGATGAGGGATTCAATCTCTCCCTTAGTGTGATGCATCTAGAGAAGTCAACAGTTCTAGTAGAAAAGGTTGCTCCAGTTAATGTGAGAACAAAAGAAGCACCCAAGATCAATTTCTATATTGAATCCTTGTTGGATGAAGAACAGGAAACCTTGCAGCATTCCAGAAAGAGCAAAGAGCTAAATTTTCATGGTCATACACAGATATGTCGAGGCTCAATCCAAAAGTAGTTGTGCATCATTTAGTAGCTTATCTTGAAGCAAAACTAGTGAAGCAAAAATTAAGGAAGATGCACCCTCAGATAACACTCTTGGTGAAACTTGAGTTACAAAAGCTTCTTGATGTTGGATTTATTTGATTGATCGATTATCCTGGGTGGGTTTCAAACCTGGTACCAGTCTCAAAACCCACTGGGGGCATGAAAATATGCACGAATTTTAGAGACTTAAACAAGGAATGCCAAAAGGATGATTTCCCTCTTCCTAACATCGACCTCATTATGGATTTAACAACTGGCCATGAAATTTTGTCACTCATGAATAGTTTTTCAAGCTACAATCAAATCATGATTGTCGAGGAGGAACAACGTAAAACTGCATTCACTTGTCCATGGGGAACACATTGTTGGAACATGATGCCATTTGGGTTGAAGAACACATGAGCAACCTATCAAAGGGAAATGGCCCTCATCTTTCATGAAATGATCCACAAAAAAATCAAAGATTATGTGGATGATATTCTGGAAAATTCAAAGAAAAGGAGTGAGCACATAGAATTCTTGGGACCCATCTTTGACAGACTTGAAGAGTATGAGTTGTGGCTAAATCCAAAAAAATGTGTCTTTGGGGTTACATTAGGAAATCTTCTTGGCTACATCGTATCACAAAGAGGGATAGAAATTGATCTATTAAAAGTAAAATCCATCCTAGACATGGAAGCACCAAAAACATTGAAGCAGATGAGAGAGTTATAGGGAAGATTGTAGTCCATCAGAAGGTTCATAGCACAACTATCAGATAAAATCCACCCTTTTGCAAATCTTCTCCATAAAGGAATAACATACAAGTGGGATGAGAAATGTGATAAATCCTTCCAACAGATCAAGGACTACCTATTGACACCTCCAATTCTCATGTCATTGATACCAAATAAACCATTGATCATGTATATCTCAGCAACATCAGTAGCACTAGGTGCTCTTCTAGCACAACATGATGAAATTGAAAAAGAAAGAGCTATCTACTATATCAATAGAACCTTAGTGGGTTCTAAAATGAACTATTCATCCATTGAGAAAGCATGCTTAGTAGTGGTTTTCGCTTCAAAAAATTTCATACATTACATGTTGTCACATCTAGTTAAGCTTATTGCAAAGATTGACCCATTGAAATACGTGTTATCCAAAGCAACTCTCATAGGGTGAATGGAAAAATGGGTAATGATCTTGACTGAATTTGACATAGAGTACGTGGAGCGCAAGGAAATCAAGGGACAAGTGATCACAGACCAACTAGCAGAAGCACCTATCTATGTAGAGAACCCTTTGATATTTGAATTCCCTGATGAATCAATGTTGCTTGTCAATCCCATAGATCAATGGCGAATGCACTTCGATAGATTTTTTACCCAACATGGATCAGGGGCAAGTATTATTTTTATCACCCCTCAAGGTGATTGCATTCTAAAGTCATATAGGCTATCATTTCCCTATATTAACAACATTGTTGAGTACGAAGCTCTAATCATAGGCCTAAGGATAGCAGTTCAGTGGCAAATACAAGAGTTGAAAGTCTATGGAGACTCACAGTTGGTTATCAACCAAGTCAATGATGACTACCAAACTAAGGATGACAAGCTTACTCCTTACAAGAGAATGGTAGAGAGTCTCAAAGAAATTTTCATTGATATAAATTTTGACCAGACTCCTCACATAAACAACCAAGCAGTGGATGCCATGGAAACAATTGGATCATTGTTAAACATGCCACACAATGTCTTGTAATGTGAATTTGTGGTTGAACAACTTCTCGTACCGACTTTCAAAATCCTTGAGTCTAAATTTGTGTGTGTCATTGTTGGTCTTGGATCCCTATGGTATCATGACATATTAATCTACCTAAGAACAAGAACCCTCCCATCTGACATCACCTCCAACCTTAAGAAGACCTTTGTTAAGAAGGCATCTCGATTCGTGATCCTAGGTGATAACTTATATTGTTGAAGCATCGAGGGGACATTACTATGATGTCTTAACCAAGAGGAAGCCTTGACCACTTTAATAGAGGTACATGATGGCATATGTGGTTCCCATTCTAGTGGTATGACTTTAGCTAAAAAACTGTTGAGGATAGGGTATTGATGGCCAACCATGGAAAGAGAATCCCATCAGTATGTACAAAAGTGTGTGTAGTGTCAGTAGCATGGAGATCTGATTCATTCTCAAGCCCAGGAGTTGCAACTAATGGTCACACCTTGGATTTTCTCGCAGTGGGGGATTGACCTCATAGGAAAAATCACTCCCACCTCATCCAATGACCAAAAGTTTATTATAACTGCCACTGAGTACTTTACCAAATGGGTTGAAGCCATTCCTATGGCCTACATAACAGGGAAGCAAATTGCTAAGTTTATCATGAATTACCGCATCTACTGTTATGGTGTTTTGCAAACCCTTATCTTAGACAACAGAACACCCTTCAAGAATTAGGATGTAAAAGAGCTATGTCAAAAATTCAACATCCAACACCGATTATCTACCCTATATTACCCCTAGTGCAATAGTCAAGTTGAGGCTACAAAAAAGACCATCCTAAAGATCCTAAATAAAATGGTCAATGAAGTTGGTCGTGACTGGCATCTACAATTAAATCTCACTCTTTGGGCCTATCAAACCAGTATCCACACACCTACAGGTGCAACCTCGTTCTCCTTGGTCTATGGATCAAAATTCATCTTTCCTATTCAGGTTGAGCTTCCTTCATTGTGAGTGTCACTGTAGAATCTAATCACTTATGAAGAATATAGAGTATCCCAACTAAATGAGCTGGAATTCTTAGATGAACATTGTCTTGACACCCTTAATCACTTGCAAGTATACCAAAATTGACTGAAACAAAGCTATAACCAGAAGATCAAATGTTGGTCTTTTCAGGTAGGGGATCTTGTCCTAAAGCAGAATTGAAAGAATCTTCCAAATTAGGATAGTAAAGGAAAGTTGAACCTAACTAGTTGGGTCCCTTTGTCATCACAACAAGTTATGGATGAGGAGCATATCAATTGTTAACACTTGAAGGTGAACCTTTGCAAGAGCCAACCAACAGCTTGCATCTTAAAAAAATTATGCCTAGTCTTGAGGGGTATAAATCTGAAAATACAAAAAAATAAAAAAATAAGAAAAAGGACTGAAAATAGTGAAGAAAAAAATCGTCCTCTAGTGAAATCCACTTTGATGGCGCTTTGGGAAAGTACCTTGATTAAAACCTGGCAAAAAAGCACCTTGTGTAAATAAAGCACCCCCATCTATTCTTTGGCTCTTTATCCCCTTAATACTACTTGGCGTATTTCAAATGCCAGTTTGTCCTACCTATATCGAGATAGTCTATCATATCACACAAGGGACAATTCTTTCTGGATCATATTGAGTTCTTTTATATCTTAAGGTTATTGAAAATCACAATCCAAAAATCCCAAAACATTCATAAAACATTCATCAAAAAATCCAAAAACATCAATCCTGTACAACTAAAATCCTAAAAAAATTCATAAAATTGTAATGTCAAAATATAAAACATATCAAAATTCCTAAAAAGGTTGAGCATCGAAAATCCAAAAATAGTACCCTTGTCAAACTACGGGTCTCTGAGCTTGAACGTAGGCAAGGCCGTCATTGATGTTCCCCTAAGACACCCTAGTTTAGTCCTTTAGGAGTTTGTCATAATAAATTGACATTTCGTCAACTGTTAATATCTCATCATCAATACGTCAAGTAAGTCGAACTACTAGGTCTCTATGTGTATAACGTATGCAAGGCTCATCTTTGATCAGCCCCTGAGGCCCCTAGGATAGGTCTTTTAGGTTAGGTTCTTGGTCAAAAAACTCAGAAAACCCTAAACATTAGAAAACATTCAAAAGACCTAAATAGCCTCAAATAAATCAAAAACCAAAACATTCATATAAACTTTTAAAAAATACCAAAAATTGCCTCAAAACATTGAAATATTTCAAAAATCCAAAAACCATCCGTCTCATTTCACTTTCACCCACAATAAATCTCCATCCATAATAAATTGATTGTCATCTTCAACCTTTGACAAAACAAATGAAAATCAGGTAGCGCAAGTCGTAAAGTGAGAACTTAAGTGTCAAAGTCTAAAGTCTAGATCATAGGTGAACAAGTTAGTGGAGTTTGTATTAATGGCTCATCATAAACCTCATCCTAATCAAACCATCTGATCAACATGTCCTAGGATGCATCCTTCTTGCGATGGACATCGGTATCAAAAATCACTAAGAGATAACAAATTTCCACAATCCATATAGAATTTGCTCAATTCTTTCTAGATTTAGATTGTGTAAGTTGTTTTGCATCAATGTTTCGGATCACACTCTGTGATCCATCATCAGGATGAAATAGAAAGCTTATAAGAAAATGATAAGTTTGCAGACCAAAGAATAGATATAAGGAAAAGAGAAGGGGGAAAGGGGGATGGATGCACGGGAATCAATCTACTTTAAATATTAAAGTAAAATTAAAATATAAATAATTAACTAGGAAAGAACTAAGGACCACCCAAGAAAAAAGAAACAGAAACTATATCTCTATTTTGTTCTCTTTTATAATTTATTGTTCTCATATATATATATGTGTGTGTGTGTGTGTGTGTGTGTGTGTGTGTGTGTGTATGTATGTATGTATGTATGTATGTATGTATGTATGTATGTATGTATGTATGTATGTATGAATATATTTTGTATTCTTGTTCCTAATTTTGTTTATGTTTATTTTCTATTGTTTGGTTTGTCTTAATCTTTTTATGATTTATCTCTATTTTGTTCTCTTGTTAATTATTGATTTTAATTTTATTTTTTAAACTTTTATATTTAATTATATTGATAAATAGGTGTTAATTTCTCTTGTTATTATTATGTTTTTTGTTTTTTCATTCTTTTCTAATTTTGGTTCTTCTTATTCTTTTTATTGAACTCTCTTTTTAATTTATTGTCCTCTATATATAGATATAGTTTTTGTTTCCTTTTTCTTGGGTGGTCCTTAGTTCTTTCCTAGTTATTTATTTATATTTTAATTTCATTTTAATATTTAAAGTATATATTAAAGTAGATTGATTCTCGTGCATCCACCCCCCTTTCCCTCTTCTCTTTTTCTTATATTTATTCTTTGGTCTGCAAACTTATCATTTTCTCCTAAGCTCTCTATTTCATCCTGATGATGGATCACAGAGTGTGATCCAAAACGTTGATGCAAAAAAACTTACACAATCTAAATCTAGAAACAATTGAGCAAAATCAAAAATCACCTTAGCTAAAATAAATTGGTAAGAGATATAGATAACACTGACTATTTATCTTTGATCTTTTCTTCTGATTTATCTTAATGACCCATTTTGAGGACCTCTCGATGATGTCTATCTAAAATGATTAAGAGAGAAAGGAATGGGGCATTGATCATTATCTTTCATTTGTTGTGTTTGTGGGTATTCTTGTAAAATAATCTTGGCGCATACTTGCTTAGTTGTGTATAGGGAAGTTGTTTGGAGAACATTATTGACTATTGCATATGCTTTGGTCTGATTTATTCTAAACTTCTAAACTTACATTCCAATGAGGTTTCCTTATGTCAAGGTGTGAACAAGAACTATCCTATATGTTTGCAGAATCAAAGTCCATTACACTAGATACAACGCCATCTAGGTTATCAATACCTTGATGCATCTTGTCTATGTGTTATATCAAAAAATAAAGAACGACGGAAAATACCAATCCCAAGAGGGTGCTGGCAAGAAGTTGAGTCCACTTTTTGGCCATTTAGTGGAAGTGTTTTCCCTGATTTTCAGAATTCGACACATTTGACCTTAAAACTTGAAGCACTTAGAGATGGAATCTTGAAAATATTCATTGATCATAAAATGTAGTACTCGAAGTCTAGTTTCCAAATATGTAATTTATTTAAATACCAAAATGATACAAATTGATTTTCAATATGCATTCCTAATAACCACTATTTAAAAGTCATTTTTTTTACCATACCATGCACGTGTACGTCATCCATATTTTGACCTAAATAATCATATTTTTCTAAATCCTTTTGGGAAAAGATTTGTAATTCACCGAAGCATGCTTTCCATATTTTTTTGTAATTTTTTATTGAATTTTATTTTTGTTAATTTTTTATTGGCCATATTTGATGTTTTAAAAAATTGTCATGTACGTCACGCATAAGATGACCTAAACTTATGATTTTTTGAATTTTTTTTAAATTGAAAAGAATTGTTTGAAGTACGCTTTCGTGCAATCCGTTCGTGAAAACTTTATGTTGATCAAAAGTTATTAAAATACTAAAAACCTTGATAATTCAAGTTTATGGACCTATTTAATCAGAAATTAAATGAAAAATTAAAAAAATAATCCAATTGTAAAAAAATTACATATTTGGAATCTACACTGTCTAATCTATAATGGGTTTCAATTTCGTCAAAAAACTATACAAAAAAATCCTTCAGATGTATGCCCAAAGTCAGTATTTTTTAGTGGCATTGCTAGGACCTTCAATTTACAGGTCAAACCAGGTCCAGGGCCTAGGTTTGGATCCCCAAACCTTTTTCCTAAACCTGTCAACAAAGCAAAAACCCAACCTACATTTCAAATTTTAAAAAATGGGATCCCGTTTTTTTATAAACATGATCCCATTTAGTTAATAGGATCCCATTTGCAATTTACCCGTTGAAAACCATCCATTGAAAATGGAATGAGATCCCATTTAGTAAACGAGATCCCGATTTGTTTAACTCGGGATCCCATTTACTAAACAGGATCCTAATTTCTATAAAGCGAGATCTCGTTTCTTAAACGGGATCCCGAGTTATTTTCGACTGTTATTTTTAATTTTACTATCAAAAAATGGGATCCTGGGTTATTTTTTACTGTTATTTTTAATTTTACTCTCAAAAAGGGGCATCTCAGGTCTAGGAATTATTTTGTACTGCCGACTGCGACATATTCCCTATTTTTCTATCACCTTTTTTCTTGTTGAAGCTCTTCAAGTTGGGATTTTTTTCAATTTTGAAAGGAGGCATCATTGGGATGTTGTTACAAAGGAATTTTGTTGAATTGCTACTTGTTTTCAAAGGAGGAAGAGGAATTGTATTTAATTTCTACTTGTTTGAAGGAGGAAGAGAAATTTTGTTGAATTGCTATTTGTTTTCAAAGGATGAAGATGAATTTTATTTATTTGCTATTTGTTTGAAGGAGGAAGAGAAATTTTGTTGAATTCCTATTTTTTTCAAAGGAGAATGAAATTTTTTGTTTAATTGAGATACTTGTTTGAAGGAGGAAGAGAAATTTTGTGCATTTTCTATTTGATTTCAAAGGAGGAATCTAGGAATTTTATTTATTTGTTATTTGTTTGAAGGAGGAAGAGAAATTTTGTCAAATTCCTATTTGTTTTCAAAGGAGGATGAGAAATTTTGTTTGATTGAGCTACTTGTTTGAAGGAGGAAGAGAAATTTTGTGCAATTGCTACTTTTTTGAAGGAGGAAGGGGAATTTTTTTTAATTGCTACTTGTTTGAACGAGAAAGAGGATTTTTGTTTAATTGCTACTTGTTTGAAAGAGGAACAGGAATTTTTTTCAATTTCTACTTGTTTGAAGGAGGAAGAGGAATTTTGTGAACAATTGATACTTGTTTGAAGGAGGAACAAACAAGGAAGACTCTCAAGTTTTTGGCATTCATTTGTGTATACTTCAAAAAAATTCAATCATGGGATCACAATGTCAAAATAAAAGGAAAGATAGGAAGGTAATGACCCCTGAATAAATTCAAGCAAAGAGAGAGAAGGAGAAACAAAGACAAAGAGAAATAAGAATGAAAATTCAATCAATGAATGATGGTGAAGCATCCAATTCCACAACCATTGAAGATAAAAACATTGAGGAGACCATGGATGTAGATGATGCAAACTTGCAAGAGGTGAATGTGGAAACTAATATGAATATACAAAGTACTCTTGGTATGTCTTCAAATATCCCTTCCAATGCTATGGAGAATGTTTCAATAGGAACAAGTCTAGGTACGTCTTCAAATCCACCTTTGAGCCTCATGGAAATGGTGTTTATTAGAGATTTAGAAGAGGTTGGATATCACAATGTTGAAATTGATAATATTCATAGAGTTCAAGATTTGAGTCAAATTGTTGTTGAAAATGAAAATAAAGATACTTTTATTGAAAATGAAAATGAAAATTTTTTTGTTGTTGAAAATGAAAACCATTTTTTTTTTAAAAATGAAAATGAAAATCCTTTAATTGAAAATGAAAATGAAGATGAAGATGAAGATGAAAATGAAAATGAAGATGAAGATGAAGATGAAGATGAAGATGAAGATGAAGATGAAAATGAAAATGAAAATGAAAATGAAGATGAGAATGAAAATGAAGATGAAAATGAAAATGAAAATGAAAATGAAAATGAAAATGAAAATGAAAACGAAGATGAAAATGAAAATAGTTTTGAATATATTTTTTTTAAATTGAAAGTGATGTTTTGGATAATCTTCCTGGTAAGATTTCTTGGAGACAAATAAGAACACATGCTAATAGATTATACAATCAATTCTTTTATCATAAAAAACTTTCAGTTCAATGTCAACTAATGATGCAATTAATGAGAATGTGAAAAATAAGAAAAATAATGAAAAATTTAGACATTTTTGTTAAAGAAAGAAGAAAATATTAATCAGTAAAACATGTTATATCTACTATTGCTTGTGTCATTCAGTCTATTGGAAAAAATAGTAGATCTAAAGATAAGAATGCAGCAAGAAGATCTATAACAACTACTATAGTTAATAAAGCAACTTTGAATAAAAGAATGGTTTCTTGTAAAAGAATTATGTCACTTGCACATGACTGTAGGTGATGCCTAACCAAGCACCACTTTTCAGGGGACTTTAGGCCCATGACATTCCATGTTGTCAGCTTCATTGTACAAGAAACCAAGCTTTCACAAATCGAGGCTTGCACATTTTTGAAATACATCAGAACATGGAATGACCACTTTCAAGATTCGATGGGAGCAGCTGGGGGAATTGGGATGATCTGGAAGGATTCCAAAGTTTTGATGAAGGTGCAATGTTCTCATTTGAACTGGTTGGCGGCGGAATTCTACAGTATGATTCTAAATCTCACATTTATGCTCATTAACACCTATGGCCTAATTGGAACAATAGAGAAGGCCATGCTTTGGTCGAAAGTTTTGGACTTTATTAAGAGTCATGAGGGATCTTGCTTCATCATTGGAGGTGATTTCAACGCTTTCCTAGATTTGTCAGAGAAAAGTGGGGGGTTAAGGTCGGAATCCTAAACTTTGATAGATTTCAGAAGGTTTGTGGCGTGCTCGGGATTGGAAGATTGCCCAACCTCGAATGGAGTATTCACATGGACCAATCAACACAAGGACTTCACGGCCATCTCAGAAAGGTTGGATAGGTTCTTGACCTCTTCAATGTGGCAAAACAACTGCTCCACCATTCAAGCACACATCCTGCCAGTCTCCATATCGGATCACTATCCAGTGGAGCTCCATCTTAGTGGAGGTTCGGAACTAGTGAAGTCAAATTTTAGGTTTCTGAACATGTGGTGGCGTGATGATAGGCTCCTAAGCTTGCTAGAAGGGTGGTGGAAGGAATTTCAGGTGGGGGGATCGTTCAACTTTAAATTTGCAAAAAGACTTCAGTATTTGAAACAAAAACTTAAAGATTGGAACAAGGAAAAATTCATGAACATCTTCACAGAGAAGGCTAGGGTTGAGTGTGAATTGCAGGCACTCAATGAGAAGGTGATTAGGGATGGCATGAGGAATGAAGAATTCCAATGAGAGAAAAGGAACTAAAATTGGAACTCTCAGAACTTCTAAAGAGAGAGGAAATATACTGGAGAGACAAATCAAGAGAAATTTGGCTCAGAGAAGGTGATTCAAATTCCAAATTTTTTCATGCTTCAGTCCTTGCTTGAAAGGCGGTGAATAAAATTGAATCGATTCAGTCCCAGGATGGTGCTGTGAGGCATGGAAGCTCAGAAGTTTTCCTCGAGGCGGTAGCCTTTTTTTAAAATATCTTAGGCGAACTAGCGGGTGGATGCAAGGAGGGAGGCATATTAGATACAATTGAAAGAAGGGTGGGAAGCAAAGATAATGCAATGCTTGGAGAACCCATCTCGCTGGATGAAGTCAAGACAGACCTTTTTCAGTTGCATCCCAATAAGGCCCCAGGGCTGGATGGATTCCTAGCAAGATTCTTTCAAAATTGTTGGGACTTTCTTGGGAGGGATCTTTGGCTAGTGGTGGAGGATTTCAGAAAGACAAAGAGATTCATCAAGGACCTCAACAATTATGTTATAGCGTTGATTCCCAAGAGGGCAGAATGCAAGACGTTTAGTGACTATAGGCCAATCTCCCTTTTCAACACGGTGTACAAAGTCATAGCAAAGGTATTAGCAAATAGACTCAAGAAGATCCTCAAAAAAATTATTTCACCTGAACATAATGGTTTTGTTCCTAGGAGAGAGATCACGGACAACATAGTGCTCATTAATGAGGTGGTACATTCGCTAAAGGAAAATCATATAGTTGGCATGGTTATCAAGTTGGACGTATGCAAGGCTTACGATAAAGTTTCAATGGGACTTTCTACTCAAATTCATGGATCGCATGGGCTTCTGCAATCATTGGTGCTCATTAATTAAGTAGTGTATATCCACAGTGAGATTCTCTATCCTAATCAATGGATCACTCCATGGATTTTTCACAGCCACTAATGGTCTGCACCAAGGGGATCCCTTATCACCATCATTTTTTGTAATCTTGGCAGAGGCCTTAAGTTGTGCAATCAAACGACAAAGACAACAGGCTGAATGGATTGGAATTTATGTGGCCCTGAATGTGGAACCAATAACCCATTCATAGTTTGTTGACGATACCACTTTGTTTGGTGAGGCAAGCATTAGGGAGGAAAGATGCATCAAGGAAACCCTTGCAGAGTATGAACAACAGTCGGGCCAAAAAATTAATAAGGAGAAATCAAGAATTTACTTCTTCGACACCAAGGAGGTTGTTCAGAAAGCCATATCTACACTATTAGGGTACCAAATCGACAAGCTTCCGGCCATATTTCTAGGGGTCCAGATTTTTGAGGGAGACTGTAGATCCAAGCACTGGGAGGAGGTGATGAACAAGTACAATAATAAGGTGATGTCCTGGAAAAATAAATGGTTGACTTTGGCTAGCAGGATCACTATGTCCAAGGTTGTCCTTTCCGCCATACCAATATACACAATGGCGTGCTACGAAGCTCCAAAGAAGATTGAAGAAGGATTAGAGAAGATACTAAATAGAATCTTATGGGAAGGTCTAAGGAGGAAAGGAAAATACCACTGATTGGATAGGAAACAACTTGCAATCCCAGAACCGAAGGTGGTGCGGGTTTAAGGAGAATCGGGATGCAAAATACTATGCTGGGGGCAAAGATGGTATGGAAAGTGTACAGACACCCAGAGAGGTTGTGTGTGGTGTCGAATTGTTTAGAATAAATATTTAGACAATGGTTCCCCTTCTAGGATTCTAACGATAGATAATCTTAAAGGAGGATCAACCATTTGGAGATTCATGAATAAATGTCGCCCACTAATCACAAGTCATATCACATGGAAAATTGGTAATAGACAAAAGGTTAGGTTTTGGTCTGATTCTTGGAACGAATATAGGAGTTTAGTAGAGCAATTTGAATTAGGTCAGGAAATCGGATGGTTGGAAGACGAATGTGGAATAGAGGTTTCCAAGTATATAAACTTGGAAGAAAGTGGTGGAGGTGGGAGAGTGAAGTGGAAGAATTTGGAGCATGTGCACCTTGAACAAAAGATAGTGGAGGCAATATCCGTGGAGTTAAACAATCGGGTGGTGTGCTTGTCTAAAGAGGAAGACACCATTGTATGGTGTGGGGAAAAATTTGGTGAATACACAACCAAACTTGGATACCAAATACAAGTAGAGATTGGTGAAAGAGTAGATTGGATGGCGAAGCTGTGTTGGAATCAAGTTGTGCTTCCCCAGGCTGGCGTGTTTCTTTAGGTGGCTATTCACCAACATTTCCTCACGATGGAAAGGTTGAAAAGGCTTGGTTTGGCTAACCCTTCTTGATGTGTAATGTGTGAACATGCTGAGGAGGGGGTAGATCACCTGTTCTTATCATGCCCTATTGTAGTGGAATGTTGAGATTGGCTCCAAATGACATTCCAAGTCCATGGTCCACGACAAGAGAAATTACGGGAATTCTTGAATGCGTGGCAGTTAGGAAACAAAAATGGGTATTGGCAGGGGTTGTGGATTTTGGCGCCTTCGCTAGTGGTATGGCACTTATAGAAAGAAAGGAATAGGAGAATTTTCAAAGGCGAGGCCCTTGGTAGCAATATATTAATAGAACGGATAAAGGAGGCAATAATTGAAGTGGCCAACAATAGGATTAAGTTTAGCTCAAAATCGAGATTCAAAAAATGGGATGAAGTGATCCAAAAAGAGTGTAGCAAGCTAAAATGGCCAAAGGTGGGCTTGCCTGTGAAATGTAAGGTAGATAGAAAGGCAATACATTAGAAGGGCTCTGAGGAACTTTCATGGAAGATGAACTTCAACGGGGCGGCCAAGGGAAATCTAGGCATTGCGGGGGCCAAATGTCTTATCAGAGATCAAGCGGGTCAGTGTGCTTGGGCAGCCTCAAAAAAATTAGGCGTTTGCACTAACAATATCGCGGAGCTAGAGGCACTAACGATGGGCCTCCAAATATGCATCAGCAAAGGGATCAAATCAATAGAGATAGAAGGTGACTCCTTGGTTTGCATTCAAGCAATAATTAATGGTCAGTCCCCAAGTTGGCAAATCAATTGTTGGGTTGCTCAAATTAAGGAATTCCCTGGTAAATTGGATAACTACAAGATTGGGCATGCATATAGAGAAGCTAATAAGGCTTCGAAATTCCTAGAAAATGCAGGAATATGGCAAGAGGATGAGTAGATCATCAATTCCAAGTTAGAAAGCTGGGAAGGACTTAAGGATATAGTGGTTCAAGACAAGGAAAATCTAAACCCATAATCCCAAGGAGGATGCGAGGAAGTATAGAGTCACAAGAGGGAAAAAAGAGGAAGGATTTGAAATGAACTACGTATAGGTGTTCCTTAAGCGATTCACTGATTTTCCTAGGGGACAATGAGACATCTCCTCAGTCAAATACAACAATGCCTCTTGGAATTCATTTCTAAGTCACTGACTATTTTCACCTTTGGAGCAAGGATATAAGGAGGTGATTGGTTTTGGGCACACACAAGTGAAAATGGTGCACATCTTTGGTTTGATTTTTTCATGCTGTGAGGAGCCATTGGATTCACAATGCCAATGGTTGTTCATCTCCAACTGAGCTCAAGTATTACGAGTTGTTCGAGACATTTTGTCATGGGGTGGTTGTTGCGAGCAACATTGGTGCGACAGGCAGGTCTATGGTGTTGTCATGAAGTCGTTGGTGGACGTGGTAGGTTTGAGGGAGAAGGTAGTGGTGTTGGCCACCTGCTTCATTTCTATGGCTAATATAACAGTAGTGGAAAATGTGTTAATGGAGTTGGGGGTTGATGGATAGGTGAGCATTCTAGGGGGGTTCTTTGACAGCAACCAACATGATTTGGTGGAGATTTGGGAGGAGTTGGAAGAAGGGGTGATTGTGTTTCGGAGGGCACAAAAGAAATTTTTTATGGAGGATGCGCGGGATGTGTTCCGTGTGGGAGTGATGAACAAAAATTTAGCTCCATTCCATCGACTCATGCTCGCTGGTAACAACTGGCTTTCGGTGGAAAGCTTATCAAGGCTAGTAGCGCTAGGCAATAACTTGGCAATGGTATATGGGTCTCTCTCCTGTGACTGATCTGGGGTCCAGGAGATGCACAATATTATCTTTATCTTAATGTACTTGGGAGCTATCCCCTTGATAGCACTTATCAATAAAAAAAAAAGAATGGTAAGCAATATTAGTGAAGTTTTAAAAATACATCTGAAAACATTGCTAAGAGCCGAAAAAAAAGAGAAAGTATAGAAAATGATCCTATCAACCAATGTTGGAGTTTTAGTGGTCGAATCTGGAGGTCTATGAAATTGAATGTTGAAATTAAATCGTTGATTGAAAAATATTGGCATGATAATACTAGGGTATCATCTAATGCTAGAGATGTTTTAAAATTAAGGGTGGGGTCCAAAGTTTGTGATCCTCATCCAAAACACCTATTAGATACAACACAAACTAAATTTTATAGAAAATTTTGTGGTGATTTAGTGTTACCTAGTAATATTAAGATAAGTCAAGGTCTTTTGAAAAATGTAAACCATGGTATGTAAAAATTAATAAGCAACTAATATCTTGTTATTGTAAAACACGTTCAATTTTGTTATTTTTATGATGTTTTCCAATATATACATTGTACTTTGCATACTAACATGATTATACAGGAATGAGGTATTAATATGCCACCTTAAACAATAAGGGAGTTTATATCAAGTTTATTTTGTGAAAGATCTAATGAAAAATTATTTTATTTAAGTTCTTGTATTTTTTGATAATGCACTAGTTGTGGAAATATTTCATTCTTAAGAGTTTGCATGCATGAAAGTGTTGATAATGATTTTGGAAAACAATTACTTGATGTTAAAATATTTAAGAATGTTAACAATTCTCTAAAAGATGGAAAATTTGGAAAGCGTTGTGATTTAGTTATAGAAAATTTCAATGTACATGCATTCATATTAGAATTTAAGAATAATATTGTACCAAAATATGTGATGCACTCTCAACATGCTCGATGGCTTGATGGCCAATTTCACGCGCATGTAGAAACACATTTCCAATTGATACTATACTTTCAGCGGTTGATTTTGCGGAAAATTATACTCTAGCTCCGCAAGACGAAATTCAATCATAGTATTATAATCCAGTGCAAGTAGCTATGTTTGTCCATATTGTTTATAAGCATGTAGATGATAGCATAGAGGACGATATAAATGTTTTGAGGGAATATCATTTTTATTTGAGTGACAACTGGTTACACTCGTCAGAGTTTGTTCAATACTGTCTCAATATATTTTATAGAAATTTAAGAGAAAGAGGAATCTAGATGACATAACACCTCATATGGTCAGATAATTGTATGGGGTAGTTCAAGAATGCTCGAATATCCTATTGGTTAAGTAGGGTTCACAAGGAACTTAATGTCCAACATATATGGAGTTTTTTTTAAGCTGGGCATGGTAAAGGAGAACATGATGGAGTTGGTGTGTGTGTCAAAAGAATTCTTGCTAGAGAACAATTGAAATTTGAGGATGCAGTAAAATTTAAAGATGCACGTGGGATTGTGGATTGGTGCAATACAATATTATCTACACCTAGTTTGAGTGAGTACTCTACATTTTGTCAATTCTTTTGGTTGGTTGAAGAAGAGAACATTCTACCTAGATTTGATTGTGAGACAATCAATGGATCTACTAAATGGCATTCATTTAAGAGTTTGAAAACAAGCACATGGAATATATGGAAAAGGGAGCTTGCATTTTTTTGTCATTTTTGTATCTCAGGAGATTGGAAAGCATGTGAAAATATAGAATGGGTTGAACAGTGGGAGCAAAGATCATTGACACCTGCACAAGCAAACGATCAATATGAAAGAACTATTGAAGACAATGATCAAGTGTTTGCATTTGAAAACTATGACGGTGTTTCAGACCTTGTACAAGAAGGTAATTTAATTCAATTTATTCTATTTTATTTCACTTTATTAAGTTATTTTGTAATACTAAATTATTTATATGTATACACGCTGCAAGTTATTAAATCAAATTTTGTTTGCAGGACATGCGTATGTTGTTGTTGCACCTAAGGGGAATGAAGAGGAAACACAATATAGGTTGGCTCGTTGTGTGGAGACTAAACATAAGTTAATAGCACCTCGAGAAGATGATGATGGATATCATTAGCCAACAGGTACGGTGATCCCCTTAAGACATCCCCTTAAGAAAATTTTGGGAACTTATTTGATGATGGTTTTCATGTTTTCCAATAGGATCGGTGGTGGTTGTTGGCACTTGGCTACGAAAATACCTAATAAGGAAGAATGGTCTACCTACATTCGAAGATTTGAAACACATAAAAAGATTATACACTATTTACATTTGGTGGTGGCAACAAATATAAAACTAGAGCGGTATCGTGGAAGACCTACAAATAAAGTGTTATGGAAAATTTGTATGGAAGAGCATGAGACAATCATAGATGCGTTGCAAAAAAGAGAGGATGCAGATGGTACAATGGAACAAGTAAATATAGTTTTAGTTTTATATTGTCCTTTTAAATAGATTAAATACATGTTTTGATATTGGTCAAGTGTGTTATTAGTTGAAATTGATTTAAATTGTCCTTTTATAGATCCTTAAACCATCATCACAAAAAGGAGAGTCCATGCATATTCAACCTAGACAACATGGAATACTTGGTAAACATAGATAATTATTAGTTAAATTATATTTAAATACATGTTTTGATTATATATTGATATTGCTTGTACATTAATATTTAAAATTGATTTATTATCCTTTTTTGTATCCTTAAGCCATCATCACATTGATCTCATACTTTGAAACAAAAAGGAAAGAATGCCTGGATTCAACCTACACACATGTGTGGAATACTTTTAAATACAGGTACTTGAGTTGTGTACATATATATAGTTTTATATAAATTAAAATATGTATGTTTTGATGATTTCATTGATATTGCTTGTACCTTTTTGATATCAGGTGGCGTGAATACCTACAACATTTCAGGCACGATTTTGAGATGTTCTTGAGATGGCATAGCCAAATTTTGTAAACATTGTTTTGAGATGACATATATGTGCATACATACTTACATAATTAAACATTTTGTACAAATTACAAATACATGTACATACACAATTATACTCTATGTACATTTTTATGTATCAAAATCAATATTCTATATATTGTGTTTGTTAAATGTGCATGTTTTCCTACTTTGAAACTTTATATTTGATTGTATAATCACTAAATATCGTGTATAAATTATTGTTAAATCAATTATATCCTTAAGACATTGTATTAGGACCCCTTAAGATATCCCCTTAAGACATGTCATATTAGCACATATCCTAAATATTATACTTAATTATATCATTTGTTATGATGAGTCACCCTAAAGTATAATACTTGTTTATATCACTTAATATTTATACTTAATTATACTCTTCTTTGATCCCCTTAAGACGTCATATTAGGACCCCTTAAGACATGTCGTATTAGCACATATCCTAAATATTATACTTAATTATATCATTTGTTATGATGAGTCACCCTAAAGTATAATACTTGTTTATATCACTTAATATTTATTCTTAATTATACTCTTCTTTGATCCCCTTAAGACGTGTCGTATTAGCACATATCCTAAATAGTATACTTAATTATATCATTTGTTATGATGAGTCACCCTAAAGTATAATACTTGTTTATATCACTTAATATTTATACTTAATTATACTCTTCTTTGATCCCCTTAAGACGTTGTATTAGGACCCCTTAAGAAATCCCCTTAAGACAATGTATAAATTAGTGTTGGATGCTATTATTTGTTTTGACAACTTATAAATTAGTGTTTTTTTGGAACATGAGGATGAGTCACCCTAAAGATAATACTTGTTTATATCACTTAATATTTATACTTAATTATACTCTTCTTTGATCCCCTTTTGTATTAGGACCCCTTAAGAAATCCCCTTAAGTTATAAATCTATTATTTGTTTTGACAACTTATAAATTAGTGTTTTTTTGGAACATGAGGTCAAGAGGACTTTTATGTTCTTATTTTCTCTAGCACCTTTGATTTGTAAATATGGGACTACATGATTTAATTTCAAAACTTTAGCCTATTTTTGGATAATTAAGTTCTTTAATTTAATGTTGTAAAAGAACTAGGAAATATGGTGCATACTTATAGAACTTTTTTGGTAAAACTTGTTGCATTTTGATTGGTATTTATGTTTAGTTTATATAATTTATTAATGTTTTTTTTCTCTAATCTTGTAGGGTATTGTTTATTTCTTAAAATTTCATCCTTTATGGTATATAAACAGATTGGTTTTTTTTGTAGATTATGATTTATTGACTAATTATTGATTGATGTGAATTGAATAAGTTCATTGACTAATTATCGCTAATTATTGAATATACATATCATGTATATCACGTATAGGATCACTAAATTTGTAAAGTACAAATATTAAAATTTCCTATTAATTCCATATTTATATTTGATTTCAAATTAATGTCCTATATTAATGTCTTGACTATGAACATAAAATGCATAAATGTACATGTGTAAATTAAAATTGAACAATAATAAATTCCATTATTTACAATATATTAAGTTCATGAAACCAACATATTAAGCGCATGAAATAAAGTCCATCAGAGTACAACCCATGAACTAGAGTCCAACAAAGTACTTGACCCATGAAATATAAAGTCCAACAGAGTACATGAGAAACCAAATATGTAGTCCATGAAATAATCAAATATAACCCATAAAATCATGTTTAGGTCATGTATCGTCTCTATAATCAAGAGACCTCTTCACACCATGCGGACTACACAGATGACCAAAAACACTTTGTACAAGAGAAAGATGAAATTGAATGTAAGACGATGAAAAATTATTTAATGACAATTTAATTTATAATTCATCATAACATTAAATTACCCTCATATCTGGGTCTGGATGCTTTGGTGCACCTAGACCAACCTCTAAATTCTCTGAATCAATCTACATAAACAAGACAAAGAAATTTGAAATTAGATGTAAGTCTACAATTAAAAATGATTTAATTCAATTAATTTATAATTTATCATATTTAAATTTTACCATAATTTGAGGTTGTGCACCCTCTACTCCAAGACCTGTTTGTACATGCTCAACTACAAGATGTGTCTCATGCTATAAAAGAAATAGAATTTAAAACATGTATGAGCTCATATTATATATACATATTCAATTTTAAATTTAATTAAAGTTATTCATAATATATAATTTGTAATTGACTTTAAATATAATAAAAAATTTAAATTAACATGATATCTGGAGCTTGCTCTGCATGTCCTCTTGGAGGTGTAACTATGACTGAGTCATGGCAGAAAGTCGCACTAACAAAGTCCTACAAGATAAAATTTAAATCATGTATACTTGAATTAGGTTAAAATATATATATTCAAGTTTGCACATTTTGTGTATAAAATTTTGTAAACAACCTGAAATTCAGAGGCCTCATGACTAGCTGCAACATCTAATGTTTTCCTGATGCCCATTCTCATTGTTGTATCAACCTATACATACATATAGACATTTAACAGTTATAATATTTACAAGTGTACATGCACATTTGATATATAGTGAATTCAAAATTCATAATTGTAACTATACTAATGTAAGTTAAACAATTTACAATATAAATGTACCTGCCCCTAATCTGCGATGCTCAACAGTGGAGGAGTGCTCAACAACCCCTTGGGTGGAATTGACATGGAAGTCGATTGACTCCCCTAAACCAACATAAATATTTAAAACATATGTTCATGATTGAATTATAATTTTAAAACTCAAGTTAAAAATTATTTCATATATAATTTAAAAAATTGAAATCAAAATACCCCATAAGGGTTGTTGACTAGAATGGTGTCGATATATGTACTCACGGAGTGGATGATTTCCCCATTGTTAGTGTCATCTATACACCAAATAGTTTGGTTGTTAAAATGTATTGCAAAATTTTATTTGATATATACATTCATTAAAATTCTTATAAATTCAACATGTAGATGCATATTTATACATGTGTCGTATTGTCCTCAAGGTCATGGTTTACTGTAAGAAATTATACAAATGAACTGAGGCGACCAGATGATCCACCAGAATCTCCACATCCACCCGAACTTAGAGGTGTGGCTTGATCGGGTCCATAGCATAACTGATGGAAACTAGTACATACATGTGGTCTCAACACTCCTGGAGTGGTATGAGGACCAACTCCATAAAACACTCCTCCATCATCATGGTCTCTATGCTCCCTACCCACTATTGCAGAAGCATGTTGATCAAGGTCTCCTGCAAGTGTACTAAGGGATCCTAATGTCGATACCACCACACGTTGATGCACAGGTGTGGGAATGGCGAGACCAAGAGGAGCAACAAGGGGTTGTGCATGCATGGGGCATTGGGGATCAACCCTTGCCCCTAACCTTTGTTGTGGCATGCCACCACCAACACCCTAAAATGATTTAAAATCAAAATAATTAGGATTTTTCCCCATAACAAACTCTACATATAGTTTCCTCAAAAAACATAATGGGAGCTCTAGATTAGCATGTGGTGGACTGTCAAATACCATATACCGTCGATCCCAAAAATGTGCACTCATCTGTGGATGTATACACCACCTCATGGATATTCTAGATTTATTGGGAGGAATGGGTTGCTAAGTATTAGGGTCGATAAAATAAGGGGATAGATGGGATTTTGTTATTTTTACATCTAAAATTTGTTTATATGAGAGACCGTCTGCATAAAATTGTCTCATCTCCTCTCTTTCTCCTTGATTCATATGTAAATCATAATCAATAGCCCTAATGACATCCACAACATTTTACATCACAGATGCAAAACATCTCATGTGTGTTGGAATCAACGCTTGATTTTGCATAGCATTGATTTGGTTTTGAATGGATGTCACTTGACCATTTATATGTGCTCGCAAGTGAGCCTCATCAGATCTAGCTGGTGGTGGAGGTGGGATATGAGGTGGAGGGGGTGGAGGGGGAGGTGGAGCTTAGGGTGGAGGTAGAGGTTGTTGAGGTGTTGGATTGATGATATATGTAAGGCCACTTTGTCATTCCTTATAAATGCATCTAGATGAATTTTATGATTTGATAACAATGTACTTATGACATAGAGTTCATATATATTTTATGGTGTAATTTGTATTATGTTACTTGCATGGTGATAATGGACCTAGTAAGTATAGATTTCATACATAAGATTATACAAATAAGGATGGTTATGTGTGATCTACTACTTAGTCATGATTTGTAATGTTATCAAAATATGTAAATAAATGATATATGAGTAAGTTCATGTTGCTTATATTATGCTTGATATGTTGTGCTAAAAATTTTAGCTAGCGTACAAGAGAATTCTAATGTGTCCTTGTCTTGCATGTATAATATTTCTTGATTCTTGGAAAGTAATTTTGAGAGCTCCTAAGAGGGATGAAATAAAGAGTTGATGATATAGTCAAACTTTTGGGGGTTTCCTCGAGAATGTGAGTGTAATGTGAGACGTCAACTTGAAGCAATCGAGAGGGTGGGATCAAGCTTTGTATGGATGGGGTAAGTACTATACTTACTTTTTTTGTTTCGTTATTGCAAAATAATATGTTTTAAGAGTAGGAAATCAAGTACTATTTTTAATTAATCATAATCAACGTAGTTGTAGTGTCAAGCTACTTCCGTATTCCTTATCCTATTTTCAATTAGGGTTGTGCTCTATACTGCATTATGTTTTCTAGATATTCATATAATTTGGTGGCATCTCAACATGTCAGTTTAATGGAGGTTTTGATTGAACCTTTCATGTTATGCTTACAATTACAAGCACAAGGGTCTTAGACCCAATTATGGTTCTAATGAAATAATTCTAAGATAGATTTAAGGTTGTACATGCCATCTTTGTTAGCATAATTTTATTAGGTGTATAGATTTCAATTGTGTTTTGATAAACATTAATTTAACTTGATTTTAATTTCAATTGGTAATTTGAATAAGAATATTTATGCATGGTGAAATTAGTAAAGGAATTTATGAACTAACATAATGATGAGAGTTAGATCCAATGTCTATATACTAAATCATTACAATGTAAAAGGGACACAAGACAATGAAATCTAATATATGGGTATGTAATTTGGAACATGACCGAGTTCTTAAACACTTGAATATAGGTATAATAGGTCACAATTTAAGTCCTATTTGGAGGGAATGGTTTATATTTATTATGTTAAAGAAATTGAGATACTATTATAAACTTTATTTAAAATTTAATTGTTCATATGATAATAGGGTTTATGAACACATTAGATTATTCATAAAATATTATTCCCAAATATATATAATTGGGACTATATTAAGCTTGAATTTGGATTATATGTTAATCCTAAATGAACAAAATAGATAATATCAATAGCTATTCTTATAATATCATACTAAACGGAATCTTGGGACCGATAAAATAATATGATCTATAGATATCAAATATTATGGTTTGAAAAAAATAAAAATTGAAACAAGTTAAGTAAAGGATGTCAAGTCTTAATCTTTGAAAATTTTCCCATAGGAATTTAATGAATTTACGTATGCTTGTTAAAATAAGACTATATTATTTCATTTCAAATATAGAATCAAATATATATGGTTTAATGATTGCAATTATTGAAGTTGTTCCATTTGTCTTTAAGTTGTAATCCAACCTAGTGGAGAAGTGATCCAACACCTTAGAGTGGTCATGTTGAATCTCTTAGTGAAACTTAAATTTATATACTTTCTTCTGGATTGATAAGTTAAAATAAGTCCTTAATAATCAAAAATAAATAAAAATGAAATGCCATTTAATTTGACTCACTTTATATCCTTATTCTATAGTTAAAATTCTAAGTGAAAAAGATATATAATGATGATAATATGACTAATTTACTATAAATATTAATAATGAGGCTCTTTGGAAACCTTAATCAACATATCACTAGAATCCTCAAATAATATTAAATTCAGGGCATCTCACACATTCAATTGGGGTTGATGGATTGTGGTATAGCCTACAGAAGTTTTCTTATAGGATAGTAATAAATATTTGAACAAAATCCTAGGGGCACATACCCTGCAATGATGACTTTTCTTAGAGATATTTTGGAGAACAACTCATGTGTCAGGTTCATGCATCCAGAGGGAGGATGCTGGGAGGTAGTGGAGCTTGGCGTTACACCTGCCAACTGCATTTGCGTGAAAGTTTCAAAAGCCTCTTTATTAAAGGAATGTTTTGGTGTCGATAAGATTGTTTCCTGAAAACTCTGCCCATTTTTCTGATCGGCATCCTTGACCGCACGACACAATTTGTGCAGAATCTTAAGCTCTGTTATTATCTGGTAAATGATGACACTGGTTTTGTGCAAGGTGTATACGCTCTATAGTAGGTAAGAAATTTATTTCCATGTTCACATATTGTAATTAATTGTAGGTGAACAATTCTCTGTTCTCTTCCGTGATTGTAATTAGATGTGCTAAAAGCTTCTTTTATCATTTTACAAAACCCAGTGACCTATTTGGTCGTCCACATCACTACTTAGTTTGTTTAAATTCTGCAACTAGAAGCACTTTGTCATGCTGTGAATTATGAGAAATTTGTTATAAATTGTTCATGTCTCTCGAGATTTAAGACAAGGGATCGATAATCTTTTAGAATGCATATTTTATCATCATGGGAGAGTGTAGTCTTGAGATAGTTTGATAGTGCTTAGCATTACCCTCTTAATATCATAAGCTTAACACTTCCACAGGAAGCTATGTTTTATATGAGTTGGGATTGGGGTTGATACATCGTGATTTGAATGGGGTTTTAATTCCATTACTTAGAGTTTATTTGAAGATTCGTATAGTATAAAGGGAAAGAGACTTATCGAATTTTAATCTTATCTCCAAACTTGGAATGAAATTCAGCTGTATTTCATCGAAGGTGTTCCATTTATCATAGCTAGTATAGAGGTTTTCTTGAAACCACAGTTCCCTTCACGTGCCCTATCTATGCTTACGCATTTTGCATGCAGGTCGGCCTGGGTGCATTATTACAGTGCAAGCCTACTTTTCAGTTTGTTTTCTTTAAGCATCACCAATAATCTCCATAAGAACATTGCCCCTTGAATGTGCCAAAAGTTGCTAGAATGATGGAAAAGGCTCACATCTCTTAGAACAATTTCTCTTGCAACAATGATGGAGGTAACTTAGGTTGCAGCATGGCTATCAAAACATACTTAACAACTCTAATAAGTTCAAAAAGTACAATTTCCAACTTCTCACTACAGTGGCAGATAAATAAACCTTTTTCGTTTTCCCCACAACGTTAAGTAAATATCTAGAAATCTGTAAAATACCCTACTGCCTTCATCTGCCAAACCAACTTTCTCCAACCTTGCAAAGATCTTCCATGTATGTGAATGTGATCTGTCTCTTACACAGAAAAGCATGTACCAATTTATGGCCTTCAATACAACTATATCCAGATATCGTTTTAATTCCACGATAAAAGCATGAAATCTAAATTTTATCTTATTATAAAAACCATGATGATATCACGATTGCAAAAACGAAGGAAAAGATTCCCTACAGCTTTGAAGCGATCTCTCTCTCCTAACCCTGGCCGCCATACCTCTGTGAAAATATAGAGCAGCATAGCAATAAATCAGAAAAAATATATATATATATATATATATATAATAAAATTATAATAATAAAATAAATTAAAATTTAGGGTTATTTCTATTAACCCACAACTTTGCACTAGGCGCTAGGAAATGAGGAAATTAGGGCTTAAGGCGAAACATTTTCAGGTTTTGTTATGATGGCTAGAGCAATCCTCCATTTAATTTATGGAGACATTGTGTAATCTAAAAGTGTGGTGCCTTTTTGTGCCGTTCAAAAAAATGGATCCAAATGTAGCATAAAAATTTGAGTATATTGCTCTTCAATGAAATTCAAGTATACTATTCTTCAACGATCTTAGGGCGTCGAATGTATTAATTTATGGAAGCACCAATAAATGGGAAAATGTCTTCAAATGTTTTTCCATACATGTATTCAATTTATTATTAACAAGTAAAAAAAATATGCTTATGAAATTTGATAATCATGTTGTTAGTAATGTTAATAAGTTGATAAAATTATTAAATATCATAATATATAACTTTTGTTTCAATCAGCATTATAATATTTGATTTGAGTAAATCTTGTGACAGTTAAAATCGGCATTGTAATATCTAGATTAAATTAAATAAGTTTAGTAGATATAACAGTTGGAAAGTATCTCAGTTATTACACTATTTTAGATATGCATTTCCATCAATCATAGCTCAATGATCTATTTACATCAGTATAGTTATATTTTTGTCAATTGCTTGTCAAATATTTTGATGATGTCATTATGTATAGTTAAGAAATAGTAAGACTTGTAAGTATAATATATAGATTGGCAATATGATAATGAGTTTATAATAAATATTACCTAGCATAAATGAAACATAGGTTCTAAGAATGAAAATGACACACGAAAGAAGTCATAAACAATGAAGAGAAACAAAGGAATAAATATAGAAGATGACTTAAAATAGGTTTGAAATACTTAGGAGTGATCATGAACCATACTTTAATTTAAATATTTGCATCCTTAAATATATTATTCTCTTCTCATTATGTGTACACTAGTCTTAACATTCTTCTTTACTTATTTCTCATATTCTTATTGACAAGAATGGATATTCTCTTTATAAGTTTGTGTATCATTCACAACAGATGGGTGGAGTATTAACTATACCTTTATTTGATGACCAAGAGAAATCATATAAGTAATACAACACAAAATTTTCCTTTAGAATCCTCTAAGTGGTTGCTAATTTGAGAATCTTGATTTTCATTTTCATTAAGCCTTGATTATCATTGTATATATAATATCCATTTTTACTATCTTTTGTATTACCTACATAGTAATTGATTTAATGTTCATTAGTAATACATAGAAAATTATTTGAAATTTCAATTATATCAATGTGATATTTATTAAGATTGAATATTTTAGCATCAATTTGATATTCTTGGCATTTTTAGGCATTATCGTGTTGTTTGTAAGTATTGTACATGGATACTCATTTTGATATTAATTCTTATTAATTATTATGGGTTATTAAATTTTGATTTGATGATCTATTTTAAATAAGATATTCATTTCTCGGTGTCAATTCATCTATGTCTAGATTGAGGAAATTTAAGTATTGGATAGTCTCTAACCCAATTAGTAGATTTACGATTTGATCCAAGTTAATATCATTAACCACTATTAGTCCCCTCTTTATTTGTTCTTGGTTAGATTGTTTTTAATATTCACCATAATTCTTATAACTAATATGCTAATAGTAATTTAACTAGTTTTGGTTAGATTATCTTTCCTTTGAAAATCATTAAGATTAAAATAGTCAAAGCTAGAGGAAGCAACTTTCAATTCATACAAATTTTGTCAAATTTAAATTGTGTTCTACTATGTTGCATTATCAGTTTGGCAACCTAAAGCTAGGGATATGAATAATGATGGTTGACTTATGGGATTCAACTTGTTAAATACTTAGCTTGAATTGTAACGATGTTGATGTTTAAGTTATGTAGTAGGAATTGTTTCAAAAATATATATATATATTATGAGTGGAGGTTTAACTATGTTATGTATTTAAGAGAATTTGTGAAATTAAATTAGTCTTCATATTCTTGAGTCAAGATTTCATTGGTTTATGAGCCTCGTCTATGTGGAAATGTTATGTATCATGTTGGATATCGAAAAGTCAAATGTGATAAATATCTACTTGTATTGTCTTCATATTGGGTCAGGTTAGTATTTTCTTGATAATATAGTCCTTCCCTAACATCAAATAATTATTGTAGTGTAATGGCTAATTTCTTTTTAAAATAACCCTAAACGGGCACTTGGTAGTAATTCTATATCTTAATATTGTGTGGGTTGGTGTGAGTTATTTTTGAGTGAAATTGAATTCAAGACACCTTGTTAACCTAGTGGTAAATCTCTCTCTAATTGACCAACCAAATAAGAATTGATCCAAACTCAAAAGTCAAACTACAATTCCTCTACGAATTAGATGTATGTAGGCAAGGTTGTTAGAGACGAGCCCCTGAGGAATTAGGTTAGGCCCTTAGGATTGTTTTCCTTTCTGAGTCATGATTTTAGACTTGTATGTTTCTCCCAATATTGTAAATTACCATTGTTTTGTATAGTTTTTCTTGGTGAACATGTGCTAACTACCATTGATCATATGTTCGTGCCAAGTCATGTAGACCTTGTAGGTACATGTATTGGGAGTGAGGAAACTTCAGTTTGATGGAATGTAAGAGGTACGTTAAGTCGACCCTAAACAAGTAGACTCTATTGTTAAAGATAGTATATCAGTTATATCCTTGCTTCTAATTAGTGAGATCTTTGAATTTAGCCGTATGTAGTGGATTATGTTGTTATTGTCTTTTAAGTAAACAAATATATGTATGTATATATTTGCAAAATTAGTAAAGTCATTGTGGCTTTGTTAGGATGTTTAGGGTGTAAATTATGGGCATGAAAATATCATCAATGTTAAATTGATCCATGATATCAAATATAAGTGTTCACCTGCATTAAATTATACAAAATTAACATACAAACTTACAAAATTACAAGAAATAGTTAAATTTGAAATGTACATGCAAATTTGTTTAAATAGGATGTGCATGCATATACATACACATACATACATTGATTGAACTTGAGCATGTGCATACAAATTTCAAAATTTAACATGTACATACATTTAAAATAAAAAATACAATGCATAATTTGCATGCATACATCATTCAACTAAACTATGTGTACATACAAATTTCAAAATTTAAGATATAGAACTATGCAATTTTAATACATGTACATACTAAAACATAAACTTGAAACATTCACAAAAAGCTCATTTATGTCTGTATATATATATATATATATTCATGATCTAGTAGATAGTCATAAAATATATACTATTATAAATTCATCATTATAAGTACATAAATTCAACCAAATTCATAAATTCATGTCATTAAAAATATCCATCCAACCAAATTCATAAATTCATAACTATAAGACCATTGTCTTAATTTATAAATTGTTGCGGCTCTCTACTGCATCTCTTCATTTCTTTGTGTTTTCCTTTTCAGAATCGAAAGTTCTCCTCTCCTCTAGCCATCGTCAATGCTCATCTAAGATCCCATCCATAGCCCTAACAACATTTTGCATCCTAGATGCAAACATCCTCAAAGGTGGTATGATACATTCTTCATTTTGAATAATGTTGATTTGATCATGAATGGTTCTAACATTGGCATTGATTCGTGCTTGCAAGCGAGCACCATTGGTTTCAGGTGGTGGAGGTGGGGGGTTATGAGGTGGAGTAGGTGGAGTAGGTGGAGGTGGAGGTGAAGGTGGTGGAGATGGAGGGTGTGGAGGTGGATTAAGGATATTATTGAATTCATCCATGTGATCTCTAAGATATAAGTGAACCTGCATTAGATTTGTAATTTCAAAATGTAAGATACATGTTTAGGAAATACCCTTAAACCATTAAATATAAATGGCCTAATTGAATACAAATGATAAAATGTGTAAGCCTCATTTATGTCTAAGGCATGTTACTTGAATGAAAACAAAAAATTTAACTATTAATATAAGACAATTTATGAATGCTTTAGGGTGTATGGTTTAGAGTTTAGGATTTAGGTTTTAGGGTAATAGGATGGCTTAAGGGGATCTATGTAGCAAGATCCTAGTACAAAATTACATGGTTTAAGTGAATAAAATTTGGTGAAGTTTCCCAAGGCAACCAAATTTCATTGAGGTCCTAGGTCAAAATGATGGTTTAGAGTTTAGAGTTTAAGGTTTAGGGTAATAGGATCCAACTTAAGGGGATCTATGTAGTAAGGTCATATGACAAAATGACATGGATTAAGGGAATACAATTTTGTGGAGTTTCACAAGGAAACCAAATATCAGTTTAAGGTCCTAAGAAAAAATGAATGCTTTAGGGTTTAGGGTTTAGGGAACTTAGGGTGAAGTTTGGGAGGCCTTTGGAATAATGGACTTGCAAGTTAGTGAACGACATTTTCTTGTGGAACAGTTGATTGAGATAGCTCTTGTTTCGACTAACCAACCTAGATCATGAAATCTCATTCATATTATAATCTTTCATGATCTTATTATTGTTAAATTTGGTTGCCTTGGGCAACTTCAAATTTTTAGAACTTCTTTGATCCCCTTAAGAAATGTCATATTAGGACCCCTTAAGACATCAGTTTATGGTTTAGGGTGATAAGATGGTTTAAGGGGATCTATGTAGTAAGGTCCTAAGACAAAATGACATGGCTTAAGGGAATAAAATTTGGCAAAGTTTCCTAAGGCAACCAAATTTCATTTTAAGGTCCTAGGACAAAATGAATGCTTTAGGGTTTAGGGTTTAGATTTTAGAGTTCAGGGTTTAGGGTTTAGGGAACTTAGGGTGAAGTTTGTGTGGCCCTTGGAATAATGGACTTGCAAGTTAGTGAACAACATTTTCTTGTGGAACAGTTGATTGAGATAGCTCTTGTTTCGACTAACCAACCTAGATCATGAAATATCATTCATATTATAATCTTGCACGATCTTATTATTGTTAATTGGGAAAATTCACCAAATTTTGAGTTCTTTGATCCCCTTAAGAAATGTCATGTATTAGGACCCCTTAAGACATCGGTTTATGGTTTAGGGTAATAGACTGACTAGTTTATGAATATTTTTGATTTTATGAATATAGACTAACTATTTTCATAATAGAAACACATAATTATGTATTATTAAGATTTAGTTTGATGTATACTTTAACTTGATATTTTTTAATTGAATATAAGATTATTTTATTTAACATTTTTTCATTAATATTTCCCACTTAAATGAATTTTATGATATAAAATGTATAATAAAATTAGTTAATGTTGAATCTTATTTTATTTTGGATTGTTTGGAATTGAAAGAACCTAAAAGAAAGAAAAGAAAAATATTTAGATTCTTTTAGTGTCTAGGTAACTAGTGCAAATTGAGATTTTAGACTAAACTAGAAGCCTAATTAACAACTAATTGACTAGAATGAGAGTTAAGATTGTTGAAAGACAAGAGACAATACATGCAAACAAGAAATGGAAACAAGGCATGGCTAAGAGAGATAAAAACATAAAATAGAAATGAATGCACATATTATCTAATTAAGTGACAATTGGAAATGAATTATACAAGGATTTAGGAATTTGCTAACTAAATTTGTACACAAACATTGAAAATTTATCAATTGTAACGATCCACTAGTCCCACAAGTAATCCTTCCCTTCACCCATAATTCCTTGAATATTTTAGTGTTTTCAACTTATCCATGTGTCTCTAATTTCAAATCCATTTTTTTTATATTTATCATATAATTTTAGATTTTAAACTCATTTAATTTCCCTCCTTTATATATAGTGGTTATAATTTTTTATATCATGGATTCCACTCAACCTTTTTTTCCCTTGTCTCCATTCATTCTTACATCAATTATTTTGATGTGTTTACATTAATTTTTATTTCATCCATGAATATTTGATAAAATAATATCCTTTTACCATAAGCATAGTGCCACATGTTCCATTAATGCACTCTTTTATATTGGATATGATTTAACATCTTCCATGGAACTTATTATTATTTTCCCTTCTATTGTAGATTATTTAACTTAACCATGAGTTTCATAAAGATTTCATCTCTTAATATGGATAGCCTTAGTAATGATGTTGTTGATTATACTATGACTATTGGTGTGCCTAGTTTTGATAATTCGCTTATCACCTATGATCATGCTTTACCTTTCAATGATTTCCCTTATTATGATGCTTAATGAGAGAAACTTGGATGATCACACTTATGGCATGCATGTATTATGAACATACTCAATATTTTTTAATTCTAAGATGTTTGTAACATATTGTTTTCTATTCTAATTATATCTATGCTCATAACATTTAATTGATTGTGTCTCTTGATGAATACACATTTAAATGTATAATATTTATCAAATCCTATTTCATTGTCAATATCAAGGACCCTAATTTACAATACAAATAAATTCAATTTAAAACATTTAAGCAATGCAAATCAATTTTTTCCATTATCAAATATTCTTGAGCTTGAAATCAAGGTTTTCATTTGAATGCAAAAAAAATTCTTTGATTTCAATTTAGGGTAAATTAGCAAATTTTTTTGTTTGAATTGAATTTAGGGTTTCAAGAAAAAATTAGGGTTTTCAATGCAATTTTTTTTTTTCATTTCAAATTAGGTTTTTAATGCAATTTTTTTGTTTTCTTTCAATTTAGGATTTTCAAATGCAATTTTTTTTTGTTTGATTGAACAATTTAGGTTTCAAAAGCTAAATTTTGTTCTTCAAATACGATTCAAGAATTATTTTTTCGTTTCTACAAGGTTTCATTTTGTTTTTTCTTCTACCTCTAAAAATTATCAATTCTCCTATTACACCTAAATAAAATACATAAAATGCTAAATAAACTGAAAAAAAATCATTACACCTACTTTTTTCTTATAAATTTCAAAAAAATACTAAAAAACAACAGATAAAATAGGTGGAGGCGTACCTGGAGGTCGGAGGTTGCTGTCGTTGTCACCGTTGTCTCTATTAAATCGAGATCCCAAGCCGCTAATGACTGAGTTTCATTTTTTTAAAAATAAATATAACTTGAAAACAGGATCCCGTTTTGTAAAGATCGGGATCCCATTTCCCATCCGTTAGTTTGGGATCCTATAATAAATGGGATCCCAATTTTTAAAAAATGTGATCTCGTTTAGAATTTAGGCTCAGGATCCCGTTTTTGCAATGTCAATTTTGTTTTTTTGGCTAAGGAAAAAACTTCCATGTTTCGTGGACTCAACTTCTTGCACTTACCCAAGATATGGGCAAACCATCATCAGAAATTTCTCATCACCATCTCTAATAAAGTCTTGGTGGATCATCGAATTGTTGGACCTTTTGAATCAATCATCAAAATCAATGGTCAAAATTAATCCATCTTATTTCTTCTATCTCTACGCTAACCTGATATCATGATAGTCAACAAAAACATCATCAAATGCATCCATCCTACATCCACAAATCATTAGCATACATACATCTTGCATCATCATAGCACATCATAATAAAAGAAAACGCAATCCATTACATTATCATTTAAGTTGTAATGAATAATATAGATTTGTTATTCTAAGCATCTTAAATTGTTGTATTCATATCATAAACATGCATTGCATTATCATACATATCATGAACATCCATACATCCATATGCATACATCATCACATCATAAAACTACATAAGAAAGTATACAAAAAGAAATGCATCCACATCATTGGCATAATCATAATATCTGCATATCATAGCATCCATCCCATAATGTCATGAAAAGATACTGAAAAGGAAGTGCATCCATACATAATCATATCACATCATATCAACATCATCTGCATCCATACATTCATATAGCATGAAATAAAAAGAACATTGCATATCAAATCTATATCATCTCATATATATCAAAAATGATTGTCATGCTACAATATTTGAATCAGTGTGTGTATATCAATCAAGAGTAAAATATCCATGAGGCTATTAAAAATGAGTCCATGAATGTATATATGTATAAATAATTGGGCAACTAATCAAAAAGTGTATGTACATCAGCTAGCCCTAATGGTTGCTCGACTCCCTAGCCTGTATATTTAATGGTTGATCCTCAACCCGGGGTGTGCTTCACTCCTCTATGAAAAATTTGGTTGCCTCATCACCTATGGGACATCCTGCTGATAATGCATGCAAGAATAGGTAACCTCGGTCACAATCTCTTTATATAATCGAGCATAAACTGTATGTCCTTGTGACGCAGTTGGCATGGCCTCTAACTGTTGTTGTCACCCGACCTCTGTGCCAAATACATATCTAAGGTTTGTCTTAGTTGATGCTCCTGGTCCCTCTTTATCATGAGTGCATGTACTTGTAGTCGAACCTGATCTCACTTAGCTATCGCTACCTATAACTATTGTTGCAACTGTTGAATCTGAATATCACAGGGATCTGGCCCCAACGGTGGTGGCTGCACTAGCTACTACTATATGAGTGGCTGCTGAGGTGGCTACTAATGCAATGGTGGTGCACCTGGGACTTGTCCATCTTTTTGTTGATCATCCTACCCATCCTATCCTCTACCTCAACCATCTGGACCTCTGCCCTATCCTCTGCCTTGTCCATCCTCTAGCTGGCCTCAACCTCTGCCTACTCCTCTCCCTCTCAGCCTTCCTAGGGGAGGTATATCTGTTGGATCTGTCAATCTAGGAGGGGGTACAAACCATGCATCATATGCAAATGTAGTCTATGCATCTACCTGTCCCTGATCATCATCCCATGGCCTCACAACCAACTGTTTGAAGCCCTCAACAACCTCATGGGTTGGGATTGTGTGTCCCCATGTAGTCTCTCGAACTGATCTAGAAAAAATGGTTGTATATGCATCATCAGGCCTGTCCTACCTCTGGCCAAACTATCTGGCAACTCTATCGGGTAGGTACCTCTCAATCATCATGTGCTCTTGGCCCTACATATATTGGTTCTATCGAGCAAAGAATAGTTTTTGTACATCATCGTACCATGTCGACATCTGAAGCCATGGTTTCCATCTGAATACTATCATCTCATCAATCACTCTCCACTAGTACAAGATACTAAGTTGCCCTATGTGTTGAAGAGTGATCCAGCACCCTTTGTACCTCCAAATGACTGAATCATCTGGCTCCACATCTGTTATGTGGATAATAGGTCAGATCATGACAATGTGCTCCCATTCCCATATGTGAAGAAGGGTGACCCATGTACCAATCACTCTGCCATCACAATTTACGAATTCATGCATATCATGGTAAAGGGAGGCCAACATCATTGGTCCTCATGCAAACTAGGTCCTCTGGAATGACATTCTATGCCAAGCCAGCCCCCATCCTGGACTGAATCCCCCACTCCGTCGATCTAGGGCAACCAACCCAAAAATCACTACACCAATAATCAATCTGAAGGTCGACGCCTGATCTCTGTACATCTTGAGGTCGATCTGGGAGTTGACTAGGACAATGGACTCCTAGTCAAGAACCTCATTGCAGGCATCATAGTCAGCATCAATGTCATAAATAACATGCTCACCATGTATCGACAATCACAAAATCTATCATACATCCTCTAGTGTCACTTTCGCCTCATTGGTAGGTAGGTGGGATGACAAGGTCTCGTTATGCCACCGCTTGCATAGTGTTGCCATCATTTCCAAATAGGTTTGCACGACAGTCATGTAGGCAACGTAGCACAAACCAATCTCTCATAGGTGCTCTTGTCGAAGCTTAGACAAATCATCAAATCTAGACAACACAGTCAACTGGTGCTCACGGGACATCAAAGGCTAGATAACCTCTTGCACCCACGAAGCGCATGACATCAAAATTCATAAAAATGGCTAAGTTTGTAGTTTTTATCCCCCAAAATGAAAAAAATGTAGCTATTTATGAAAGCATCGCTATAACTCAAATTCCAAATGGTGACGCTATGTGCATTCAAATTGCAAATGGCGACTAGCATTGCTAATTACAACCGCGTCACTCTTTGAAATTTGTAAACCCTAATTCTAAACTCCAAATTGGTTGGATGTGATACTATTTACACCCACACTGCAATTTGGCATCTAGAAACCCTAATTCCAAATCTCAAAGTGCGTCACCATTTATAATGGTGTCGCTAAAATTGAAAATAGCATTGTCGATTCTAAAAATAGTGTCACTATATAGCGATGTCGCCTAAACCCAAATTTGAAATTGCAATAAATGTACTTAAAAGTAAAAATGCAAGGAAATTTTCAAATTGCATATTGGTGGTCATATGCCTAGAGGCCTCTAGTACTCTTGAACCTGATTGGAAATGTGTTGTGGGAGCACTTGTTGCACCATTTCGTGAGGAATTTAGAGCTCAAACTGCAAGAATTCTCTAAGGTGTGAATGCACAAATGAATTGAAAGTGACCCTTCATCACCTATTTAAGCTTAAAAATTAGGGTTTTTTGCCCAAATTTGACTATACTGCTAGGGTTTTTCACCAATTTCACCAATCTTGCCAAACTGAAGCTTATTTTGCATCTTTTTTTGCATTTTTAGCATGTTTTTTTGCATCTCGAAGCCTTTTCAGACCCCTAAGGTAGCATTTTACCTTTGTCAAGATATCAACCCAAAATTCAAAATTTCTACCTGATTTCTCGAGGGGGCAGGGAACCAGCTTATTCATTCCATTGGGGCAACAATGGAGCATCCAAAAAATTAGATTTTTTTTATTTTTTGATTTAGGCAACAATTTTTAATCTAAAAGGCGTCAATCTTTGAACCAATGTAACAAGTACCTCGCTTCAAAGAGGGGAAAAATGTAGACACTTAAAAATATTTTGAATGATATCATGCACTCAAATCAGGTACATACTAACATCGTTTCCTCCTAAAATCCATCCTCTTTTCACTTTTGATTAAATTTTCCTAGCTATTTAATTAATCAAGCATCATTTTCATCTATTAATTTAATTAATTTAAGCAGATTAATTCACCCCCTTCCATGCTAACATTTCATCTTATTAAATTAAATACATCAAGTTATTTAATTTAAATCCCTAAGTCCTCTTATTTAATTACCTAAGTTATTGAATTAAATATCATATCATTATCCCCATTTTCATTAAATCACTTTATTTAATCAATATCATGAAATTCCCCTAATTGCATAATTAAATATTTGTTTAATTATCAATTACTAATTAATCTAATTCCCCCCACTTTCAAGGGAATATTCCTTCTTTGCACATTCCTCCAAAAAGAATATTCCCATGGAATATTTCTTTCCCTTTTGCACAATTAAACTTTATTTTAATTTGCTAAATATCTATTTTCCTCACCCATGAGAATATTCCAAAGAATATTCTCTTTCCTTACTCATTTGAAAAAGGGGAATATTTTCTTTCATAACAAAATTTGGAGACTTAATGTGCAAGTTATCTTACAAGACTTCTTGTGCAAGTTAAAAGTGTGTTTGTTTGAAAGAATGAGAACCCTTGATTCTTTCCTTGATCCATGTGATCATTGATTCTCATCCATTGATGAGAATCCATTATCCATGTTTCATCTTTCCTTCATCCTTGACCATTGATTAACTTTTTAATCTCAATCCTTCATTTCTCATTTTTCCTCCTATAAATAGGTCACTATTTGGAGACAAATAGATCCATCTTTTTTTAGAGAAAACTCATGTTGTTGAAATCACTCACACTCACACTCATATTTATCATTTATTTAGTATCACTTTAGCTTAATTACTTGCATTAATTAGCTTAGCTTCCATTAATGGCTTCCATGGTAACATGGATGCATTTATTTAGCTTATTTGGTAATTAGGGTTTCAATATTTTTAGCTTAAAATCCATTTATATTAGCTTTACACTCACACATCTTGATCATTTTAGCATAAATCATGTCAAAATAGCATGCATTATGTTAGTTTAGTATTTAAATCATGTTTCATTACACATATCACAATGGTTTAATCAATTTTCTTCAATAAAACTAATTGGAACAAGCTCATTATCCAAGGGATTGGGAAAGGGTCTTTGTTCCACATCAACGCGACACCACTTGCCCAATAGGATAAGTTTCAATGGATTAGAATAGGTTTTTTGAAGCTTTCATAGTTTAACATGTTAAGTTTCTAATGGATTCCTAGTTTAGTGTTTATTTGAATGATCTCTATTGGGATTGACATTTAGTGGCATGATTATGCTTCGTATCCTCATGGATCAAGTGTAGTCATCCCATACTAATATGTCGGTTACACCTATAACTATCATGTTTTTAGCATTCTAGACTCTCCCCTATAATTTTCTTGGAATCCTTTGGCTACGGGCTGGTCAATCCAATTGTTGTGGGCTATAGTTTTTCTGGCTGCAAGAGATTAGTTTCATCTAAAGTATACACATCATTTAAAAATCATGAATTAAACACATAATCATATTGAATTTCATACATATTCACACATTTGTCCATGTAAACATCATTATATCATAATTATATTTCCATATATCAAATTTTGGTTTAGGATGCATAAGGTTCAAGAATGTCTATGAAATAGGCAGCTTGAAATGCTAAAATTCATAAAATAATTGGAAGAAAATTTGCTATTATCTAGGCCTATTAGCTGCTACAAAAATCTTAGATCACATGCAAGCATCTTGTTTGTCACTCTAAAGGGAGATCTCACACCGGTCATTCAAAACCGGTTTTTTTATACCAATAAAATTGTAGAATGTGAGGCATTAATAATGGATCTTTAAAAAATAGCTTAGTGAAATACCTAACATATCCTACTCTATGGATATTCCCAACTCATAATCAAATGGGTCAATATTGAATATCAAACTAAGGATGACAAACTAATTTCCTACAAATGGGTCAATATTGAATATCAAACTAAGGATGACAAACTAATTTCCTACAAATGGATGATAGATAATTTTAAGGATTACTTCACACATCTATTTTGAATAAGTACCACACCTCAATAATAGAGTAGCACACAGCATGGCCACCATTGGGTCCCTCTTGTACATGCCATAAGATAGTCATCAATACAAATTATTGGTTGAACAAATATTGGTTCTTGCATATGATGTCCCTGACTTTGAGCTTATATGTGAATTTGTTAGTCCCAAATCCCCTTTGGTAACATGAAATTTAAACCTACCTCCAGATTAAACCCTACTAGCTAATCTATCATGCAATAAACACAAAATAATTATCTAATGGTCATACTGCTTAGCTATCTTCGATGACCCACAGTAGTTTGGTTGGGGTGGTAGGTCTCTAACGTGTTGCTAAGTTGGAGGTAGAGGACCTCAAGACATCATTACCCTGGACTGGCGTGGTGGAAAATGTGAGGCGTGAATTTATTGTTTCCTACAACTGTATCCAACCACAATGGTTTTGCTGACGACACTCTAGCTAGTGATTAATGTTGGATGGGCAAGGGACAGTTATGCCCACACATATTATGGGCATTTTTGGTTGATAAATTCCTCTCAAATGGCATTGGTTTTGTGTTTGGCTGCATTGGAAGGATGGAGACGCCTGTGAGATTAATGGCTTCTCGCAGTCTCTGGATTTTCTAGGCAACATATCTTCCTGCAAGTTGAGATCTATGTTCAGTGATTGGGGTCCACTGGTGCTTGAGGCTTCTCGGCTGATCTTAGAGAAGGAATTCATGGTATCCTTGAAGAGGTATCATATGAACACAAATATTGCATCGTGTTTCATCGCCTCTCTTTTGGATTTGGACGTGCCAAAGGTGATAATTTTGTTGATGGCTCAAAAGTTCATATTGGTAGATTTACTTGGTGAGGTGGAGGATGTGTTGATAATAGCGGATCCCAGTGTTGGCCTTCCTTGGCCAAGGGATATGAATAGGGTCTTTATTTTGGGCACACAAGTGAAGCACTACTCTTTCTTTTTGGGCATTAAAGGGGAGGCGTTGAAGGAGCACAAAGCTTGGGCCTAGTGTGGTGTTATTTTCTAAAGCACCATTTGTATCTGGAGGTGGTGAATGGGGTTGATTAGAGAGGAAATTTTTGTGAGTATCTTCTGGCAGAGGGTGTGGAGATAGACTAATGGTGGTATGGTTCCCAATTTCATTTGGTTGTTGGTTTTTCTTTTTGCAAACAACACAGGGTTCATGTATTGTGTTTCACATTATTTTGGTGAAGCATCATGAAGACTGGTAGGGGCATTGATGTGTGTTCCTGATAAACGAAGGGGTGGATTTTGAATGAAGGCTTCATGCTTTGTGTTTTTATTCTTGTCTATGAAGTGATGCATGGGTCATTTTTGATGATTTGTGATGTTGTCATAATCTATGGTCCATGTACGGGTTTTTGGTAAGTTTATAATATGGTTTAGTGTCGTGCCTGTGGTGGGTAGTTATGGGTTTTCTGTGTCTTGGCTTCATGTATGTAAACAATGTTTGTATGGGGGTCTTTATGTAGTCTGATATGAACACTGAGGCAGAACTATGTAAATTTGACAATTTTTTATATCAATAAAAAAAAATTACATACCAAAAAAATCTTCGATGACACTCTATATTTAAAGATATTTCATGGTTCCCTACTATTATGCCTAAAGTAAAATGAGGTTCTTCTCACACTCAAATAATTTCATATTAGTATCTTTATTGCCCATATCAGAGGTATATTCCTAACTAAGAAACTCTTAAGAAGAAGTTGCTACTGGCCCACCATGATGCAAGAGCATTCGGGTCCATAAGTGATCTTGCATCACCCAAAAACATTTCAAGTTAGTTTTTAGTTTCCAATTTGATTTTTCATTCAGTTTGGGTGTGTGTTTTTTTTTTGTTAGATTTTGTAAGTATTTTTTGTAGAAAATTTCAAGATTAATTCATCCAAGTAAGGGTTCCATCTTGTATAAGGCCCTAATTTGGTGGAAAAGAAAGTTAAAAAGACTAAGTTATGGATGATCGAAGGTTTAACCACAATTAAGAACTCATCACTAGAACAGTTGGTTCCAAGAATTGATCAAATCACTGACATGATTTATTCTTTTGGTTTTTCAAAAAAAAAGAGATTCCATTAGGTAGAGGGGTCAAAAGGGTATACGGTTTCAATTTTGGTCAAATTTGGACAAGAATTGGTGAAGTTAGATGAAATTGGAGGTTTAGGCCTCCTCATGAACTAATTAGAGGTTCACTAGGTTCCATGAACCCCTAAACCTTGATAATTTTTGATTCCTAGTGAAGTCACTGATGGGTTTATCATTTGAATTTTTCGTTAAGTGATGATTCCACCTTGTTAAAGAGCCTAATGGGTACTTTTAATTTTAATTTTGTGAAATTTAGGTCAAAATTGGTGAAGTTATAGATGTTTGAAGGTTAGAGCATTATGGGGAACTAATCGACACTTAGAATAGTTCTAGGAATGCTTAAAATATCCAACACTTTTCGTTTGATGTAAAACCATTGATGACATAGAGCATAAGAACATATTCCTAAAGAACCCCAACATATTGATAGGTAAGGAAGTGGGGATAACCCAAACATCTTGATGGGTAAGGGAGCAGAGATAACCTTGGTACCTCGATGGTCTAGGCAACATCAAATTCATGATTTCATGATGAAATTTACCCAATAACGAAGAGTGAATATAAATAGGAAGCATTGTCGATCACAAACACCTAATCTTCAAGGCTTCACTCCAATGATGGCAAGTGAAATAAAGGGAAAGCAAATCAAAAGATAACACATGGAAGGTTTGGATTGTATAGTTGAGATGAATTGTTCTTTTTTAGCATTAAAATGTCAACATTGAAATGATAGAGTTCATGTTAAGGGAAAAGGTGTTGAAAAGTGTGCAAGTGTTTTTGGAGGACCATTTAAGTGTTGGCATGTGATAGATGGAGAAAAAATGAAAGGCGGTTGCTCATTTCCTTAACTAACATGCAAACGGTTTAGCTTCTATGGGAAGAGTATAAAAATAATAATGGAATACAAAATCAAAACCATGATCCCTTATGATATTCTCCTGGTTGAACCAAGAACCTTACCGTTGGAGGCATCAACTCGAACTCGCATGCTAAACTATCTAAAGAAGGTTGAAAAGTTGGATAATCACCATTGGACCAAAATAGTTGTGGAGGTATTAGGTCATAGAAAGAAAACATGGATGAAGAAAAATAACAAATGGTTGAGAAAATGGGACATCAATTTTCATGAGTTCCCTAACACCAATGAGGAAATAAAAAATCACAAAAAAAAATCAAGAATACCATGTGGACAAAGCATATTGGGTGAAAGAAATCTCACTATGTCAAAGAGTTCAACCCAACTTGGGAGCATGATGAAATAACTTATTTAGGAGAAGCTATTAAAAGAAAATCAAGGTTGTTAATAGCTTAGTTGAGGACCGGATCGAATCATCTTAGGTGTGAGACCAGAAGGTGGGTTATACCTAAGGACATGTGGGAGGATAGAATATGCATATTTTGTAATAAAGGAGTGTTGGAGATAGAATGAAAATTTATCATGGAGTGTATAGCTTATGAGGATATCCGTCCTTAGTAGTAGGACAACTTAAAGGCTGACAACTTGTATGAGCTATTTGAGGAAGAAAAGATTAGCAAGACTGCTAGTTTTTTGGTCAAAATTTATAGTAAAAGATCCAACATCGAAGAGAATATGGGATCCCTTATACTATTTGGTATCATGGATGACATTAAAAAATCTCATTCATTCATTCAAAGAAGGGGTTCACCATTAGAAAAGTTAAGGGTAGAGTCAAATTTCACTAGCAAAGGATGAGAGTGGCATCACCAAGAAAGAAAGAAGTTGTCATTGGAGAAGAAGTGAAGAATATAAGGGTAATCAAGTGGTCTTTTGGGAAGGCTACTGACCTCCATTTGATTGAATTCATCATGGAAAAATATTGTAGAGAGGAGTGATAGGATTGGAAGAGGTTGTTGGAGAAGAACAATAACATCAGGAAGATTTTAATAAAGTAGTTGTATGTTCTATAGTATAAAATTGTAATTTTGAATTTTTATATCAATGAATGAAAATAACATGTGTTGTTTAATAATTTGTGTTCCTATTGTGAGTTGTTGGCTACATGGTTGGGCTACCTGGTAAGGGACCCCTACCTTGATTGCATCACACCATGGAACAAGATGCATGTCACTATGTCAAGCAGTGGTTGGCTTGCCAATAACATGGATATTGGATTCATGTATTATCCCGATAATTTCAATCCATCACTACTCCTTGGACATTTTTACAATGGGGCCATAATCTCATTGGAAATATTCACCTATCTATCCAATAGTAAAAATTTCAACATCACTTCCATTGAGTACTTTGCTAAGTGGGTCAAAAAATTTCCCTCTACCTACATGATAGGAGAAAAAGTATCCAAATTCATCCTTCATTATATTATTTTTCAATATGGTACCCCACCACCATTGCAATAATCAAGTAGAGGAATCTAATAAACCTTGTTGTAACATGCCAACCCTTCAATGCAGTAAAATTTTCTAAATTTACACCTTGCCAGTAAGTAAATTAGGCAACAAGTCATTGCAATAAAAAATTTCTTTCTTTTATTGAGAACATATGATTAAGATGTCATATCATATTACAATAAATATTCCATTTCATTACAATAACTTCACAAGCTACAAAAAAAAAAGAATACATACGTTTACACACATAGATCCAATGAGATTTAGAACAAATAGTTTTAAAAAGGTTTAGGATCCTTCCTTTCAAATCTTGGTTCTTTTGTCGCCTGTTGTGGAGGAGAGGCATCACTCAAGCACTTTTCTACCAACCACGAACTCATAATGTGGTCCCCTACACATCTATCATTCAATAGATGGCCCTTCCCTTCGACAAAGAGATTGGTAGAGTAATCAATAATGACAACCAACTGAGCATAGTGTTATGTCCTACATAATTAGAACTTTTAATCCCACAAACTCTGTCTAGCATGTAATACTGGATCACGGTGAAATGACAGTGTAGTCTCGGTAGTCAGACAATCTAGAGTGGCATCTCGGGCATTCACACTACTTTGGCCAAAGAGTTCTTATTTAGTACTTCAAATGAATTCATCTATCACATACACTACTTAGGGCTGATTTGACTTAAGACTATCTTAAGTTGCGCATAGGTATTTCCTTCAATGGATAGTCCATCATCCTAGAGATAACCTATCACCATATTAATCTACTTGGAATATACCTAATTAACTAGTAAGTACACAAGCTAGGTATTTCCTTCAATGGATAGTCCATCATCCCAGAGATAACCTATCACCATATTAATCTACTTGGAATATACCTAATTAACTAGTAAGTACACAAGCTAGGTATTTACTTCAAAGGATAGTCCATTATCCTAGAGATAACCTACATACTTGGAATGACCCTACTTACAAGTAAGTAAACAAACTCCCTCCCATACTGGATTATCTATCCTAGGAGTAAACACAAGCTTTGCTAGTTAAATCAATAACTTAGCTAAGTGTACCATGTCTTTCATGTTCAATCAAGCCTAGTATATAATACTTATGATAAACACCCATCTCCTACTATGGAGTACTTAAAAACACATTGTGAAAACAACATAAAAGCTTCAATTTCCTTTTCAAAACACTCTAATTTCTATAATGCACATATTGGGAAAGACATCTCAACCATGCATTCAAGGCACATAATTCTAAAGTAAAATAACAAAGAAGAAGAGATCCCCATGCCTGTTATCGCTTATCCAATAAAATGGTAGCAATGTATCCCTTTCCAAACATCAATAAGCTTGGTAAATAGCTTCTCAAGAATGTCACAAATAAAATCTATCTCTCAAGTTGATAGCTTAATGCTCTCAAAAATATCTTTTTCACAAACTAAAAGAACTTACTCCCTTTCTCTCTCACAATGTAGAATAGAGTATGGTTGGAAATAATGCATAAATAGAAATTTTCGAAGATGTGAAATCATGTGGAAGAATGTATCCCTTCCAAATGAAATGGCTCAGCTATTTATAGAGAAACTTGGTAACCTCATAGCCTAAATTTTAGGCATGTTAATGGACAACAAGCTCCATGCAAAGCAACACATGAAACACAGCAAAAAGGTGGTGACTTCCTAGCTTAATACTCAGCATAATCACCTACAGGTCAACTTGCTCATTGACAACAATCTAAAGACTTATTCAAATCTACATATGCTCAATTTGAATTGCCTCATGAAAGAGACTTCTAAAACAACTTGGTTTCAATGGTGGCGCCAAATCCATTTTCTCTCCTTATTTGGCACGGTTTCATTTCCAAAAGAAATAGTCAACAACCATTTCATAACAACAAGAATCCATCGATTTACTTTAGAGGATGAGTCAACTAAAACTTACAAAAAAAATTTGACAAAGTCAAGGTTTATCTTATCCAAGGCGTCAACCCAGTCCATGCTTAAATATCGACATGAGATAGCAACATCAAATGCAATACAAATGTCTTTATATCACATGACATTTTGAGTGATAATCGGCTTCACATAACAATCATAAGCTATTCTATCAGCCTCTTAAAACATAGTCTAAAGTGACTATAATCGACCTCCACTATCATAGTCTTTATTGACTATAATAAGACTTTATAAATCGGCTTCCATCAAATTAAATGATAGTCAATTTCAATTAACAAATATGATATGTTAAATATACATTATTATATATATTTATATAATATATTATATGCATATATATATAAATATCATAATGTGTGTGTATATATATATATGTATGCAATATATATAACCATTAATATATATTTACATATATATATAAGATTACATGCAAGATAGTATATAATAAACACATTATATTGGATGTATGCACATATATATGTATAAATGTATATACTTCTATGTACACATATATGTAGGTATATCTATATTGATGCATTTGTATGAGTGTGTCCATCTGCCAACGTACTTGTGTATCGATATACATATACATATGGATACATGTATATACTATACATACATATATATACCCACATTTGATTCACATATAGCCATTCACAATTACCATCATATTGATAAGTGTTTACGTGTGGTACATCTATACATGTGCATATACATGTTGTTAGATCCCATTGACATGCATGTACATATATATACACATACTTCCACGTACATCCCACTTGTCTATATAATCGTAATAGTACAAGAAAGATCTCAAAAGCTCAATAGATAAACATCACCCCATAATGCATGTAGTGGTAAACAAGACTTTCAAAACAAACATATCAGCTAAGGATGACTTACCAACTACCCACAAATTGAATCAACTCAATCATTCTAATGTGGTATGTGTATATGCTCAGATAGTTTTCTTTTACTAGTTACCCGACCAAGATCTTCTCCAGAGTGATACTTCCCCTTCGCCTAGACGAATGGAACATATACCTACATCCACTAACACATGCACATGACAATCAATTGTTCACAACATATGCAGTATACATAAACATCTCTAAAGTTACAATAATAATCAAATACCCATCTATTCACATATATGCAATATTTCCCCATGAAATAACATCAAATGAGATAAAAATCACATTAATAACATGGTACGAGCACAATTTATTCATCTCCAGAATTCACATTACATTCACATTTTACCCTACCTAGTTGTTGGTGTAAATAAAGTCTTGTACCTAGTTCATTCATTACTAGGGGACTTATTTACACATGTTAAGTTTACTTAGGTCCTAGGAAGGAATCTTTCTAGAAGGTGTTAGTTGTCATTAGTTGTTATCTTATCCTTTGACAACTACTATATGTGAACCTAGGTAAGTGTGATTAGTTGTCTCATGTCATATGATTAAGACACTTTTCATAATCCTATGACATCTTGCATCCCACCTTGGCTATATAACCAAGGGGTTTCTACTACATTATACATCAACAATCATATCATTGACATTGAATACAGTTTATTCTTGTCATATTCATCTCTCTCTCTTGTGCTTTCCATTTGGTCTCAAGATCTTGGCATCCATAGCCAATTCTAACATGGTATCAGAGTAGGTTGGGTGCCATTGGAGAGTCTTTTTCTAAAGAGAGATACCAGATTTGGGGGTGTTCCATTTTTGGCTCTTTATTGCAGGTTCATATCGGAGCTTGTTGGTGCAAATCTAAGCTCACCATTGCGTCCGGAAGAGAAAGTCAATTTTTCCTTTTGTTTCGTCCAAATCGAACATACGAGGCCAAATCTATGAGGATTTGAAGCTGAAGAGTGGTTGCCAGATCCAGAAGGTAACTGCAATTTTGGTGCATTTTGGGTCAAATCCAACACTGCCATCGCGTCCAGAAGGGCCAAAAACCCTAAGATCGACTGTCAAATCATCCAAATCGGAGCAGTTGTCCGGTAGGCAAAAAAAAATTGCTCAAAGAGCCATACGGCCCCCAAGTCGCAATAAATATGTCGGTACAATTTTTTAAGAAATAATATATTATATTCCGTTGGAAAAATTTTGAAATTTTTTTTATGAAAAAATTCATTTGTACCAATTTTTATTGAAAAGTCACAAAAAAAATCATTTTTTTTTTTAATTTTATGCGGAGTACAAGGTACAATCCGCAAACTGTACCCTTTCCCCTCGGCATACCCTACAGCTCCACGGTGTCCCACGTGGCCCTGCCATACCCACGGGCCCCTCCTAGCCATCATCGACATTCACCGGTGGTCACAAATCTGCCAGCATCTTCAAATTCTTGACGACATTTGAAATTTCTGAGAACTGACGGCAGAATATTCATTGATTCCATCGGCGGCAGTGAAGAATCTCGGCGAATCTAAAGATTTCGACTGTTAGAATATTCGAACAGAATATTCCAGATTCCAGAAGAGGTGCCCTTTTTCTAGAGATGGGCAGTAGGCCATCAATTTTAAGACAGTGGATTGCTAACGTCAGCATTACGTCAGCACAGTTTTGAAAAATTTTCCCCCCTCACGGTTTGCGTTTTGGTTTTGAAAGACAAACTTTGAAGACTCATAACTCAGTCATTTTGGCTCCTTTTTCAGTGAATTTTTTTTTTATTTGGGCTAATTTTTTGTGCTCTTCACAGTGGTGCAATCAGAATTTGGTTTTGGTGTCTTTTTTTTCCATAAATTGCAGATTCTCATAGGTGTTGCTACTTCGTCCTCAATTTGAGAATTTTGGAAGCTCATATCTTGCTCCTACGATAACATTTTTGGGTGCAGTTTTTTTAAAAGTGTATGATTTTTTGTGTTCTTCTCAATGGTATGATAATATTGATCTCATTTTGTACCAAAAATTGTACTTGATTCTGTGGCCAAATTTGGCATTTGCATGTACCAAGATCAAAGTCCACTTCGTTGTTTTTGGCAAGTGGCAATTGTAAACGCACTAAGTATAAAGTTCCAAATTAGATATTGCTTTGAGGGGTTTCTTGATTGAGTAATTTGGGGGGGTAATCTTTTGTCTTTGTTGGCTTATGTCTCTTAATTGGTCTATTGTGTGACTAAATTGAGGAGTATGGGTATCAAAAAACATCATGTTCTATTAAGGTTAAATTGATGGAACTTTAAGTCTTGGCGAGATGGAATCCTAACACATTGTAGGTGGCTTAATCTTTTGCCATATCTTTATGGGCTAGTTCCTAAACCTTCATCAAAATGGAAGAGAGTTGTGTGGAACTTAAAGACAAAACATATCTTGGGATTAATTTATTGTAGTTGTGATATTGAAACACAAATGGCCACTGATGGTATTGAGATCCCTCATGACCTTATGACCAAACTTTGGGAGATGTATGGAGACTCAAATGAACCTCAATTCCTAGAGGATCCTGTTGTGGATTGTCATGTTCCCCTTGCAGAGTTTTGACCTATTGATGATAAAACAGTTGAAACACTTGTTGATTGGGAAAGGTATAGTAGCTTTGATAACCCAGAGCCTTCTCCTTCTCCTCTTATAGAGACATCTATTGAGGCTTCAATTTTTATGGCTCTTAATCCAGATTTAGAGGGTTCATCTTCTTCATCTATGAGTCAACATCTTGAGGTTGAGGACTCTTGTAATCCAACATTGGCAGAATCATCTACTGTTGTACCTGAGGACACTTGTGATTCAATAGTTTTGGCTCCTTGTAATTCAGTGCAGCAGGACATACATCATGCTCAGAGTCTTTCAGATTTGGTTACTTGTGATGACTTCTTGACAGGTATTTCAAACTTGTTTGTGGAGTCTCATCTTGCAGATTTGGGGGACATCATTGATAGCATTCATCTTCTCTTTGATGGAGAAGAACCTTCTTCAATTGTTGTGAGGGAACACCTTGACCCTCTTGTTCATTCTCTACATGATCATTCTTTGCAGATTGACGTGAGTGTGGATACTTTTGGACAACATTTGGAGGAGGCTTCTTTGTCTTCAAAGGGGATATCCTTGTATTTGGATCATGTTCTACATTCATCTCTACTAGATGTTGGATTTTCTTCTTCAAAAGTGTGGCCTAGAATGCCTGTTTGGAGTGTGTCATCTTTCGGCATCGACATGGAGACACTTGAGCATGCTTTAGAGACATCATCATACACCATCTATATTCCTGGCATCTTGCATACATCCATGGTTTTGTTTCTTCCTAAGGGGAGGAACGTTGTTCGGCAAGATTAGATCATCTTCAACATTCAATGTCGAGCTTCTACCATTATTGTAGGAGACTCAACATTGAGGGGGGGCTATCTTGTCTCTCTTCTACTTCTCTCTTATGGGGGGGTATTTTTCCTCACATGGGTTTTTTACCTTCTCATTATTCATTGAGAGTATTTCTTTTCAATTTTGTATTTCATCTCTCTTTTGGGGAGGAGTTTTGTCCCATTGGGTTTTCTCCTTTTCTCTGTTTGTGAGAGATTGCATTGCATATGTACATGGGTACTTAACATGGCCTAGTAGCCAGGACCCATCTTTGCATCTTTGTGTCATTTGCATAATAATTAGCTACTCCCTAAGTTGCACTTAAGGGGGGTGTTGGTGTAAATAAAGTCTTGTACCTAGTTCATTCATTACTAGGGGACTTATTTACACATGTTAAGTTTACTTAGGTCCTAGGAAGGAATCTTTCTAGAAGGTGTTAGTCTTCATTAGTTGTTATCTTATCCTTTGACAACTACTACATGTGAACCTAGGTAAGTGTGATTAGTTGTCTCATGTCATATGATTAAGACACTTGTCATAATCCTATGACATCTTGAATCTCACCTTGGCTATATAACCAAGGGGTTTCTACTACATTGTACATCAACAATCATATCATTGACATTGAATACAGTTTATTCTTGTCATATTCATCTCTCTTGTGCTTTCCATTTGGTCTCAAGATCTTGGCATCCATAGCCAATTCTAAGACTAGTAATAGTAAATAGTAATTACACAATTAGGGTGTAACATACTTCCCCCCTTGTGAATCATCATCCTCGATGATCTATAGCACTTTAACATGTAGATAAAGTAAAATAAATTTTTACTTACCATTCTCAAAATACGTAAGATTTATAAACATTCATCCTATGTAGCATCACTCCTTGCAACCTTGTCCTTCCTAGACCTTGCTTCGAGTGCCCTCACTATCACATAGGGAAATATCGTACCCCTCACACATACTCTCCCAAAGAGCTTTAATACATTATCATATATACACATCCTAGATACAATAGTAGCTATACATGAAACCTAAAACATAGTGATCAAAAATCATTGGCCCATGAATTTATCCTTAGTATAATCCAGATAGAAAAGGAATAGCGATGTATTGCACACTACACTGTGGGTCCCATCCTTCTCCTTTGGTAATTACACTTTTATACAACTCATAAACCGAGTTTTTTTGTCCCTTACACATCCATTTTCCTTACCATAAAGTAATTTTTCTTGATTACTTTTCCATCTTGAGCATAAAATTGCTCTTGGACACCTGTCAAATTTTGATACTGCTTCATACTTAAGTTTTGTATCGACAAAGTTTCATCGATCTATTCGATCTATTCCTCCTTTTTGACAATATATCAAGTCTATGGTTAACCCTATTTCTAAGCCTATTTCAACCTAACAAAGTTTTCTTCCTTCCCATGTAATGGTCTAAACCTCAATGTTAGAAGTTTATAAATCATTCAAGATTTGGTTTACCATTTTTTCCTATTTGGCTATAATAATATATTGTGCATTCATTCAATTGAATGTCACATAGTATGATCATGGTTTACACAACCCAGTCATTATTTGCTTGTTCATAACTGAGATAACCTTCTTAGGAATATTAAGAAACTACTTCCCACAATATATTATTTAGGACCGAAATCCTATGTCAAGTTTCCAAATAGTATTGGTTACTTTGGTGAGTCTTTCCACTAGAACATTATGTCAATTTTACCAACATAGGCAGATTGATCTATCTTGTGTTCTACCACTTTCCCTCTGGAGTCTCAAGAGAGTATACATGTCCTACCAATGATGACATTCGGTCTTCATTTCCTGGGATACTAAACATTATCTTGCCACATTTCGGGCAACCTCTTACTCTATCTTTTCCCAAGTTATAGTGGTTTCTCATCTGAAAAATCACTTTGTTGTTCCAATGTCCTAACTCTAACATTAATTTCCTTGTTTCATTCCTAAATCTTCCAAAATTTTGGGTACATAGGTTCTTTTATACCCAATAATAGTCTATTCTTTGACTAAGTGAAAACCTATTTTACAATCTCACGCCATCTTTAATTCCCATGTAATAATGGTTATAAGTTTTGCGGTGATAAATCCCATTTATCTTAGGACATCCACATCGTGGATTTCTTCTGTCCTCAGATTATTTTCAAATATATAATCCATCTTTCAACTCAATCTAATTTTCCTGATAAAAATTGGTACTAATTTTGAGTATTAATCCTCATTCAATCATGTTGGTCCCTAGAAGATATCAAATTCAATTGCATACCTAATTACGAAGCACAAACATTTCTCATTAACTCCATGGATTCACTTAATCATATAGGAGAGTCCCAACTTCAGTATATCCTACTTGAGCACATGTAATAACCCCGGTGTTCTACTTCTAGTAAAACTTCCAACATTTTACACTAAGTGAAAATTATATGATGTCACGACATAACAATAGATGCTTCCCTTTAAGAGTGTATCCCTTTTAATATAAGAGAAAATCAAAGTAGAGTCTTGTCAACAATATGACTTCATTTCAAGAGTGTAAAGTAATTAACCAAGTAGCTACTTTAACTCACTAGGTATCCCACCTATGTTTCCAATCATAAGCTCAAGTGATTTACACATCCACATGGATGAATCTCAATCTCAATATTCCCTTCCAATTCTTAGGATAGAGTCCTCAATCAATGACTAGTTTGATGTTATAGGTTGCTCTACCCCTATATGTTCCAATCAAGACCAATGTACAACTCAACCAAGTTATTCCCAAATTAAAGGTGCTAATGAGTAGTCCAGTACATATTCCAACCCAAAAGGTAAAACTTAACCTAAGTTCTCTCTCTTTAATCAAATGAACTTCTCGTCCCAATTAGGTTATTCTTAAACCTAGGGTTTCATTCAAGAGTAAGGTAGTGATCAATCAAGTAAAGATAATTGATGTGGTTGCATAGCAGCACATCCTACCTTATCTTTCACTCCATCTCTATGGTTTATTAGCTAAACCTTATCATCCCCAGGCCTCTTAGCATAGTAAGCTATAGAGTCAAGCCACTCCACAACATGGATATACTTCATAATATGTAGTATTATTACCTGTGTATTGAAATAACATCGTTATCTAAATTCCCATATAAGGTATATAGGAGTAGTAAGACTCTTTCTTCCAATCATGAGTATCCTAGATCTTCCCTTGCCAATCCCATAGGCAATGATCTTCCCTATCATAATCAAATTATTTGCCTATCCTTTTCTAAGGCATCGATATTAATATCATTTGATCTTCCAATCAGATAAATATAAGGTATGAGATGATAATAGGTCATAATCCTTGACCTTTTGATTTATCTTTCTCCAAAAATCCCAATACCTTTCCTTTCTCATTAGTCACAAAATGTATGACTTAATTGACATCATGACTTGCAAAGAATTCATTAGTTCTTCCAAATTGAAAACATATATACATTTTTTGTTGGGTGGGATACTCAAAGCGATTCAATCCACTCTCTTCCTTCCCCCTTAGTGTTTTCATGACATTTGTTCGACTCAAAGTTGAACTCCTAGAAAACACTTACTTCTTTGAAAGGATTTGTCATTCCTTGTTGTTGGCTTTCTTTTTCCTTTTCCTGCCTCAATGGTATACTTTGAATATACTTTTTTTTCCAATACTAGATTCATCGTGGATTTTTATCTCATAAATTCAACATTTTGGATCATTCAATAGGAGACCTAATGAATAATCAACAACTTACAAGTTATGAGACACTCTATAATCTAATTCTCTTTTTGACATCCTTTTTGTGGAGGAAAATCCATACCCACAAAACTTCGTTGGTTGATGCACCTTTTAGCTTAGAATGTTGTTTTCCTTATAACTTCTATTGATTTGATACATAGTGCCTTATTGTATTCCATTTCCTTTTGGAACCTCTAAATGAATGTTTTTTTTCACAAACATGTTGGTGATTTCATCTTATACTCCAACCAATCTATGTACTATCCAAACCTTTGGTCAGATCGACCTAATTTAACACTTTAGGTTTCTTTCTCATATTCACCTTTTCAAGTGACTTTTCCCACTTCTTGGTAATTTATTCTCTCATAACCTTTTAGAGATACCAAAGTTGTTTGGTCTCTTTTTCTCATTTTAAACAAAACTCCAAATTGATCTCATCAATTTTGGTTGGTGGAACCATGTCCACATCATTGATTGCTTCATTCTGACCATTCTAGTCTTTTCCCTTTTCCTAAGTACTAACTCTTTTCTTGCAAGATCCTATCTTTACACAAGAATTAGATTTATTTCAAGAGTTCTCCAACCTTGTGAATACCTCCTTCATTGACTTTCTACTTTGATCTAATTTATGCCAACATTGCATACACAAAGATTTGTATATTTTCACTAAATCCAAGAATTCTTGACTCTTTACAACTATAGGTTGCTACTATTAAGGGGTTATCTCATTTTTTCCCATCCCCTTAGAGTCATATAACTATTTCATAGGATAAAGTAATATATTGGTTATTCTTCCTAACCTTCCTACATAACCCTATTGCATAATATTCGGTAATCCTAGGTAATATCATAAGTTGTTGGTTTAGGAGTTCCTACTCCAAGGGCGAATCTTAGCTAGTCCCAAATTTACACATTTTTTTTAGAAATTCACATCTTCCTTTTCACTTCCCTATGTTCTTTTCTCTTGCAATTGTGGCACAAGAACTTTTCAACCATTATCTTTTTTGATAAGGTTTACGCATTATTACGTAATGAACTCATAGGTTTTAGTCCTTGAACTTGGTAGCTCTGATACCACATGTAGCATGCCAACCCTTCAATGCAGTAAAAATTTCTAAATTTACACCTTGCGAGTAAATAATTTAGGTAACAAGTCATTGAAATAAAAAAAAAAAATTATTTTATTGAGAATATATGATCAAGATGTCATATCATATTAGAATAAAGATTTCAGTTCATTACAATAACTTCACAAATTACAATAAAACAAGAATACATACATTTACACACATAGCTCTAATGAGCTTTAGAACAAATAGCTCTAAGACAGTCCAAGATTCTTCCTTTCAAATCTTGGTTCTTTTGTTGTGTGATGTGGAGGAGAAGAATCACTCAAGTGCGTTTCCGCCAACCATAGACTCATAATGCGGTCCCTCGCACATCTATCATTCGATAGATGGCCCTTCCCTTTAATGAAGAGATTGGTAGAGTAACCGATAACGATAACCAACTAAGCATATTATTGTGTCCTACATAACTAGAACTTGTAATCCCACAATCTCTATCTAGTATGTAATACTAGATCACAGTGAACTGACAGTGTAGTCTCAGTAGTCACACAATCTAGAGTGGAGTCTCGAACATTCACACTACTTTGGTCAAAAAGTTATCATTTAGTACTTCGAATGAAGTCATCTATCACATACACTACTCAAGGCCGATTTGACTTAAAGCTATCTTAAGCTACACATAGGTATTTCCTTCGATGGATATTCCATCATACTAGAGATAACCTATCACCATATTAATCTACTTGGAATATACCTACTTAACTAGTAAGTACACAAGCTAGGTATTTCCTTCAATGGATAGTCCATCATCCTAGAGATAACCTACATACTTAGAATAACCCTACTTACAAGTAAACAAACTCCCTCCATACTGAATTATCTATCCTAGGAGTAAACACAAGGTTTCCTAGTTAAATAAATAACTTAGCTAAGGGTACCATGTGTTCCTTTCATGTTCAATCAAGCCTCGTATATAATACTTATGATAAACACCCATCTCCTACTATGGAGTACTTAAAAACACATTGTGAAAACAACATAAAAGCTTCAATTTCCTTTTCAAAACACTCTAATTTTTCTAATGTGCATACTAGGAAAGACATCTCAACCATGCATGCAAGACACACCATTCTAAAGTAAAATAACAAAGAAGAAGAGGTCCCCTTGCCTATTATCGCTTATCCAATCAAATGGAAGCAATGCAACCCTTTCCAACTAGCATCAAGCTTGATAAGCAACTTCTCAAGAATATCACAAATAAACTCTATCTCTCAAGTTGATATCTTACTCCTCTCAAAAATATCTTTCTCACAAACTAAAAGAACTTACTCCCTTTCTCTCTCACAATGTAAAATAAAGTATGGCTAGAAATAATGCAAAAATAGAAATTGCCAAAGATGTGAAATCATGTGGAAGAATGTGTCCCTTCAAAATGAAATGGCTCAACTATTTATAAAGCAACTTGGTAACCTTATTGCCTAAAGTTTAGGCATGTTAATGGAAAACAAGCTCCATGCAAAGCAACACATGAAACACAATAGAAAGGTGGTGACTTCCTAGCTTAATATTTAGCATAATCACCTACAAGTCAACTTGCTCATTAACAACAATCTAAAGACTTATTCAAATTGCCTCATGAAAGAGACTTCTATAGCAACTTGGTTTCAGTGGTGGTGCCAAATCCATTTTCTCTCCTTGTTTGACGTGATTTCATTGCCAAAAGAAACAGTTGTTACTAATTTTTACTTACCAACTAAATTAGTAAAGTTTTATCAAGTAGTTATTAAACTAGGGTGAGAAAAAAATTTAACATTTGAGCAAATCCGATAAGAAAACTAGACATTCAAAGATTTATCAGGTACAGGTACATGTTTCATGGTTAGTTCATCATTTTCAACATTTTAGCATGTGGTGTAAAATGAGCTCCCACAAGGGTTGAGCCTAGCATACTACCTTCTCAGATTCAAAAGATGCAACAAATAGTGGTCGTGTGTTTCAATCATATCTTGAAAAATATGATCTAGGTTTTCATGATTATTGGATATAATTTATAAAACAATGAGGCACAAAAACCCTTTAAATTTCTCACCAACCCAGTTCGTATTTTTTGAGAAATCTTCACCACTTCCAAGGAAAAAGAGAAATCCACCTTTTTAGGAGGATTGTAAGGCTCAAAGGGAAATTCTGCATTAGTTTTGAGGTCCCACATGGGTTGACCATCACTTAAGGGGAGTTTTGGACACTTAATCACTCAGTTTGCTCCAGTTTTGAGATTTTTTTTGCATGTTTTTCAAACTGCATGACCAAAAATGATTCATCATGCATATTGGAGGAGTTGAGAGTTAAGTCTCAATATTATCATTTAATTTTAAAGTGAAAAAAACTTAGCTTGTATCTTTTGCATGATTTTAAATAAGACAATATGTAATTAAATATTAAAGGTAATATTTTATTACCTTAATATTTACCATGCAATATAAAAAAAAAGAGCTCACATGATAAATATTAAAATAATCATATTGATCATCTTTAATATTTAATTGAATAGTCCCTTTTTCCCAAAATCATGCAAAGAAAAAAATGGAGCAAATGGTGAGACATAACTGCAGTTTCACATCAGCTTTGCAGTTCAGATATTTTGACTTCAGTTATCTCCTTTTGACTTTTTGAAGCCCTTTATTGTATACCCTGGGAAAAAGACTAAGTCTTTTGTCCTTTGTTCTTGATGATTTTGTCTTTGCATTTCTGCAAAGAAGAGATTGATTTTGTAACTCAAATATTTTACAATTAATATTATGTAGTAGCTCTTTACCAGTCATTTTAGCTTTGTTATTAGCATATGAATTCCTTTTGATTTTCAGTATTATCAAGTTTTTCCTTCAAGATTTCAAGCATCATCATTGTGTTGGATTTGATTAGAGGATTATTGTGTTTCAATTTTGAAACCTCTAATTTTTTTTCTCTTTCATAAGTGTATGTATGCAATAATACTTAAATTCACAGGTTATATATTGTGCATGTTGGTACTTTATCATTTTAGTTGTGAAACAGAGTTTTTTTTCGAAAGAGATATTCTATCAAAACCTCTGTATGAAACATTTAGGTGATTAAGTTGTCAAATTTGGTTGTGCAAGTGGAAATATCAAAAATTCATTTGTGAGTCAGGTTGCAATTTAAGTTTTCATCGTTAGGTGCATCACCTTCCATTTTAAAGTTTAGTTTATGCATTTAATTCAAACCTTCTTCCCCTTTCCTTGAAAATTAGAGTCATTCATTAGAAAATCATAAAGGAAGTTAGTCTATAATCCAGAGGTTAACATTCAACATAGGGTACCCACAACCTAAAAGTTTTCCCATGTTACACAGGATTGCAAAGAATCTTTGCTTTCACACACGGTTGCACTCTTGTTGATAACAGTTTTTGGCACGTTCGATGGGACTCTGAAGCATACTTCAAAGAAAGAATTCAAATTGCAAGTTGTTGTTCTAGTATATATAGTGGCATATTTTTCCTTTCAGAGGTTACAGTTTATACCTGGCGACTCTAAGCACAATCTACTAGTTTCAAGCAAACAAAGTGTTAGTTTTTATGAAAAGAGCATATTCTCACCTTTGTTTCATGAAATTCTTGCCTATCCACATCCATATCAGGCTAGTTATACTGTTGGTTTTATCTCAAACAACCATGCAATAACAAATAATCAACATGATTATTATGCTTACCACCCACCCTTGCTCAACTTTCATATCAACATTTATATGTCCAAAATGAGCTCCAAGAGGTTGATGATATGAAGAATAACATGAATGACACCAAGGAAATATTGTTATACATCACAAAGAAGATAAAAGAGTTTAGGAGACAACAAGAGCTTGATATGCAACAATAGGAGTTAGATTATTGGGCCTATCTTCATAAGCAAGAGTTGGAGACACAAAGAATATTGTTTGAACAAAAGCTCAAGAGGGAGTTAGTTGCAAAAGATGAAAAAATGAGGCTAAAACTTGCCAAACAAGAGGTTCCTAAAGTTAAAATTTCAAGTTTTAGTCATGATGAGTCTCCTATGTCTTCCAATTTTAAAATTTCAAGTTTGAGGAGCTTCCCTTCATTTCAAGAGTTTGTTATTGAGCAAAAAATAGCCTAGCTCTTAGTTTTCCAAACCCATGTTTTGGAGATTGTATTCCTACGTTCAAAACACTATGCTTCATACAAGAGGAATTTATTCTTAAGCATGTTTAGCCTACAATCTTTCAGGAGCAGCCTTTCCCCAAACTTGTTCAGTCTTAAGAACCTAAACAGAATCAAACTTCTTGTTTAGACACAATCATTCCATCCATAGAAGAGTCTGTTGATATCTTGATTTCTCCAGATAATCAGGTTGTAGATCAAGAAATTGAGGAGGTTGTAGTTGAAAGTCAGCAAGTTTTAGATCAAGAAAAGGCTGATGTTTCTTATGATCTAACTGATATGATTAACAAACTTCCATGCTTCATTGATGATGACCAAGATGAGTCTCATATCAAAATAGTATTAGCCTTATATCAACAAGAAGAAGGTAAAAAAGGTGATGTTCTAACCCCTCAATAAGGCTGCAATAAGGTAATAAACAATCCCCTTCCACAACAAAATGAAAATCATAATGAAGAGGTCTCATTTTGGGATGAGCTTGAGGATTTGTTTCAATTTTAGAATCTAGACAATCATCTTTTGAAGAGAAAAAGGCAGGACAACAGGTAGTTGAAGTAGAAAAAGATGTTCAAGTTCAGATTTTTGCTGGTTTATTTGATGAACTTCTAGGATTTGTAGGTGAAGATGAGCAATGCATCATTAAACTAACATCAACGCCCAATTTTGAGTAAAAAGATGAAGAAAATCGGTTTGACAAGGTGCAGATCCAAGAAGAGAAAAATGAAAACAGTCATGTAGAGTAAGAAAACAACAAATCATAGATTTTGAATACCATCATGAAAAAGAGTTAGAGTATGTTTTCTATGATAAGGTTGATCATGATACAAAATTATTCTCAAGCATCATTGAGGTTTTTTGCTCTAACATTGTTGACAAATTAGCACCTTTCAAGACAAAGGATTGTGATCAACATAATCAGGTGATCAAAAAGGTTGTGGTTGAAGAGACAACACATGAAAAAGAAGCTAAAAAAAGAGTCCTCGGTTTAGCATCTCAATAGGATTCCCAATCAAGCATCTCTCCATAAAAGAGTCCAAGCATGAGATTGAGATTAAAGGACAACATGGCCAACTTACTCATTCAATCCAAACCAACAGTTTGGTTGATCAAAATTAGAGGGTGAGTGAGTTTGTTTACTTTCTTCATGAAAAATTGCAACAATTTATTGAATATCTTCTTGTTCTTCATCTAGTTTCAGTTGTTCATAAACATGTAAATCATTTTTTTTTGTTGAGAAGGGGAAGCTACTTTAACCAAACAATAAATGGATTTGTTTGAGGCTTTCATGGTTGTTTGGTTAGGGTAGGGTAGGGTAGGGTAGTTTTCAAGCTAACAAGTGCTTTGAACACATTTTATTTTAGTATTTTTTTGTTTTTCAATAAAGTGCAGATGTTGCACATTTTTCTAGCTCTGTCTTAAACAAAGATATGCTAGTTTTTTTTAGTTTTGTTTGTTGCTAAATGGTTTCTACAACTGAGTTATAGAGGTTTTTGATTAAAAATAAATAAATAGATGGACTCCATGCCCAATGGATAAGCAAGACAATTGATCTTATTTGTTTAGCAGGCAAACACCCCAAAGAGGTTGCTAGAAATGTTACTAATTTTTAGCTACCAGTTAAATTAGTAAAGTTTTATTAGGTAGTTATTAAACTGGGGTGAGAAAAAAATTTAACATTTGAGAAAATCAGATAAGAAAACCAAACATTCAAATATTTATCAGGTACAGGTACATGTTTCATGACTAGTTCATCATGTTCAACATTTTAGCATGCGGTGTAAAATGGGCTCCCACAAGGGTGAACCCAACATGCTACCTTCTCATATTCAAAAGATGCAACGAATAGTGGTCGTGTGTTTCAATCATATCTTGAAAACTACGATATGGATTTTCATGATTTTTGGATATAATTTATAAAACAATGAGGTGAAAAAACCCTTTAAATTTCTCATCGACCCAATTCGTATCTTTTTGAGAAATTTTCACCACTTCTAAGGAAAAAGAGAAATCCACCTTTTTAGGAAGATTGTTAGGCTCAAAGGGCAGTTCTACATTAGTTTTGAGGTCCCACATGGGTTGACTATCATTCAAGGGGAGTTTTGGACACTTAATCACTCAGTTTACTCTAGTTTCGAGGCCTTTTTTGCATGTTTTTCAAACTTACACGATAAAAAATAATTCATCATGCATATTGGTGGAGTTGAGAGTTAAGTCTCAATATTATCATTTAATTTTAAAGTGAAAAACACTTAGCTTGTATCTTTTGCATGATTTTAAATAAGACAAAATATGTAATTAAATATTAAAGGTAATATTTTATTACCTTAATATTTACCATACAATGTAAAAAAAAAAAGGAGCTCACATGATAAATATTAAAATAATCATACTGTTTATCTTTAATATTTAATTGAATAGTCCCTTTTTCCCAAAATCATGCAAAGAAAAAAATGGAGCAAATCGTGAGACATAACTGCAGTTTCACATTAGCTTTGCAGTTCAGATATTTTGACTTCAGTTATCTCCTCTTGGCTTTTTGAAGCCCTTTATTGTATATAGAAAAAAAACTAAGTCTTTTTTCCTTAGTTCTTGATGATTTTGTTTTTGCATTTCTACAAAGAAGAGATTGATTTTTTTTTGCATTTCTGCAAAGAAGAGATTGATTTTGTAACTCAAATATTTTACAGTTAATATTTGCAACAGCTGTTTATAGGTCATTTTAGCTTTGTTATTAGCAGATGAATTCCTTTTGATTTTCAATATTATCAAGTTTTTCCTTCAAGATTTCAAGCATCACCATTGTGTTGGATCTGATTAGAGGATTACTGTGTTTCAATTTTGAAACCTCTAATTTTCTATCTCTTTCATAAGTGTATGTATGTAGTAATACTTAAATTCATAGGTTATACATTGTGCATGTTGGTACTTTATCATTTTAGTTGTGAAAACATAGTTTTCCTTCAAAAGAGATATTCTGTCAAAGCCTCTGTATGAAACATTTAAGTGATTAAGTTGTCAGATTTGGTTGTGCAAGTGGAAATATTGAAAATTCATTTGTGAGTCAAGTTGCAGTTTAATTTTTCATCATTAGGTGCATCACCTTCCATTTTAAAGTTCAGTTTATGTATTTAATTCAAGCCTTCTTCTCTTTTCCTTCAAAATTATAGTCATTCATTAGAAAATCGTAAAAGAAGTCAGCCTATGATCCCGAGGTTAACTTTCAACATAGGGTACCCACAATCTGAAAGTTTTCCCATGTTACATAGGATTGTAAAGCATCTTTGCTTTCACACACGGGTGCACTCCTGTTGATAACAACAGTCAACAACCATTTTATAACAACAATCATCCATCGATTTGCTTTAGAGGATGAGTGAACTAAAACTTAAAAAAACATTTGACAAAGTCAAGGTTTATCTTATCCAAGACATCAATCCAGTCCATGCTTAAATATCAACATGAGATAGCAACATCAAATGCAATATAAATGTCTTTATATCGCATGACATTTTGAGTGATAATCGGCTTCACATAACAATCATAAGCTATTCTATCGGCATCTTAAAACATAATCTAAAGTGACTGTAATCGACCTCCACTATCATAGTCTTTATCGACTATAATAAGCCTTTATAAATTGGCGTCTATCAAAGTAAATGATAGTCAATTTCTATTAACAAATATGATATGTTTTTGAAATTAAAAGCGACAAATCAAGGGTGTCATTCTTGTAGAACAAAGCCTAGTGGTCCAACAATTAGAAACATGAGAAGAGCAACAAAACAAGGGTGCAATCCCTTAGAACAAGGCCCTACAGGCCATTAACAATAGACAAACACCACAGAACAACAAGGGTGTCGTCCCCACCGAACGAGGCCCTATGGGCGATTAACAATAGAACCACAACAAGAGCCAAAGACCTAGTACAGACCAATCCAAAAATGGATTACAACCCATTCTTGGCAAGAGACCAGGAGCCACCGAACACAAAGAACCAACACCTTAGACCTGGCACAAAACTAGGAGCAACCAAACATATTAGACCAACACCCTGTAACCACAGGATAGTAACAGACCTTCCACACAAAAGGCCATAAACCCTCTGCAGTAGCAGACCTGCAACAGATCTTCCAATCAAAAAAGAAAACCCAGAGCCCAACTAAATCTCGAGGAGCAACCAAACATAGCAAACCAAAGCCCTGAAGAAGCCGAATAGGACCAGATCTTCCACTCAAAAAACCAAAGACCATCTGCAGTAATAGACCTGCAATAGACCTTCCATTTAACAAAACCCAACTAGAGCAAACCTTATTATCACACACAAAGGGGTAAGAATCACTCCTTGCAGTAGAGAAACTGAACCAAGAAGCCAACTCAAACACTACCTCTAAAGGAGAGAACTCCCCTCTAATGGAGAGGATCATATATAAACTTTTCCCACCGAACCCAGAGATCTCCAATAGCCCAATACTCCACCTCCATAGGAGTAGATCCCACCTCAAAAGGGATGAAAGCAGAGAAAAATGGGAAAGGACAATTCCAAACAAAACCATAGCCCTCAACTTCACCTCTATAGAAGAATAATCCACCTCAATAGGACTCAGCTATGGAAACAAGGAGGAAGCCACCACACCCATAGGAAAAGCACACATACCACCCTTTGGCAAACTCGACAAGCACCACCTTAAAACAAATCTAGGGATAATCCCCTTATTGCAGTCAACCAAAACCATCAAAGGCAGAACAGACCAACAAAGAGCTCAACAAGAATGGGGACTCCCAACACCACCCTCCATAGAACCACAAGACCCCAACACATAGAGGACCTACCATCAATACGCACCAATAAACACAAAAGATCCCAAACAATACCACCAAGGAAAGCCAAAGCATGAGTTGAGTCTAGACAATGGCAAAGCCACCATCTCAAAGCCCAAGCAACGAACAACAAAGGGTGTGGGGAAGGAAACAGAACTTTCACCCCAACCACCACACCCAAAATATCCACCAGGCACCAATGAAAGGAAAGACCCCTGAGATGCACCTTCAAACACTAGTGTAGAACAACAACAAGAAAACAAAAGGTTGGAGCCAGCCAAGCAACAAAGAGAACCTCTGTAACACCAACATAAGAAGGAGGCTAGCAAGATCCTCCCCCACCAACGATTAGCATAACAAGTTGACCAAAATCAACCTCCATCCACCAGAGAAGAGTAGTAGTCAGAAAGCAGAAGGCAGGAGCCAGCTCGACAACCACAACAGCAGAGCCCTCACCAAAAACATGAAACGAAGGCCAGAAAGACCATCTAAACCGGCCCACATCGAGCCCCATCACAAACTAAACAGGAGAAAATAACTTGGTATCCAATAGACATCAGCAGAAACCCACGCCCTAGCCTAGATCCACGCACAGAGAGGACATACTCCACACATCCTGACCCAAGTCCACGCACATCATGGGACCATGAAGCACAAGAACATCCCCAAGAGGAAACACCACACAAAGTAGATTTGCCACATCAATCGAAGAGTAGAGGAAATGCTCCCGCACATACCACCCATACGCATAGAAAATAGGGGAAACAGGGAACAAAGGTCTCCCCAAGCGCACAGAGAACAAATTGTCCACCCAGTGCACCTTCAACTGAGAACAACAGCCATCATGTGTCTTAATCTCGTCGTCCTCATCAGATTCAGAGCCTTCACCATCATCATCGCCAGGAGAATTCAAATTTCTTCTCCTGCTCCTTCTCCCACTCGACCGCTGCAAAGCCATCATGTTAATATTATAACATAACACATATGATATGTTAAATATACATTATTATATATATTTATATATTTAAATACCATCATGTATTTATATATATATATATAACCATTAATATATATTTACATATATATATCATAAGCCAATAATGTAAGCATACATTCAATATATATATAAAAGAGTACATGCAAGATAATATATAATAAACACATTATATTGGATGTATGCATATATATATGTATGTATAAATGTATATACCTATGTACACGTATATGTAGGTATATCTATATCGATGCATCTATATGAGAGTGTGCATCCGCCAATGTATGCGTGTATCGATATACATATACATATGGATACATGTATATACTATACATGCATATATATGTCCACATCTAATTCACATATAGCCATTCACAATTACCATCATATTGATAAGTGTTTGTGTGTGGTACATCTATACATGTGCATATACATTTCGTTAGATCCCATTGGCATGCATGTGCATATATACACACATACTTCCATGTACATCTCACTTGTCAATATAATCGTAATAGTACAAGAAAGATCTCAAAAGCTCAATAGATAAACATCACCCCATAATGCATGCAGTAGTAAACAAGAATTTCAAAATAGACATATCAGCTAAGGATGACTTACCAACTACCCACAAGTTGAATCAACTCAATCATTCTAATGTGGTGTGTATATATGCTCAGATAGTTTTCTTTTATTGGTTACCCAACCAAGATCTTCTCCTGAGTGATACTTCCCCTCCCCCTGTAGGAATGGAACATATACCTCAGAATCCACTAACACATGCACATGATAGTCAATTGTTCACAACATATGCAGTATACATAAACATCTCCAAAGTTAGAATAATAATTCAATAATCATCTATTCACATATATGCAGTATTTCCCCATGAAATAACATCAACTGAGATAACATCAAATGAGGTATCATCAAATGAGATAACATTCACATTGATAACATTGTACGAGCACAATTTATTCATCTCCAAAATTCACATTACATTCATATTTTACCCTACCTAGTAATAAGAAATAGTAATTACACAATTGGGGTGTAACACTTGCTCAAAATCCTTGAGAAGATTGCCAATGACACTCCTCATGATTGGAGCCTCCAACACAATCCTTCCCTAAGGGCTTAAAACCTATAGTCTCCAACATCCAATGGTGCAACTCCATATTCCCTAATCTTCATCTTTGAATCCATCTTTATAATTAAGATTGAAATACCATCATTACACATCTCTTTTTATAATCCTATTGTTGATTAGGAGTACACAATTGCATGATTGTATGAGCTAGAGCTAGTTGATGAATTACACATCAATGCTCTAAAACATTTATAGTCCTTTCAAAACCATATTTTTTGTATGTACAATAAGAAATTCAAATCTCATGAATTTGAGATTGGTGACCTTGTGCTCAAGGAAAATTTAAGTAACCTTCATGATCAAGGCAAGAAAAGAAATTTTCAACCCAATTGATTAGGACCATATGTTGTCATTGCTAATTATGAATATGGTGCTTATTCTATGATCACACTTAATGGTTAAAATATTTAATAACCCATGAAAATTTACTATATCTCAAATGTTTCCATGCCTAATATTCATAATATCCTAGTCAAAAAATACAAAAAACTAAAAAATATAAAAAAAGTTAAAAAAAATGAAAAATAAAAAGAAGAGAAAAACCATCTTCTATCGAAAACTAGTCTTTGTGGTTCCTTGAACTACTACCATGGTGAAAACGTGCTCGCATGTACTATGTGTAATAAATAGATTGTGTTATCCTCAAACTCTTTGTCTTTCATCCAACCATCAAATGATTATTATAATGGTTTCAATCTCCTCATTGTCTGTAAAGTCATCTTCCATTCATCCATCCATTGCATGAGTTTTATAGTAGTTTTAGTATCCTTATTGTCCTTGAAGTTTCCTTTTGTTCATCCATCCATCACATGAGTTTTACACTAGTTTAAGTATCTTAATTGACCCTAAAGTTGTCTTTTGTCCATTCATCTCGATCCATGATTTTCATAGTGGTTTTGGTATTCCACCATCCTTGAAGCCATATTTCATCCAATCATACCAATCCAGGATTTTCATAGTGGTTTTAGTATCCTTTTCATCCCTAAATCCATCTTTCATCCATTCATCCTAATCCATGAGCTTCACATTAGTTCTAGTATATCTCATACTCCCATAGGCAACTTTTTGACCTTATCTTGTTGTTACATTCCACAATCCTCCACTACCTTAAGGCATCAAGCTATCATATTCAAGATAATTGAACATAGAACTCACCCTACCCTCCCATGTGAATATTGGTTTTTTTTTCCATGTTAGGTTTTCGCATCCTTCATACACTAAGCATGACCTTATTCTATATTGGAGCAAGTGATTACATCTTTCTTCTATTTTTTTAACATATATTTCTTGTTGCTTGCTTAGTGCCAAGGATGGGTTCCCAAATACTAAGCGTCATTCCTATCTTAATCTTGATCTTCATGAATTATCCCTAAATATTGAGCTTTTTCACCATCTCTAATCTTGAACTTCATGCATTATTTGTAAATCTTGAGTTTTTGCAATATCCCCAAATTCTAAGTTTATGTGTTATCCCAAATCTTGTACTTATGTGTATCCTAAAGCCCGAGCTTATGCATTGTCTTAAGTCTAATATTTTGCACTAATCCCATCCCTGAGCTTTAGACACAAAAATTACATCACACACATCAATCTACAAACTAAACATCTGAACATTAAAATGGAAACTTTTTAATTGACCTCAATAAAATGTGGTATTCACATTAGTTTCCATCATAAAAATCCCTCTCCTTCATTTTCCTTCATAGGATATGTGGTTCCCCATTTCAACCATCATTATCTTAATCCTTTCTCAACACTTTGGAAAGAGGTAAGACTTTTGTATGTTGATTGACCATTGATCTTTTATTTTTTGTTTATCTTTTGATCCACACTATACTTATTCGAGGCTACCATGATCCTTATATGATGGTGTTTTTTGATTGGTATACACCAAGGCATGGTATATTATTTTTGTGTTTCATGTTTGTTGCTTGTCCCATCAAAGGAACCACCAAATTCATCAACCATCTGATGATGTGTTGGTGCATCCTTTTGTTAGGATTTAACAACATGAATGAGGAATTGAATTACAAATTAAATTTGCACATTTTAAAAAATAGAATAGAGAAATGGAAATTCATAGAGGCGAGACAAAAAAAATTAATGTGGTTCACCCTTTTCTAAGCTACATCCACAAACAACAACAGTCCAATTTTATTATAACTTCTAGCGAAACAAATTACGTAAACCTACAACAAACTGCTACAATGTGCAACATCAAATGCACTCTAAAGCTTCTCATGCATTGTGACACATGTTACCATAAAAAAACCATGCCTCTTTTCCATGCGACTTTCTATCATCCACCACACGCACTTTTCTATTTTCTCTCATCACTGTCGTGACTGTCCAAATTCACCTTCATGAATTTTCTTTGTTGCGAGTGTTACATTCTCACGTATTAGCTGTTGGTGTTCTAATCCACATCAAATAAAACTAATAATTTTGGACAGTTCGATAACTATTTTTAATTGAATTTATTTACAATTTTCTTTTATTAAAATTAACAATTTTTGCTTTGAGGGTGTTGCCTCCAAGCCCCTGACTGGGGGCATTTCCTCCAGTAGCCCCCAAAACTCCATCGTGAGCTCCACCCCTAGGTCCCCACTGGGGGGTGGTCCCCACAAACCCTGTAGGAGGATCTTCACCCCTACGATCCCCCACTAATTAATTTGGGGGGAAAACCGCATTGGGAAAAGTGGCCAAAATATAAATTCCAAAGTTTGAGTAGGCTCCACAGACCAATACCTTTTGTGTGTTGTGTGCTTTGCATGTTAATATATTTTCTATTGGATACATCATCACCTTAGTATTTATACCCTGGTGCATAATATCTACTACTATATCAACTTAAATTTTGTCACCACGTGTCAACATATACTTGCATTCAAACATCCAATCACTCATTAACCCAAATTACATATTCATTATCTATTATCCACATCTATTTTTTCTTTTTTATATCATTATCCAAATTATGCAAAATATTTGTTAGATTATTTAATTAGTTTCCTAATCCTTTTTCTCTACCATCATATTTTTCTTCTTAGTTATCTCATGAATAAAATAACCATCATTTCTACTATCATCACATACATTATCATATCATAATAAAATACATTCATCATTCACATCATCACTATTAATTCATTTATACATCATGAATTCATTCGTAATCCATAATATAAATCATGCATCATCATATACATCATCACATCAATAACATAAACATCTCTTCACAACCTAAATAACATCCATACCATAACATCACATCGACATACCTCATATAATCTCAATAAATAGCCATCATATGTTATATAAATCATCATCATTATATCATATGAATCTTCACTAACATTATATAATTCACACATCATCTTTATCATGTAAATCATACATAACCATTTATAATCCATCATAAAGTATAACCATACATCCATAATAACCAAAAAAATGTCCATCCATCGAAGCAATTATGTTCATATATTGGATGTGGTACAAATTTCTCATATATATATCATCAAACTAGTGTACATCAAGATCTAGAGAACATAAGAGTACATAAGTATTTTCACATATTGGAGGTGGTGGTTGTATAGAGATTGAAACTGAATGACCTAGATTGCTTGATATTGGCTTTGGAGATTGTTCTCTTGACATAATATGGTGACCTATAATCCTTAGGAAGTACACACTTGCATTAAGATCTATAATATGTGTCTCATGTAGTGCCCATATTGTTCACCATGCCATCCTTTCCATGTTAGCCACTAGTTGTGTCAAGCCTTGTGGAGCTAGAAATTCCTATGATTTATCCCTCTCACTATGTAGCCTTTGTGCATCCACCTAATCTCATTGTAGTTGTACTTCTAATCCATCCAACTCCATCCTTAGGTTGTCTTACTCTTGAACCACCTGATCTCTATCCACCTACATTGCATCCCTATTTGATAAGGATGTGGCCAACCTCCCCTCAAGATCATTTGTATGTTCTTGTCCCACAAGAGATTGGTCTTGCCCCTATCCACTTGACCATCTATCTCCATGGTCTTAGCCTACCCCTCATCACAGACCTATTATTGGGCCTAATCAATGCCCATGGTGCACCTTGTTGTGTACACAACAAAACATGATTTCTATAGTTTGGTATGCATGCTTACCTAATTTTATACCTCCATTAATGACATTAAGTTATTCCTAATGATGTAGGAAGGATACTCTCCCTTCATATATGAAATAAAACACTTCAACAAGAACAAAAACTTATGTGCGAAAATCTGCAACAAGATTATATGTTTTATATACAACTTCTTCAACATAGTTTTTTTTCAAACTTTAGAAATGCATACAAAACCCATTAAAAATATGATTACAACAAGTAACTCAGTCTCATGGACTGGTGTACAACAATATAAATGAGTCTCAAACTTATCTATGATAGGAAATTAATAAATTACATCAAAGACAACTTTTTCCCTTCACATACAAACACAATCCACAACCTGGAGTGGCAATCTTTAGCCTGCAATTGTTTCTATGCACAATGATCTCAAAACTTCAAATTTTTGTCTTCAAAACCTCATATCTACAAAAAAATGGTTTCCAACAACCATTTGAGAAAAATATATTCTTTTTTCCTTCCACTTCCCCTTCTAGCCTATAATAGTGAATCCCTCCTCTATTGCCATGCCTTCCTTTTTGCCATTTTCATCCAAAATGTAACTCCCAAGTAATGCAACGCCTCCCTAGAAGAACTCTCAAAAATCAAGAAATAAAAAAATTAAATATGTATTTACAACCCCCCAAAACACTCCTAGGAAAGATTAGGCCAAAAATAGATGCATTATGGATTTTTCACTCCACCCAAATAGAAAAAGATAAACCACTTGCTCTTGGGTGCCCAAATTCTTCATGCAAAAATTGAGGAACATTAAATGAGTTTACATAACTTGTAACTCCCCAAATTCCATGCCCAAGAAGGCATATTTGAAGGAAAATGTTACAAAATGAGTCCAAATCACCATAAAACTGCAACATAACAACTTGGCCAAATATTTATCAAATATTTTAGGCCTTATTACAAAAAAAATATTCACCTAAAATATTGAAAGACCAAAATAAAGCAAAAACTTCAAATTAAATATTTTTGGTTGATGCAAGATTGCTAGTCAATTGTGGATGCTCCTGCATCAGACACCCAAGGTAGAAAAAAATTGTGAGCTTGGTATCACAAAATGGAGTTTAATGATAGGACCATACTTTCAAGTTGTAAACAACCTTTAGAAAACTCCATTACTAAATTTGGTACCGCCAATGAGTTCTTCTTTCTCCTCTTCTAGCACCTAGCCAAAACAAGCTTCCTTATTTGACAACTCTACTCTTCACTAAACCTCTTGAATGTGGAATCAATTCCACCATAAACTAAACTCCTCCTCTAAGTGTATATCACACTCCCCTTTGATCTTGTGGGATTCAACCCACCATAGTCTAGCCACCTCCACCAAATTGCTCTTGCACTAAACTCTGCAATACCACACAAAACCTTCTCTGCATACCATATGTCACTAGCAAAATCTTCCTGAATTAACCCATCCATAACTTGCAAATCATCATCATTCTCAAATTTAATAAAATATGATTTACTATTCTATTTTTCTTCAACCTCATCACACTCACATCCTTCTTTAGAATAATATTTATAAAAATTGAAATTTACCTTGGTTCCATTCATTACTGCAACTTCAACCTTGGCTTGAACATGAAATGTCACTATTTTTATGCCTTTAGAAAGACATATTGATACTACAAAACAATCTTCCACATTCAAAACAACATTAGAACAATAATCCTGAGATTCATTATCCATATTCTCTAACAAATAATCAGGCCCTCAAACCAAGGAATCTTTATCTTCAATACTTTCAAACAAAGAATCGTGGGAAAACTCATATTTTACCTTCACCTCCCATTCCTCAATTTTAACCTTCTCAAATTGATTCATTGCTGCAACAACTTTATCCATTTCTACATTCTTATCCTCCTCAAAAAATACATTAAAATATGATTTTACCTCATTGCCTTTTGCTGCAACTTTCACTACTGCAATTCTTTCTTCACTATCACTCGTCATATCATTCAAACATAAACCAGATTTGGTTCTAACCTCATGAAAATTTGATATGCCTCTCTCCCTTATTGATGCAACAAAACTTTCAACTTCCTCATATTCATCCATTCTATTCACATAATTCATAAGCAAATCAAAATCACTAATTAACTCACAAAATGCAAGTTTTACCTCCTCTTTTACTGTTTCAACTTCGGTGTCCTCTTCTTCAATGTTCTCCATTGCACTCAACTCTTTTGTTGTTGTTGCAACCTCTGTAATTTCATCCTTTATGTCTTCCAATAGATATTCCTTAGCTTTAGTTTCATCAATTTCTTCACATTCATCCTCTTCTTCTTCGTCTATGCCACTTGTTTGACACCCTATTGTATCTTCTTTCTTTCCTACAATAAAAATATCATTATAAGGATAATAAAAATTACCTTCAACTCTTCTCTTTTCTTGGTTTCTCCTTTCAATCTCTTTTCTTAATTCATCCACTTGCTGTTGCAATTCTATCATCCCAACTCTTATTTCTTCTTTCTCTCTCTGATTTTCTCAAGTCTAAGAATCCTCAAAATCCATATAATGACAAAAGACATTTTCTTCTTTCTCTTTTCTATTTTCAAGGCCTCACAAAGCCTCAACACAAATCTTCAAATCCTCAAGTTTTACTTATGTAAACTGCCTCCTTCGACAATCTATTCACAAAACCCTCTTTCAATATTCACCAATATTATTGTAAATTGCCTCCTGCGGCGATCTATTTACAACCATGGGAACCTCATTTCCTCAAACCCTCTACAAATGTCTTCTTGCATGTTGCACATCCATCTACAAACAAAATCCACACACTCTCCACATTTAGGTCCTAGTGCAAATTGCTTCCAATCAACGCTTCTTCCTACACTATGAAGAACTCTCGATCTGATACCAATGATGTAGGAGGGATACTCTCCCTTCAAATCTAAAATCAAACAATTCAACAAGAACAAAAACTACAAGATTATAGCTTTTATATTCATCTTCTTCAACATATTTTTTTTCAAACTTTAGAAATACATACAAAACCCATTAAAAATATGATTGAAACAATAACTTAGTCTCATGGACTGATGTAGAACAATATAAATGAGTCTCAAACTTATCTATGCTAGGAAATTAATAAATTACATCAAAAATAGCTATTTCCCTTCACATACAAACTCAATCCACAAACTGTAGTGGCAATCTTCAACCTATAGTTGTTCCTGTCTTACACAATGATCTCAAACATTCAAATTGTTGTCTTCAAAACCTCATACCTGCAACAAAATGGCTTCCAAAAACCCTTGGAGAAAAATCTATGCCTTTTTCCTTCCACTTCCCCTTCTAGCCCGCAACAATGAATCCCTCCTCTATTGCCATGCCTTTCTTTTTGTCATTTTCATCCAAAATGTAACTCCCAATAAATGCAACATATCCCACCTAGAAGAACTCTCAAAAATCAATAAATAAAAAAATAATATGCATTTACAACCCCCAAAACACTCCCAGGAAAGATTAGACCAAAAATGGATGCATTATGGCTTTTCCACTCCACCTGAATAGTGAACCGAATAGAAAAAGTTGAACCACTTGCTCTTGGGCACGCAAATTATTTATGCGAAAATTGAGTAACATTAAATGAGTTGCCATAGCTTGTAACTCCCTAAATCCCATGCCCAAGAAGGCATATTTGAATATTTGACCTCGAAAATGCTACAAAAATGAGTCCAAATCACCATAAAATTGCAACATAACAACTTGGCCAAATATTTATCAAATATTTTAGGCCTTATTACACAAAATAATTTACCTAAAATATTGAAAGACTAAAATAAAGCAAAAACTTAAAATTAAATATTTTTGGTTGATGCAAGATTGCTAGTCAACCGTGGATGCTCCTGCATCACCTAAGCCTGTATTTTTCATATGTACTGGTGTGCCAACCTCCATAGGTCACCTATACTACCTTACTTGCTTTGCTTGGTGATGATCCAAGAGCACGTTATCCATCTTTCCTTAGCTCCTTGCTCTACTCTTCTCTATGTGCTCTAGGGTTTGAGGGTGAAAATAAAATATTTAGCCCTATTTATTCACCCCACAACACTACATTTCCCCCCCTAATAAAAAACTTCACCCTTTTCACTCTTTTTCATCCCATTTCTCCAATTTTCATTCATTTTTCTTTTATTGATCCTCATTTTTTCTCGTTTATCATATTTTTCTCCTCATTTCTTCTTTCCAGAGCTCGCCCACACAAGTTTTTCCCATTTAACCTCTCAAGGGGACATCATACCTCCATCTTATTAACATGATTTTTTTATCAATTGAGCCACATCATCACCATATTCATTCCAAAAGCACTACATTTTATTTTATTTTGAAATGACATTATTTTTTTCTCTTGATTGCAACATCATCTCAAAGAGGGGCTAAATGTAGACGCCCAAAATCATCTCTCAATAATTCCACTATCATTAATCCACTTCACATCATCATTTCTAAATTAATTAAATAAGCATATACTTTATTTAATTAATTATCCTAATTTATCAATCAACGTTAATTAAATAATTTTAACTATTTAATTAATTAGTCTAATCATTCTTCTAGCATTGATTGAGTAGATTAGGACTATTTATTCAATTTAATCAATGATTATTCTAAAGTTCAACTTTAAATAAAAAATTAAAAAAATTATTTATTTACCATCAATATCCATTCCCTAAAATAATAATTAAATAAAACTATTTATTTAATTCCCTTTTTTCTTTCACATAATTAGTACACCAAAATTAATTGTTTAATCTAATTAATCATTTATACAAATCAAATAATGATTAATCAAGACAAATATTGTCCAAGTCCCTAGAATGCACATGTGTCCAATAAAGGACTTTGCATGTACATTTGACCCATACTTCCCACTTCTTTAAAAATATTCTCATAAAATCTGATCTATCTATTTTATCAAGAAGATCTTGATCCTTCACATAAATCTAAAAAAAAGTATTTTCCAAAAAGTCCCTTTTCATCCTCACCCTCCATCCATTTATTAAAAAATTACATTCATCAAATTTCCTTGAATCATGGAGCTTATTTTGTGCACTGATTGTAAGGTGCCACTTGGTGGCCTCTTGTGACTCCAAAGCTATTAATCAATTCCAATCCTTGATTTTCAAACTCAATCCTATTCATTGATCAATCATCTTAAAAATCTATAAATAACACCTCATATAGTCTATTTTCAATCAATCTATGAATAAAAGGTTATGTTGCTAGAGTGAACATCCACATACCATCAAAATCTTGAGCAAATCCACACTCATAGTGTGCAACAAAAAGCATTGAGATTGTTTTTTTAGCCTATCATCTTTGAGTGCACTTGCCTCTCAAGCTCAAATAAAGGTGACGATTAAGCATGAGGTAAAGGTTTAAATTTGCATGTTCAAGCCTTTTTTGTTGTATCTCTTACTCTCTTGACCATAACAACTAATTATCAATTAGCGTCAAGTGCAACTTGCACTTTCTTTAAAGATTTTCCCTTGATATCTAGATATTAAAAGGTGATGTGCACATTAAGTCCTACAAAAATATTTTAGCTTGAATACTTTGCATCTACTAGATAATGTCATATGCATTTGTCTTAGACTTAAGTAGAGATTGAAATAAATTGTGTATATGTAGGTAGGATAGGAGGTGGAAAATTAACATCTTTTGCTCTTCCTAAAATTTGATGATTATGCCCCACAAATTTATAATCAAATGAATCTAGCCTAGCATGAAAGTAAGTCATATTAATAGATGAACTTGGATCAAAAGATAATTCATGAGGGGTCATGCCTAAGTCAATATATCATCATGTAAATTAAGGCTAGAATATATGGAATGAAAGCACTAGCCAAAGAGGTAAATGAAGTATAGGGTAAGCAAGATCAATTCAACCATTGTAAAGCTATACCACTAGGATGCAATCTAAACTTTGTAATCAGTAAGGTACCATCATCCATGTGTTGATAAAATATGATCATCGTGTAAAAGATCCCTACTAATGCTCATAATATCATCATGCAATGTGGGACAAGGCAATGCAACGTTAATAAAATCAACACGAGAAGCTAGTGTATCATAATCAAGGACTAAGCTATCATCATGCAAGGGAGAAGATCTGTAGCACAATTGTGTATATATTCAACTTGAGATGCGATAGAAAGATCATCACAAAAATCATCATTATTTATGAAATGAGGCAATTCATCTAAGTCATATTTATCTTGGACACAACACTATCATGATATATAGAAGATGTATCATTCAAGGCTACATCAAAGTTCTACATAGCTCTACTTAAATATTGTCTAATTCAATGGTTAAATAACAATAGTAATTTTATACTCATTCACACTAAAAAATGATAAATAATTGTTCAATTTTTATTGGTCAAAATTTAACTTTGATTGTCAAACCAATAATATTTAAGAATAGTTGTCCTATATAAGTAATGGACACTATAGATCCTTGTTAAAGAATGACCATCATTGAACACATCATCATGCATAAAAAATTGTAGCATATCATGAACATATAATCATCATGGCATATAGGACTATCAACATAATCATGTAGCAATAAATGTATACCCTGATTATATGAGGTATCATCAAAAGTGATGGAAGGCAAAACATGTGCCGTGTGTATCCTCCACAATACTTCAGTGTGAAGTGGATTATGTGAAGATAATATGCCCAATGATAATGTGACATATGATAGTAATAAAGAATTGTAATAAAAATGTCTAAAACAAAAGGGATTTGAAGAAAAGGAACATATGTGGTGATACAAAACTTTCATAGACAATATGATTTCATTAGAATGTCCCAAGTGAATAGATGAATCACATGCCGCAAATTGTATGAACATGTCAAAATCAGTGACAAAAGCATGAATATGTGCCAAATATATAAGGCCACAAGAATCCATGTGTAAAAATAGAGCTCTATCTCAGTGTACACAAGGCTAGGTTCTGTTAGGAAATTAAAGTTTACATTTAATAAATTGGCTATTAGGTTAGTTTTTAGTAATAAATAAACCAATAGTTAGTTCTTGGGAAGTTATTCTCATAAGGGAATTTGGGTGGTTGTTCATGGGAATGAAATGCTTTTTAAGCATTTGCAATTCACATTGTAAAATTCCCGAAGAAATATAATATTTATTATTACTGTTGTTCAACAATGGCATAATTTGTGCAATCTACTCACCTTTCTAACAATGGTATCAAAGCAATAAAGATGCTAGGCTTGTGGGAGAGCAATGTAAGTTGATGGTTATGATGTTGAAATATGTAGCTTTGGTGTTGAATTTATTGTGACTAAAGAAATGGAATTTGAATGAATTTATGAAGTGTTTAGTTTTTCATCATGACAATTTTTTTCACCATTTGTTTATTGTTGCTTGATCTAGAATAATTATTGGTTGCATTCATTCATAAGAAATTTGCTTTGAAGTGCGTGGAGGAGAGAAGCGGGTTTGTTTTTTTATGCAAAGTAGAAGTGCTAGTGTGCGTGGGAAGTTTTTTATCAGGTATATGTGAGAGATGCTATGCAAGGGGATTCCAGTAAAATGAGTTTATAAGGTATTTAGCATGCATAAAAGAGGCACATTGTTGTGGAAGGACATAAGGTGCAATTTGGTTTGGAATCTAATTTGAGCATTGCATTTGTTAATATTTTCAAACAAGGTATTCAACAAGCTTGCATATGCAATTACCTTTTGAAAATGGGGTTTATTGTTTTTGAGAAATAAGGGTGTAGTGGATAATTTTGTAAAAAAAGGTGCATTATCGGTTGATTCGACTCTCAATTTCTTTATTTCAAGCATGGATACATATAGTGTCTATATTCTTGACATCTATGTTACATTAAAGAGGACCTTCAAAGTTCTTAATATTATATTTGGCAGTTAGAATGTAACAAGATCATATTGGAGGCTGGAGGAAATGGAGGCAGGAGGACATCTATCATCCCGCTCAGGGATGATATCTTGCACGGAAAGCATTTGTTTCATATCTAATCTTTTCAGGAGCAAGATGGGGCATGCAGTGGTTTGTTGCTATGCGGATAATTGAATCCACAAACTTGGTGAGTTGTTGGTCTATGGATAGTTGAATCCACAAACCATTTATGGATAATTGAGTAAATCTCGATCCACAAATGGAAGAGTGTTACTGTGGATAATGGAGTTAGTTTCAATTCACAATTGGTTGGTGATTTTCTTGTGAATAATGGAGTGTGTCTCGATTCACAAGTGAATGTTGAACAATCATAACATTTATCCAGATATGAGGAGTTTGGATCAATGTTGATGCAAAGTTGGTAATCTGAACATTTACCCAAACATGAGGAGTTTGGGTTGATGCTCAAAGACATTTTCCTAGACAAAGGAGTTTGGGTTGATGTTTATGCAGGGTTGGTTAATTAGATCATTTGCCTAAACCAAAAAGTTTAAGTTGATGCTAATACAGAATTTTGGTTTTCTTTTTTATGATGTAAACCTTAAAAAAGGGATATGTAGGAATTTAAAGTTTACATTTTAAAATTTTGTTTATGTTTTTCTATTATGTAAACTTTAAGGGAAGGGTTGTTAGGAAATTAAAGTTTACATTTAATAAATTAACTATTAAGTTAGTTTTTAGTGATAAATAAACTAATAATTAGTTGGTGGGAAGTTATTCACGGAATTTGGGTGGAATTTGGGTGGTTGTTGACGGGAATGCTTTTGAAGCATTTGCAATTCACATTGTAAAAGTCCCAAAGAAATATAATATTTATTATTACTCCTGTACAACAAAAGTGTAATTTGTGCAATCTTTTATTGCTGTTCAACAATGGTATAATTTGTGCAATCTGCTCACCTTTCTAACCAGGTTCAACTAATCATGCATTCAAAGCTCAAAACCCTAGCAACAGCAAACAAATGATATGGAAATGAGAACAGTCTATTATCAGTCAGAAGATCACTCCAATATCAGATTTGGAACAAGCGTGAAATGTGATATTCTCTAATCCCTGTCCAAGCCGAGGGTATGAAGAAATGTTCATAATATCCCATGCTAAAAAATGTTCAGAATTGTTCATGATGGCGCCTAATCAGTAAGCAAACAAGGTGCGATGGAGTGTTATAGTTTGTGTTCTATAATGTTTCCTCAGCGGCTGGTTTGGAAAAGAAATACTAATCACCTCTCAGAAACTTCAATAAATGTAGTGTGGTGTGAGCAAAAGGAATCATAAATGTGGAGGAATGTTATCTGTATTATACGCCTCACTTAAGCAATCCGCTGAAAATGCCATTGTGTTAGACATAGACTGAATGACACCGCACATTTTCCATGCTCCAATTACAATCATAAAATGCCATTGCCATCCACTTCCCATTTCACTCTCACAGCATTATGTAGAGAGGGCCAGTTGAAGGAGGCGCTGCACATTCTCTTTACTACACATAACCCACCTGGAGACTCCTCTACATATCTTCAATTATTAGAGACCTGCATTCTCAAGAACATCCTTTCAAAAGGGAAGGAAGTCCACTCTTTTATCGCTCACAGGAGATTTGCATTTGCTACGTGCACAACTTTTGAAAATAATCTTATTAATATGTATGTCAAGTGCGGAAGTTTGGTAGATGCTCGTAAAGTGTTTGACCAGATGAAAGAACGAAACAGCGTCTCATGGAATACGGTTATTGCAGCATACCGAAGACATGGGTGTCCTCACGAGGCAGTCACATTGTTTCACCAAATGCAACGAACAGGTCTCCAACCGGATCATTTCACATTTGCCAGCGTACTCCCAGCATGTGCCAAAATGGGAAATTTAGAGCAGGGTATGGACATCCATCAAAGCATAAAAGATAAAGGAATTTCGTCAGATGTTGTACTTGCAACTTCCCTGGTAGACATGTATGCAAAATGTGGAAGCATAGACAGGGCACGTGAATTGTTTGACAGGATTACTAAAAAAGATGTCTTCTCATGGAATGCAATGATTGTAGGATATACACAAAATGTGTTTGTTGAAAAGGCTTTAGAAACTTTCAAGCAAATGCAATTGGCCGGTGTAAAGCCAAATTTCACATCCTTTGCCAGCATCCTCCCTGCCTGTGCCAAAATGGGAGGTTTGGAACAGGGTATAGACATCCATCAAAGCATAACGGAAGGGGGGTTTTTGTCAGATGTTGTAGTTGCAAGTGCCCTGGTAGACATGTATGCAAAATGTGGAAGCATAGGAAAAGCATGTTTATTGTTTGATAAAATGTCTCAAAGAAATGTGGTCTCATGGAATGCCATGATTGTAGGGTATGCACAGAATGGACTTGTTGAAAAGGCTTTAGAAAGTTTCAAGCAAATGCGATTGGCAGGTGTAAAGCCAGACTCCACAACCTTTGCCAGCATCCTCCCTGCCTGTGCCAAAATGGGAGCTTTGGAACAGGGTACAGCCATCCATCAAAGCATAATTGAAAGTGGATTTTTTTCAGATGTTATAGTTGGAAATGCTCTAGTAGATATTTATGCAAAATGTGGAAGCATGCACAAGGCACGTGAATTGTTTGACAGAATGCCTCAAAGAGATGTCATCTCGTGGAATGCAATCATTGTAGGATATGCACAAAATGGGCTTGTTGAAAAGGCTTTAGAAAGTTTCAAGCAAATGCAATTGGCAGGGGTAATGCCAGACTCTACCACCTTTGCCAGCATCCTCCCAGCCTGTGCCAAAATGGGAGCTCTGGAACAAGGTATTGGCATCCATCAAAGCATAACTGAAGGGGGATTTTTGTCAGACGTTGTAGTTGCAAGTGCCCTTGTAGACATGTATGCAAAATGTGGAAGGATAGACAAGGCATGTTTACTGTTTGACAGAATGCCTCAAAGAAACGCGGTCTCATGGAATGCTTTGATTTTAGGATATGCTCAAAATGGGCTTGTTGAAAAGGCTTTAGAAGGTTTCAAGCAAATGCGATTGGCAGGTGTAAAGCCAGACTCCACAACCTTTGCCAGCATCCTCCCAGCCTGTGCCAAAATGGGAGCCTTGGAACAGGGTAGGGACATCCATCAAAGCATAACGGAAGGGGTGTATTTGTCAGATGTTGTAGTTGCAAATGCTCTGGTAGACATGTATGCAAAATGTGGAAGCATAGACAAGGCACGAGAACTGTTTGACAAAATGCCTCAAAGGAATGTGGTCTCATGGAATGCCATGATTGCAGGATATGCACAAAATGGATTTTGCAAGGATGCTCTCAAAATCTTTGAATTAATGAAGCACTCTCGGACATATCCTGACATTGTAAGCTTTTCTTGTGTTCTATTTGCATGCAGCCATGCAGGCTTAGTGGATGAGGGCTGTACATACTTCAATCACATAAGTAACCTTTATTGCATTACACCTACAGTTGATCATTATGTCTGCATGGTTGACCTTCTTGCCCGTGCTGGCTATCTTGAGGACACCCTAAACTTTATCATTAAGATGCCAGTTAAACCTGTGGTGGTTGTGTGGATGTGTTTTCTTGGTGCCTGTAGATCACATATGAATATAGGGTTAGGAGTATTTACAGCGATGCTGCTTTTTGATTTGGATCATAAAAATGCGTCGACTTATGTTCTTCTCTCAAACATCTATGCAGAAGCTGGCTGGAGGAGTGAAGTTGAAATGCTAAGGAGATTAATGAAAGATAGAGGAATTAAAAAGATCCCTGGATGTAGTTGGATTGTTGACAATAAAATGGTACATGTTTTTTGTGTAGGAGATAGATCACATCCACAGACACAGGAGATCTATGCAAAGTTGGAGAATTTGGCTTGGGAGATGAAAGCAGCAGGGTATTTTCCAAATTCTAGACATTCACTTAATGATGTGGAAGAGGAGGAAAAAGAATTATTTCTCTGCCACCATAGTGAAAAGTTGGCAATTGCATATTGCTTGTTAAACACACCCCATGGAACAACTATTAGAGTTGTTAAGAACCTTCGAGTATGTGCTGATTGCCACACTGCAACAAAATTTATCTCCAAGATTGTTGCTAGAGAAATTGTTGTGAGAGATGCAAACCGTTTCCATCATTTTAAACAGGGACAATGTTCTTGCAGAGATTATTGGTGATGCTAAATGAATGAATATCTGAAAAATAGACCTGCACTATGATGATGGGCACCATGCTAGACCTGCAGTAATAATGAAGGTATAAGGTTTTATTTTCAGTTTCTAGAATGTTTTATTTTTATTAGGTTTATAATTGTTTTCTTTTATTGAGTATTTGGTAATCTAAACCATGCTGTTGACTTCATAGAATTAGCTGCAGCGAGTGCAATACAGATCACTGTTTCTATACCCTGTTGGGGTATTAGTCAAAGACCTGTTTTTATGATAACATGGATGTTTCATTGAATGTTTTCAGCAACCTGCTTATGTCTGAAATCAAAAGCTGGAAGAAGAGGTGAAGAATGGGAAAAATTAAAAGTTAAGGAACACTTTAAGTAATTGGAAAGATGCTTGACCCACTGGAAATGAAAGAGGTGGGCTCACAATTTTCTACAGTTCTTTTGTTTGAATTAATTGTATTCTTTTTCTTATGTCAGGTTGAGCATTTGAGATTAAATTACACATTCTAGATTCTAGATTTTGTCTCCTTTATGATTAGCTATTTTGATGATGCTTCACATCTCTTTGGTTGGTGAGATAGCTAATAGATTTCTGAATTCATACATATTTTTAATTTAATTTAATGTTGCTTAACATCTCTTTGCTCGGTGAGATAGCTAATAGATTTTTGAATTCACAATTACTTTTAATTTAACCTGATTTCAATCTGTTTGGCATTAATTTGAAATAATGTATTTTTAATGGCGAAGTTTGCATATCCATGCCATTTCCCATTTAGTTTTGCACCTGTTTTAGGGAGAGTGCCTTGATATATAGACATAGTGACAAATGGTGTATTTTTGTGCAAAGTTGGGTCCCTTACCCCATCCTTATCTATCTTACATGTTCCCATGTATCCACATCCTTGTCACATTCTAATGGTCACATACTTATATGCACCCACTTTATCCATGCCTTAATTACAAATGCCTAACTTGATTTTAGCACTCACTTTGTCTTGGGATGAGTTTGCTGTCATGGGGTCGACCTCACTATTGCAAACTCACTCTGCCCTAATTCAAAATAAAAAATAAACAATTTAGCCAACTTACCCTCTTCATCTTTCCTACCCAAGGCTGACCAAGCACAAATTTGTATGATGTGTTATGTGTTGCACAGGCGGTTGCCATTGCACTAAAAGATTGACCTGTCAATGCCCGAGACAACCGCTAGATTTATACAAGATCCAAGATCCACAGGAGGCGGTTAAGCCATGTCACGAACCCAAGCGTCACACTGCACAACACAAGGAGACCAAGGGCAAAACTCTTGCAACAATTCCCCCCCCCCCAAGTGCAAGCGAGGGGTTCGGACCTGTGACCTCGGCTCTGATATGAATTGTTGCATAGGCTGCTACCGTTGCACCAAAAGATCGACCTGTCAATGCACGATACAACCGCTAGATTTATACAAGATTCAAGATCCATAGGAGGTGGTTAAGCCATGTCACAAACCGAAGTGCCGCTCTGCACAACACAAGGAGACCAAGGGTGAAACTTTGGCAACCTTATGTCCTTGTATTTAAAGAACTCAATGCATTCACTCTATCATCAAGGAGTTTGAGAGCTTATTCACCTATTATTTGCATGCTCACACTTCAAGTGGTGCACTAAAAGGATTTGCACGAGTATTATAGGAGCATATGCATGTCTAAAGAGTGTTGTTCTTGATTATTGTCTACAATCAGGGGGTTGGTTGAGGCATAGTTCGCTCATGACTTTGGTCAAACAACAACCTATTAAAGGTAATTTTTAATATTTCTTGTCCCTAATCAACAGAAAAAGGTAGAACAAACAACCATTGACAAAGTGTGTAAGAAAGTAGTTGGTATACATAAGGGTCTACGTTTGCTAGCAAAGGTCGAGTTCACAATTGCAAACTTGCACTACTCCACAAAGTTGACCCAAAACAAAGGAAAAATGAATAGTATAATTCTGAGTTGAATATTAGTCTATCATCTCTTTTTTTAGATCTCAGAAAGTATGTTTTAGTGCCATTTCAGATTTATATGCATTCCTCAACCATAGAGCTGAGTTTCTTCATCCAACCTATTTCCTTTCTAAAAAGAGTATATGTTAATATCTAGATTTTTCTGATTCCACCTATAATTAAATGTGATTAGGTTAGGTTAATGCTTATGTGTTTGCATTTCATTGGATTAGTCTAAACTAACCCTAGTGAGTGTTTGTTTCCCACCAAATTTTTGGTGAACCTGATCAATCCTACACAACCTTGTTTGCATCCTAAGGTTTATACTTATAGGACATAGGGTTTTTAGATCCAATATAATTCTGATTTTATCACCTATTTTCAGATTTATCTAGGGTTTGGATCTTTATTTTCTTATATCCTTTATTTACTAAGTTGCTGGTTCTGGTACGGGAACGGGTATGGAATATGGGTATGCTAGTACGGAAACTTTTTCCTTGGGTACAATACATTTGAGTACGGCTGTATATATATATATGAAAAAAGAAAAGAAAAGAATTGTAAATACATTTGATAGTATGATACTTCATCAATCATCAATCATCATTAAATCATTGATCAATGCTAGTGATAAAGATAAATTATTAGAAAATTTCAATGCATATGTCATACTCATATATCATATTGTCTAGAGTCATGATTCAAATGATCATTACAATTACAAAATTGAAATAAATACAATAAAAAATGTGTAATTGTCTAAGACTCAATTCTTCAATCTTCATGATTTCATCAATCATCAAAAGGATCTTGGCCACTCATAGTAGGTGCATCATGTGCAAGAGTCTCATCATCATCATCATCATCTATAGTGACTCTAGCAAGTTTTGCAATAGATGCATCCAAGTTGGCACACTCGGGGCTATGTCCCAATTCTTCATTGAACCATCCTTGTACTCATCTTGCTTATGTGATAGAAGACGCAAGTTGGAATGGACATAAACCAAGTCTTCTGCTTTTTTTGCAGCCAACCGGTTACACTTCACTAAGTGGATATAGGAGTATGTACTCCAATTCCGTTCAGCCGAAGAAGAACTTACAACCTGTTGAAATTGGAGAGAAAACCAAAACAACTTAAGAATAAAAAATGTAAAATAAATTGAAGAATGGTAAGTACTAAAGTCTACAATACAAATGTTAAATAATAAAAAATAAAAATGACTTACTTGTGATAGAATCTTGATTGCAAGAGGTTGGAGGAACACAAAATATTGCCCATGGAGGTACCACCATGTACGAGCATCTACATTGTATCGGTCTTGAAGAGCACAAAGACTATGATTCCGTCCTAAGATGAACAAGCCAAACTCTTTCCTAACATTTTCCACTACTTCTAGATCTGAGAAGAGTCTTTTGAATGCTCACTTGTACCCATTAGCAACTTCACTATCTCTATATGGTGCAGATCTCCCTGGGAAAGCAAGTATTTGTGCATTATAGTATTTGGGAGACAATGCATATGCAAGGAGATGCAATGGTGTATTCATCTTGTCCCAATGGTGATGAATGATTTTTTCAACACTTCGAAAAAATGTTTCTTGGGGGTCTTTCTCTTTTTCTGCTATTATCACCTTTATTTTTTCTATCATGGAGTCAATGCCATCATAGATTTCCCCCAAACATGGTCGATTTGTATCAGCAAACTTGATCATACTCATGATAGGCTCGGTGAAACTCAAGACATAGTCCACACTAGCCCACCAATCATCATCTAGGATCAATGACTTGACCTTCTGGGCCCTCTCCGAACTTGTTGTCCTCTAAATGCTCCATTGGTTGCTAATAACCATGGCACCCAATGCCTCTCGCACCTTCACAAGCCATCTCAAAATGATTGTGTGTGATGCAAATCAGGTCTCAACAACCTAGGATCATGTAAAACATAAGTTAATATCACATTAAAATATAAAAATACATTATACACGTATACATGGCATAATTCATAAATGATAAATAAAATTAAAAAATAAATTACATAATTAAATTAAATTTACCTTCAACAATTCCAATCTCGAGAAAGTCCTGAAGATGCTTTGTGACATATGGTGGTTTGTCATAAACATTTGGATCTCCTCACCCTCTTGGTATATATCTTTCACTCACTCTATTTGAGTGCCAATTGCTTGCATCACCAAGTTAAGGGAGTGTACGATGCATGGTGTTCAAAAAAATGTGTCATACCTTTGCTCAACCAAAATACCTATAGCCCTACAATTTTTTGCATTGTTTGTAATGACTTGAACAACATTTTTAGGACTCACCATCACTATGGACTCAATGAGGATTTTTGAAATGAATTTTGCATCCTTGATTTGCCTCTCACAATCAATTGCCTTAAAAAGTGTAGCCCCTATGGGGGAAATTGCAATAACATGTATCAAAGGTCGGTTTTTGCAATCTTTCCATCCATTGGAAACAATTGACATTCCTGTTTCAATCCAAGCATCCCTAATTGGTTTGAGTGATGTCTCTACATAATTTTTTTCTTTTCCTAATAAGGTGGTGCGCATCTTTTCATACCCAAGACCTTTGAAACTAGAAGGTGCACTATTGATTGCCGCCATCATATCAAGCCAATATGGTGATCTCACCAAGTTGAAAGGAAGACCATTGGCATAAATGCAACGTGCAATTTTTTCCTTTGCAATGTCTCTTGCTTCATTTTGAGATGCCTTATCCAATGGGCCTCTTTTGTGGGAAGGAGTGGGGTCTTCTACTTGGATAGAGGGTGTCTCCAAGAAAGGATGTTGAGAGGCCATTACTGAATTTGTAGGTAAAGTCATTGTTGTTCTCTTTGCTAAAGGATGACTTTTTAATTTTGCTCTTCACACATAGCATCAACTTCTTCTTGTTCTTTAATGAATGCCATAATTTTTTCCTTTGGCAACCCCTTCTTATGTCACCCTGCACATATTCAAATCTCTTTCCCACTTTGTGCACATAAGTGAGTTTTCACTCAACTATATGAGCTCTTAAATTGGACTCCACACCCACCATAATCCCAAACAAATGCCCCACCTCCTAGAAGTTGTTCAAGCATCATAACATGATTCCATAAAGGAGATGCTTGATCAATTTTTATTTTTTTGTTTCTATCAACACCTACTGAGCTTGAACTTGTAGCCATTTTAAGTAGTTTGCAATTTGATTTTGCTGTTATAAGAAATATTGAAACAAATCACAAAATGAACACCAAAAAACATTGAAACAAATAGCAAAACTTATTTCTTCTTTTCTACAATTTTTTTTTTTTTAAACTTGAAAAAACTAATAAAAAACTTGAAAGAATGAGTTAAAATGCATACCTTAGCTCATTAGATCTCCTTTGTGCAAGCTATCCTCAATTCCTTTCGCACTTGATTGATCTCCTTCGAAAAACTAGCAACCTTCAAAATGAAAAAATGGAGGGAAAATTTGTTTGATTAGAGCAATGAAATGTGAAATGGAGTGATGAATGAGGGATAAGGAGGCGTTTTAGGGTTTCATTTGCACTTTAAGTTGTTTTTAATGTTTTTTTTGCTTTTTTGGGTGCCCAACTCCATGAGAGCGCTTGGGAGCAGTCGGGAGCGGTCAGGAGCACCCAGGGAGCACCCGAGCACCCCCAGGTTCCCTGTGGGTTTGCTCCTAGTGAACCCACGAGGAACCTGGGGGTGCCTAGGCGCTCCTGAGTGCTCCCCAGCCTGCTCCCCTCCCAAACACTCCTAGAGTGGGTACACTAGGTAGAAATAAAGAACCTGGTAACATAGTTTATCTAGGGTTTAGGTTTAGTTTTAACCAACTTTCCCACCCTAGATTATTGTACCGCAATGACACTTTTTAAGGTTTGTTCAATGATTGATTTACATTCATTTATCTCAAATTATGATGTGTTCCTATCTTTCATATTAGGTGACATATCTATCCTTGATATACTTAAGTACTTTTTATGCTATGGATACTTGTGTTTTCTATAGAGGCATTTTTCTATCATGTACTACCATTTCCCATTTTCATAGATTTGTTTAATGCTTACCCAATGCTACTAGAGATGCTTAGTTGATTTGTCCTCACATTCCATGTTGATCCTATGCCTTGTAATAATGATGAGCATATACTAAGCAATGATCTTATGCATGACATTAGTGTACCTAGTGATGACACATCTTTTTTTTTAGACTGCAGGAATCGGTTGGGTATTCGTCCCCCTATAAACTGCAATGCGCTTGGTAAATTTTTTTCACGTGACCGGTGGTGCTGGCGTGACACACCCTCCAGTACCACGGGGACGATGGGGAGACTAGACCTTATGACCTCTTTCTTGCAACAGGATGCTTTAATGACACATCTTTTGATTGTCATGATGGTTCCATTTATTCATGTGTTCTACATGAATTATCTCCTCTCATACATCATGATGTAATATGTTATTTTCATACTTCTACATCTCATGTTAAGTCTATGGATACATCTTCTTTACATTCCTTTTCTTCACATAATGATAGCTCATGCCCTAATGATACTTTATTAGCTTCTCATGTTGATTTTATTGATTTGTCATTGCCTTATCCCACATTGCGTGATGATATTATGAGCCTTTGTGGGGAGCTTTTACAAGATGATTATGATGGATCTAGTGACAAATCCTTACATGTAAATTATATCTTACTTGTTAAGTATCAACGTAGACAATGATATCTTGTTGATTAGCAAGTTTAGATTGTACCTTAGGGGTAGAACTTTACAATGATTTAATTCATCTTGCTTGTTCTACACCTCTTTTACCTATTTGGCTAATGCTTTCATTGCATATATTTCTAGCCTTTATTCACATGATGATAGCGTGGACTTGGACATTATGCCTCGCGATTTATCATTTGATCCAAGTCCATAACATTTACTTCCATGCTAGGCTAAATCCATTTGATTATAAATTTGTAGGGCTTACACATCAAATGTTAGGAAAAGTACAAGATGTTAATTTACCATCTCCTATCCTACCTACAAATGTACTTAATTTACCTTCTACACCTCAAGCTACATATAAAATGAAGGAGTATGGCATTATTGAACAAATACAAAGTACTCAAGCTAAAATATCTCTATTGGATGTAGTGTGTGAACCAACATTTTATAGAGATATCATGCAAAAAGACTTAGAGAAAGTGCAAATTGCATTTGACACAAATCCATAGTTATGATAGACCATTCAATGACAAATATTCCACCTAAAAAAATACTTAAGGGTGCTTTACCTTTGCTGATTATGGTGGAATGTGGTGAATATACTATTAAATGATCTTTAGTTGACAATGGATCTAGTCGTAGATAGGCACTCACAATTTTCTGAAACAATTAGAGATTGATATGCCAAAGATACAACCATCAAATCTTACTATAACAAGCTTTGATAATAACCCTAGATATTGTTTAGGTACTACCATTCTTTTAATCCAAGTTGGACTACCCACATTATATACACTATTCCATGTGATGCCTAATAAATTGAATTATAATATCCTTCTTGGGCATTCATGGTTGCATGCTATGAAAACAGTTCTTCTATAGTACTTCATCAATGTGTTAGATTTTGGCATGAAGGAAAGCTTCATCACATACCTGTGGATCCTAAACCACTTAATAGATGCACTCAAATTGATACAACTAACAATTGCATTACACAAAATAAACCCCTAGAGATTATATAATAGTGTCTTACTTGATGGTGATTTAGGTTCATTAAATTTCATGCTTGTGATTTTGGTGAATACCATGTGGGCCCTATGGCTATGGAATACCATCTTTATACATGGATCTTTCTATCTATGGAAAAACACTTGAGGATACCAAGATGCAAAGGAGATGTGCATGTGTGAAAGTGATTTTGAAAGTAATACATCCTCCAAATCGCCATCACTCATTAAATGTCATCCTGTAAGAAAATTTATGGTTTGGGATACATTTATTGTAAAAAAATTGATATAAGGTATTGAACTAGGTAAGAATGAGCAAGGTTATAAATGATGTTAAACCTAGAGAAGCTAAAAAAACCATATAATATTGGATATCAATTAGATGAGATCATTAGATAGATGGGAGAGCTCAAGTAGAAAGGAAAAGAACCTCATATTGCAATCGAATCTCATCCTAATGAGGCTTCTTGTTCATTTATTACATGTGACACTAATTATGGGACTCCACTTGAGCCCTTGATTGCTTTATCTGCTTAGAAGATCCATATTAGCATTAGAGTTCTTTGATTACCATTACCTACATGTGTGTCATTATTCGTGATCCATTTTATATACATACATACATACATATGAACTCTAGAAAATAATGCATTAAAATATATGATCTGAGTGCAACCTTGTAAAATGCAACTCTCAGTATAAGTACAGCATAATAACCTTGCACATAGTCCTTACCATATGCACACTCGTCTCCATGCATCATATAGTAGTTTGGATGCTACATCACTTGGGCACAACATTTGTACATGGTTGGCACATGGTTTTTGCAAATTGAGCTACTAACATGTGTTGTGGCATTTTACACTACATGTGTGTGACACATAGAAGCCTCCATGCCTCAAGGTGAACCATCCCATTCATGTCCAACACATGGTAACATTTGAGCCACAAAAAGTTCTAGCCATATAGGTGCAACATGTGGTTGTATTGTCACCACATGTGCTTTTCCACCATATGGATGTGACATTTGTTTGCATCCACTTGTTGTGTACTTAAAATAATTCCTATATAAATACCAATGCTATACATAGAGTACATGCAAAGAACTAATTGGCATTCCTACTGCATACTATAATTGTGGCCAAGGAATCTAGATTTTGTAATGAAAGTTTGTTAGTTTTAAGTCATGACTAAAGATAGGATCATAGTTGCAAGGCCATAAGTAAGGCCAAGCCCACAATAGAGTAGTGCAAGAGTAACAAGAGCATTGCAAAGTGCCTAGGGGTAGGGCCTAATAGAACATGGTTAGCCACCACAACTATAGTACCCCTAGATCTTTCCTGATAGGTTAGAGACCTAGGTATGGGATGTGTATTTTGATATGAATGTATATTTATACTTCATTGGAATACTAGAGTTGTGTATTTTAGATATTTTATTATATGATGATGAAGATCAATTAGAATTTTGTTTGCCTTTTGTAGCCGATTTTTGAGAGTGGCTCAACTACATTGGTTGAGTACTCATAGAGATGGTCTTGTAGGTCTAGTTGGAGTGGGATGTGCACAACTACCTGTTGGAAAATGGTCAACACTCCCCTTGGGATTCATGACAAGGGACTAACCGCCTCTCGTGCAATCCATGTCTCTACCGTTTGTATTAGGCGTTGATAGATTGATCTTTTGATGCAACAACAAACGTGGGCCAACAATTGGTATCAAAGTGTTGGGCCATGGGTTCAAATCCCCTCGAGTAACGTTGAGGGGGGGGATTGTTGGAAAATGGTCAACGCTCCCCTTAGGATTCGTGACAAGGGACTAACCGCCTCCCGTGCAATCCATGTCTCTATCGTTTGTATCGAGTGTTGATAGATCGATCTTTTGACGACAAATGTGGGTCAACACTACCAACCTCTTCTAACAACGGGATGCCACACTAAGATTTTTGAGACAATAGTTTTTTGAGGGCTTCTTATGAGTAGTGAGAGTCAATTGAGCTACCACCAAGGTCATATCACTTATGATAGAGTGAGATTAAGCAGTCATGAGAGTAGATCGAGCTACCACATATGCCACATTACTTACTACAGAATAGGATCAAGCAACAATGGGAGAAAATAGGCTACAAGTAGAGGTTGATGAGCTAAGAGTGGAGGTGGTGAGAGCATAGGAAACACCACCTATAGGCATAGAGCACTCTCAATTACAAGCATTGATGACATAGATCAAGCGATTGCAAGAGAGAAAGGGATGCTATAGAGAGGAGGCCATACAGATTAAAGTTGAACTATGGATTTTGCTAAGCTAGAGTGTATCACATACACAATCACATTGACATTCCATAGCATCAATGTGTTAACCTGTCACACAACTAGGAGCATTGCCACCACCTACACCAAACCAACCAAGGGGTTTGGGACCCATGGGCTGACTTGATTCATGTATAGAGATACCATATTTTGTTGTAGTAGTGGACACATTTTAACTAGCAAAATTATGTATATACATTTTGAGATATATTTATTTATACAAATTTTGACTTGAGCATTCCATGTGTTGTGAAATTGTAATGCTATGGATGATTTTATTTTACATGCATTTAATTTATGAGATGGATATGGCTATTATATGAAAATATTTATTATATTATGGCGTGAATGAGAATTTATGTTTATAAATACAATTGTTTAATTATATGCAAATGCATGCTTTCTTACTAAGCTATATGATATTCTATCCTTGCTTTACATTTGGTTTAATAGACCCTTGGAAAATTCCCAATATATTGTTACAATCCTCAAGTTGTACCTTAATTTTTCACCATTTTTTTCTTATTTATAAATTTAATCAAATTCTTATGTATTCATTCATTTGTATACTCAAACATTCTTCTATCCACATGAGATAGGCATCCATCCATACGGTATAGACATCTATGTAAATGGGATAAACATCCTTTGATATGGGACATGCATATTGCTTTAGCTAGAGACTTTTACTCACCAAAACATCCACTATCTTGATTCTTTCAATGATGAGTACACTTCCCTAATGGAAATGCACCAAGGTCAATGTCATTTAGGATTATATGAAAAAACCTTTAGTCCCACTTGAGAATTCATCCTAAATCCTTGAGGATTTAAGCAAATCCATCCACTAGATTCTTCTAAGTATACAATTTAGATAAAATTAAGGGTTTAAATTATGTTACTTAATTGAGTGATTAAGTAATTTAATTATTTAGCATAAGCTGGTATATCCAATCCCTTGGAAAAATTACTAACCCTACTTCAAAAGACCAACATACTGTGAACCTCATTCATTTATCTAGACCGTCTACATCCCATATCCACAAGATCAAGGTGTAATATATATGTAGTTATAATTTTGTCTAAGTTTTGATGCAAATTGTTAAGAGTGGGTACACAACCCTTTCTAGGGGCCCTTTTCTCCAGACATTTCTTTCAACTACTGCCAAGGGAAATATTAAGTTATTAAGTTCTTAGTCATTTAGACAAAGAATTGTTTACTATTCTTATCGTAGATGCATTCTTCCACTCTATACTTTATGGTGACAATTAACTTATTTTTGAACTATTGTTAGTTTTTATTTATCTAAGGAAGATTTTGTTTTCACCCAAATTTAAACCTAAAATTACCTTATTACTCCTTGATGATTTAAAGGGAGCATACTACATATGTCGTTGTTATAACTATGTTAGGCTATAGATACAATAATTCAATTATGTTGGTATGACCCATGAACATGAATCAAAGACACTATTGGTACCAAACATTAGGAATGGATTTTGTTTTTATATCTTGTTTAATGTATCTGTAAGAAAACATGAAATAAAATAACAAAGAATATTCTAATAAAATATTTAACAAATAATTGACATAGTTACTAGATTTGCATATTGAACAATATTAAAACTCAAAGAAAATACTATTACATTAAAAGATATAACTAAGATTTAATGATTAATGTTTATTCCCATATTAACTTATAAATAATCTTTACTTTAAAAAAAAAAAAATTCAAATTCATCACTTCTATGAAAAAATAAATTAGATAAATTTTATCAATTCTGCAGTAAAATACAAATATTGTTTCATAACAATTCTATTCCTTTATGTTGTACCCAAAACCAAAATTTTTGCTTCACTAAGGCATTTTGCTTAATTGAGTCTTAATCTTGTTAAAGTGATGTCAGAAGGTCGTTTTTGGGGTTTTCAAATATGGAGTTGGTGTTAGTGTCATGTCAATCTGTTACTGAAGAGATTCAAGGAAAATGAAAATATGAACGAAAAACATCAAAATTTTCTATCTCTGGAGAAGGGAGCACATTTTCAAATAGGCGCCCTATCTTTTAGGGGCTCAGATCCTGTTTTTAGGGTTTGTCACCTCCAACAGACATTTGTCCGGCATCACGTCAGCTTCGCAGTGAGCTATCAAGTTTATCAAACGGACCTGTTTCGGGCAAGTTATGGAAGATATAGAGCAAAACGAGAGGAAAGCGAGAATTGGCTAACACTGGTAAAAAGCGCAGCTTTTGGAAATGGCGCCCATCTTTTTGAGGTGCCAAATGAAGGTTTTTGGCTAAATGCCACCCAAGATGTTTGTCTCACTTTTGTTCGAGCTTCGCAACGCATCCGTCAGTGGGTGAATCTGAGTTGCTGAGGTGCCTGAACGAGGTCGAATGTAGGGTCAAATCTTAGTCAGAATATCAAAGGAAAAAGCAAAGAGCACATTTTGAGAAAGGCGCCTAAGCTTTTCAGGCCTTTAATGCTTTCTTTTTTATGGTTTAAGCTATTCAATGTGTCCATGTTACGCAGCTTTCCGTTCCGTCTCCTCGTTCGAGGATGACTCAGAGCTGGCAGATGAGGTTTTTGTATTATTTTTGTCGTTTCCAAAAATGGCTAAGTCGGAATGAAAAGAGCAACTTTTGAAAGGGCGCTCTTGTTTTTCACCCCTCGATGACGTTTTCTCGAAATGTGCCTTTGCATGTCGTGTAGAATGATGTCACTATGCAGTTGAACCGAGATCCAGGTTCGGAAGTTGATAAAACGAAGTTATGAAGGATTTTATTTTTGCCTTCGTAAAATGCAGAAGTCAAAATTTGACTAAGTCTGAGAAAAAGCGCTTTTGGAAAAGGCGCTTGGATTTTTGAGCCCGATGTCAGTTTTGTGACGTCAGTCTCAAGATATCTTTTGATCGTTTTTACTCAGCTTGCAATGCACCTGTCAGCCAACCAATGAGGAGAAGTCAGTCAACCAGTGTCAGAGGATGAACAGAGGTCTCGGCAGAGGTTTTAGCTTACCATGAAATGGCTAAGTCCGGAATTCACGAGAGTTCAAAGTTGAATTTTCAAAAGTGAGTTGAATGGACGCCTTAACTGGAGTTCTGACTGCAGTTAGACTGAATGTTTTCTGGGTTGTCATCTTCAGTTCATATATTGGCATGTGGAGTGATCTTTCAGTTTGCATGTCGAGTTAACTAGTTTGCATGTTCAGTTAACTACCTTGCATGTCGAGTTAACTTGATTGCATGTTCACTTAACTGAAGATTATCACTGAATGTCAACTGAAGTTTACATGCATGGCGATTTTGGTTGCAATTGTGAAGATTTTAGTGAAGATGGCGCTTCATCAAATGTCAACTGAAGTTCAAAAGGGACGAATTGAATGGTGAAGCATATTTTAGTGAAGTATGGCGAATTTGCATGTTAACTGAAGTCATGAAAAGGGTCGCCATATTTAAGGTTAAATAGTGAAGCATAGTTTTGTGAAGCTACGCACTTTTTAAGGATGGCAACTGTAGTTCCAAAAGGGTTGCTATATTTAGATTTTATATTGAAGCATAAATGTGAAGTTGGCGCATTCTTGAAGGCCAACTGAAGTTCCAAAAGGGTCGCTATTTTTAGAGCATAATTATTGCATGAAGATGGCGAATCCCTCATCTCATTCTTGATTGTTAACTGAAGTTATCAAAAGGGTCGCCTTAGGTCAATTTGATGAATCCAAAGCAAATGTGAAGGATGGCGAACTTGATAAGATTACTAACTGAAGTCAAACTCGCATAGAGTGGTTAACTGAAGTGTTGAAAGGGCAAACCCTAATGCATGACCACTTATTTAGCTTGTTCCAGTTCCAGTTAACTAAAATGGGGTCCAATTAGAAGCCAAGCGCCATTTTCAACCATTCCTTGCTTAGTGCGAATTTTCAATGATGAAATTCTATATATTTCAGCCATGGCGTCCATTATTTCATCATCTTTTGCTCTGAAGCTTATATTCTTTTTGAGCGACCAGCAAGCTTAAGGTGATTCAGGTGTCCGAATTCAGCGTTCTTCGAAGCAACGAGTTCAGATTGTTCAGAAGAAGTCGATTCTAGACTTTATTTTCAATTTGCATGCAGGTTTTATCAAATTCCAGAAAAGAGATTGGCAAATTCTTCAGAAGCAAAACAAGCAAAACCTTCTATCTTCTGTCTTATTTCTTCTATTTCTCATCTTAGGTACTTTCTTCGCATGTCAAAGAAAACGGAAAAATATTCAGAATCTGACCATCTGGGTTCGCATATTTCAGCATCGGCAGCAAAACCCACGTCTTAGATTTTTTCGAGAAAATCGCCCCGTAGCTTTCATTCTGAAGCTCTGTGCTTTTTTCCGAGAATTTCTTTGCATGTGGGATAAAATCACATCTTTTTGAAAATCTCATCATTTGGGTTTGTTCAGAATTCCGTTATGCACAAAACCCATGTTCCAGATTTTCTCAAGAAAAATTGCCCCGAGAAGCCTTAAAACCCCTACAGTTCTCGACTAAAGAATCTTTGCATGTCAAGCTAAACGACGTGTTTTCACAATTCTGACGTTGTGGGTTGTCTTAGAATCATTTTCCGGACAAAACCCATGTCTCAGAATTTTTGGTGAAAATTATCCTCCGACAGTGTATTTTTAGCCTCACCAGGAGCCATTGTTAGCCTCTTCAGAAAGTTGTCAGAACATAGCCGTGTTCACAGTCAACGGGCAAGTTTTTCATAAGGCGGTTCAACTAGACTAAATTCAAGACCAAATCGGTCTTAATTCATGATTGCATCAGAAGCGTCAAGCTGTAGAAGAAATAGAGATCACTTCGTTTACGGAGCCGCCAAAGTCACTCAGATCTTGTGCAATTATCTTCATGAAAATGGTATCTACGCTGATCTCGAGGTTGTACAAACTGAGTTTCAGAAGCTTGTTCGTGATAACTTGATAGAGATTCTATGGTGCCTATGTTGGATCACATTTCAATAATTTCAGTTAATTTCAAGAAAGCGGCTGAAGATATCAAAGAATGCATGCATACAGTAAAAGAGGGCAACAAAGAATTGAAGAGACAGATTATTGCTTTAGACAGTATCAAAGTGCCTGAAGACAGAGAGATTGACAAGTTCTTGGTCAAAGTGTTAGACCGAGATGACATGGAGTGATCTGCCAGTTGGAACCTACAGTTAGTTTCGAGGGTTGAGTCATGAGCAGCAGTTAACTCGACTTTCAGTCTTGAGTTTACTTGCTGACTTAACACATGCTTATCTCATTCTTGGAATTATCATCACAGGAGTTAGGGTTAGGGTTTCCAGTTAACTGAAGGTAGTGGCCAGTTAACTTTGCTTTAAATAAGGACGTGCATGCTTGCACATTGTCCATTTAGGTTAAATGTATCGGTTAACTGATGGTAGCTTTCCAGTTAACTGTATAGTTTACTTCATTAGGGTTTAATAATTAATCTTGCATGCATTTGCGAGAAGAACACAAGGTGATTTTAGGGTTCCCTACACCTTGATGTATATAAATAAGAGCTTTGGCTCATTTGTAATTAACTTTTGCTTGAGAGAGAAATATATGCTGCGCCTACCTTGCCCTCAATATTGCTCTTTTGGTATTTGTTCATGTGTCTTCGCTATTACGATTAATTGTTATGCCACATAGGGTTTCATGCAATTGTAATGGTGAATTCTTTCTGTTTTGTACAACTTTACCATTATGATCAATTGTTATGCCACATAGGGTTTCAAGAGGTTATGATGATAAATCTGTTTTGTGTATCTTTACCATTGTGATCAATTGTTATGCCACATAGGGTTTCAAGAGATTGCGATGATAAATCTGTTTTGTGAACCTTTTATCATTATGATCAAGTGTTATGCCACATAGGGTTTCGTGAGATTGTGATGATAAATCTGTTTTGTAAGTCTTTACTATTTTGATCAAGTGTTATGCCACATAGGGTTTCATAAGATTGTCATGGTAAATTCTTAAATCTGTTTGTGCCTAATAAGCTTGTTTAGATTGAGATGATAGTTGCGCCACCTTGCCTTCAAGTAGAGAATCTAAACTCGTTTATCGTCAGTTAGTCAAACCCTGCTCCATTTCCTCATGCTCTGTTTTCTTGAGGAAACTGGATAGATTTAAAGTAGTTAGCTTAGTTGTAGTTAATGATCTGCGAAACTAGAAAATCCTTAGCTGCAACGTCTTGGTTTTCTTAACCTTGTGCCTCTTCCAGCTGAGAACAAAAAGATAGGACTTAGATTACTTTTCTTTTCCATGCATTCCAGCACAACGAGGGAGCTTCCCCTCCTAATTTGAAGAGCACTCATTGCGTAGTGTACATAGCTGTCCGTACAAACCTGCACTCCAGAGGTGTTAGATTTTACGCCAACACTTTAATCAAAATTTCATATTCTATCCTATGCTTTTGTTCACAACTTTATATCTTCCTATGGTTATATTATCTATAGTTCAAATAGACGTTGGATTCCTATGTCACCAGAAACTTAAGAGGTTTAGGGTATTTCATACTAGTTAAGTTAAAATAGGTGTTGAACTAAATGATTTTTCTAATAATTATCACCTCATGAAACTTTAAACTACTCCAATAGTGTCACTCATATGACCTACTTGAATTCATTTCAAACATCTACTTTTCCTAACTCTCAATGATTACAATGTTTGTCAAAATAATGAACCTTACGATTTAATCTTGGAAAACTCAAATAAAACCTTTTCACATAAAACTTTTAAAAATAAAAATAAAAAAATGAAATTTAGATTGTGATAACTTAAACTAAACCTTGTCAATGCATAAAACAACCGGTTACAATTTTAAGGGGATTACTAAATCATTTTTATAGGACAATTAGTGAAAAAAAGTCAGTTACAGGGAATTCAGAATTTAAGTCAGTGCGTATAAAGTAAGAATAATTAGGTTCCAATTTCAAGGGATTTTGGAGCTATATTTGATGGAATCTATGGAGAAAAGAAACCAATTACAAGGAATTTATACTAGCATGGTGATTTTAGGTTTGGTGCACAAGAAAAAAAAACGCAATAAGAGGGGACTTCTGTAACTGTATCTAATTGAATATATAGAGATAATTAGTCAACTACAAGTAACACTTACCAACATAGTGAATGAATTCTTATCAAGATAATGAATTTAAATTCGAACAAGGACTACAGATTAAGGGACTTCTTATAACTAGAATTTAGCTTTGAATGACAAATCATATGCAATTTGGGATGAAGATTCCTTATTATAATGACAATTCATGTGTGAATTGGGAATATGAGTTGAAATCATGATTCATATGTAAGGGAAAAGGACCAAAGGCTAACTTACAGAGTAGTATTAGAAAGAGAATTTATCTTAATTTCTCTAAATAATGTAAATTTTATGACTACATATAGTTTTAATCGTCTATTACAAACCATCATTGTGTGTATCAAAATATGTTTATATAATTAATGGGTATTTGGTTTGCTAGTGAAATTGAAAGGTTCTAAATGAGCCCATTAGGGGATTAAATCTTGTTGTATGCAAGGCTCCAATATCATAAGGGATGAGGCTGAGATCATGCCCCAGAAAGTTTTGGCAAAATAGATACTCCTTAGTCCTTAGCTCTTAATCAAAGATGTCTTAGCCTGAAGACTATGCTCCTATATTGGATAGCTAAATGATTATGTGGACTTGATATAAAACCCTCCAACAAAAAATATATGTTTATATATTTTACTGTAGTATTTTTAGTTACCTTTGTTTAGGTTTTAGCAAGATTGGAGGCTTTCTTATTTCAATCCACCCAGTTAATGGGTTTTGGGCTCAGTGGCTGGACTTCGCTTCCATTACATTGTAACTCTATATGCATCAAATTTTGAAACTTATCTCTCTTGTTTCTAGAGAAAATGATTTGAAACACACTAGAAATACAATTAGGAATTTCATCTCAGTTGTAGAGAAATCCAAAATACCCAAACCATTTAAATATGTGCATCAGAAATGAGAACTTCACATGTGAAACTATGGGAATAAAAGTAATGTGATATCTTCCTACCCAAAAGAAAGTAGGTTAATTTCACTATGGCATAGAAAAGGGAGAGCAAAAACATGTAAGAATGAATCCACTCAGAAGGAAAAGGATATAAAAAAGTTAACAGTTGCAAATGGGGTGTTGGCCAAAGTTGAATTTTATGACAAGTCAAGACATCTACCTTAATTCCAAAGCTAGAAAGGTTCTTCCAGTCAAGCAAAATCTATTAAGTTGGTAGCAATTGCAAGTACTAAGTACATAGACCCTTTCATCCACCATAATTCCAATCTTAGATTGTTCTTCTACCCTATTAATATCTATAAATTTGGTATAGGTTACAAATCCTAAATAGATGACAATAATTCGAGGTTGTTGAGATACACAGTAAGCAAACCCATAGCAATACCACTAGATCCTAGGAATAATTTAAAAATAGGATAACAATAATGGAGGTAGGAATGTGGTGAGTGATCAAGGAATAAGGACAGGGATAGAGAAAATTCAAAGATAAAATTATCAAGACTACCTAGCAAGTGTAAATGATTTTAAGTAAAAAAATCCTAATCTTGGAAATGAACAGGGCACTATCTTTACTCCAATCTTTGAAGAAACTTGAGAATGCAGAAAGATTTAACATGTGAAAAGAAAGTTGGATTTGCTTCAATCTTTGAGGGAACTATAGAAAATAGTAAGTTGTAAAAAAATCAGTAACTATAGCACTTGTCATTTCATTTAATGCAGGTGAAATATCGACTAGATCACGCAGTAGAAGCTTCTACAAGGAGGTTCGTATACCAAAAAAGATGTAGCCCAGTATATCATTAAATTAAAAAAGTGCTAATTTAATCAAGCCATTTTTTATCAGCAAGGGAATAGCTAATTGATAATCATTGTAATTCCTATCGCTTCTATAGCATCCCCTCTACCCTTTTCCAAAATGACTAATCTTGGTGCAAATTGACCAAAAATAGACTAAGGATATAGTAGTGATGAGGGAAAATGAAATGTGTAAACGATTACCTTCATCTAACCAAAGAAAATGATGTTAAAATTCAATTGTTTTTTATAAGAGGTAAACATAGTTACCGGGAGACACGTCTCCCCCCATCCGAGACGCGTCTTGGAGACAAAGATGCATCTCTGATACCGAAGACATCTTTGGAGATGCCTCCTGCCACTTGGAGACTTCCGCCAGAGTTTCTCAAGTACCATGCCGTCTCCTGTTGCAATAAATGACGTCTCCCACAAAAAAAACCTAAAAACTTTATATTATTTGAAACTTTAAAAATTAAATCATAATGTATAATGTTTGTTTGATGCGACTAAGACTCCTGACCACGGTTTAGGCGATTACATTGCTCATTGTTGCTTGTGTTGACGTCTGAGGAAGGCCACGCCAGAGTTCCAGCTGCCGCCGTCGGGTAAGATGGCCTTAGTGATTTAACCCCCAGTTCTACTACTAGCAGATTGAAAGGAAGCAAAGGTGCGGAACAACGCTTCAAACACTAATCTTTGAAGGATAGATAGTGCAGATTCATACAAATCATTAAACTGTTACAATAAACGAAACACATTCAAATACATGCATAAAAGAATAACACCATAACACAGATTTACGTGGGGAAAACCTTTCCAGGTAAAAAAACCCACACACCAAAAGCATAGTACTTTGTATTATCAATAACAACAATTACAATACAACGGCAGCATTAAGCTTCTCCAGGTGTTCACCAATCTTCAACAAGAATCTAGGAAAATTCTGATAGCATAACAGTGTCACAGAAAAACTCTCAACTCTGTATCTTCTCAATACACTACATCATAATAATTATCTCATCAACTACAATAGAGATATTCTTCTATCATGCAATATTCGTAACAAACTAATCTAACAATCTAAAGTTAGTTAAAAACTAATGCATGGATGACTCAATCTTCGACTAGCGGAGAATACCATATCACTGCTCATGTAGCAACTGCGTTCTAATAAGTTCAGTCCTTCACCACTGCAAACAAGAAGTTAAAATCTCTTCATGCATTGAATAAGATTTAGTTAACTACAAGTCTCCACCGTCTTATCTCATCCACCGCGGACTGCAGATTAAAATCTCCTTATGCATGATCGGAAAGAGTTTAGTTCTCCACCGCTAACTACAGGTTGAGACACACTCATCTCAACAATCTCCCACTTGTCGAAGACCTTTCAGAAGTCATTTGTAATCAATTGCTCAGGGCCCCAAGGCCCATGGAAACAACACACCATCTGAACTTCTCTGTGCTCATTGGCTTCGTCAGTGCATCTGCAACATTTCTCAAAGTGTCAACCTTCTCCAAATTGACCTTTCCATCTTCTACCACATCACGGACAAAAGGAAATTGAACATCAATGTGTTTCGTTTTGGCATGGAAAGTGGGATTTTTTGCTAAGCAAATGGCACTCTGACTGTTGCAACAGACAGTAATCTGTCCTACATCAAAACCAATATCTGAACACAACCTCTTAAGCGAAATGGCTTCCTTGCAAGCATGAGTAGCTGCCATGTACTCTGCTTCTGTCGTGGACAAAGCGACTATAGCCTGTCGCTTACTCATCCAACTTATAGCACCACCATTCATCATGAACACATATCCAATGGTGGATCTTTTGTTGTCAATGTCACCTGCCCAATTTGAATCCACATATCCACGAATACTTACAGAATGCTGAGAACTAGTAGGATAACCATGATAACATAGGGAATACTCAGAAGTACCCCACAAATATCTTAACACTCTCTTTACCGCATCCCAATGTACTCATCCAGGATTAGCCATATACCTACTAAGGACTCCCACTGCTTGGGCAATGTCTGGCCTTGTACAAACCATCACATACATCAAGCTGCCAATAGCACTCGTATATGTTCCTCTAGTCATGTCCTCCATCTCAGTAGGAGATTTTGGACAATCCTCCACAGAAAGCTTCGTCCCTTGCATCACTAAAACAACTAACTGCCTGCAAGTTGCCATGCTGAATCTCTCCAACACTGAATTCACATAGTTGCTCTGGCTTAACCAAAGCTTTCTACTAGTTCTATCTCTTCTGATCTCCATCCCTAGAATATACCTTGCCGCACCTAGATCCTTCATCTCGAACCAAACTCATACCATTCCCAAAAAACAACATATCGTCTACGTACAATGTAATTATGAGAATGCGACCATTATCAGATTTGTAATATACACAAGGTTAGATTTAGATCTTATAAATCCCAAAGACAACACAAAGGTGTCAAATTTATGGTACTACATTCTAGGAGACTGCTTAAGACCATATAAAGACTTCTTCAACTTGCAAACCATATTTTCTTTACCTTTTACCACGAAATGCTCTAGTTGTGACATATAGATCTCTTCCTCCAAATCACCATGAAGGAACGCTGTCTTCACATCCATTTGTTCCACTTCTAGATCATACATTGTTGCAAGTGATAACAAGAACCGAATAGATGTCAGCTTTGCAACAGGAGAGAATATCTCACCATAGTCAATTCCCTCCACCTAAGAATACCCCTTTGCTACCAATTGTGCCTTGTGCTTTTCAACACTACCATCAAGACCACACTTCTTCTTGAACACCCATTTACATCTAACAAGTTTCCGTCCTTTAGGAAAAGGTGTCAGATCCCATGTACTGTTTTTCCTCAAAGCAGCCATTTCTCTTCATCCATGGCTTTCATCCAGGAATCTGCATCACTCATACCCATAACCTCTCTAATAGTCCTAGGCTCATCAGTGTTAGCAATCAAAGCAAAAACACAACTGGAATCTAACAGTGAATAACCAAATCTTTTTGGTGAATAATCAAACCTCTCTGGTGGCCTCCTGTCACGTGTAGACCTCCTGAATTGTTGAGGTTGTGGTTCTTCTTCTTCAAAACTTTTAGAGCTTCTAGGGCTCTCCTCATCACCAGGTTCTACAGGACTACGTAGTTCACTTTTCATCGGAGTAAGTGGAACTTGAACTACCTCCTTTTGCTTCTCTTCTTTCTCTGGCTACAACTCATCTATGGAAGGTTTCAACTCCCGAAATATTACACTTTTGCTATGGAGAACCTTCTCGGCCACTGGATCCCAAAGCTTGTACCCCTTCACACCGACACCTTAGCCAATGAGGATACACTTAACTGCCTTGTTCTCCAACTTAGACTTCTTTACACTCGGAACATGAGCATAAGCTTCGCAACCAAAAACTCTGAGATGTCTCATCGAAGGCTTCTTACCAGACCATGCCTCCATGGGTGTCTTTTCAGCAAGAGCTGATGTAGGAGATCTGTTGATCAGATAACATGTAGTGGCTATAGCTTCAGCCCAAAACTTCTGCTCAAGGCCAACACCACTCAACATACTCCTAGCCCTCTCCATCAGCGTCTTATTCATCCTCTCTGCAACTCCATTTTGCTATGGGGTGTATGGAGTTGTCCTATTTCTCTCAATTCCGTGCTCCTTACAAAACTTATCAAATTTTGCCGAACAAAACTCACCACCGTTGTCAGTCCTCAAACATTTAATCTTTCTATCAGTCTGATTTTCAACCAAAGCCTTAAACTCCTTAAACCGATTAAAGACTTCAAATTTACTCTTGAGGAAATAAACAAATGTCCTTCTACTGTAATCATCTATGAAAGACACAAAATATACAGATTTTCTTAATGAAGGAACATTCACAGGACCAAACACATCTGCATGAATATAGTCCAAAACCCCAGAAGACTTATGAGAACTGGAATAAAAAGAAACATAGTTTTTTTTACCATATATTCAATGTTCGCAAAAGTCGAACTCGAGATTACAATCATCAAGGCCTTCAACAAGGCTTTTATTTTTCAGGATTCTAAGACCCTTCTCACCAATATGACCGAGTCTTTGGTGCCATAACATTGTCTTCTCCGTTGGAAGCTTCATCTCCAAAGCATTTGCACCCTTAGGTACCCAGAATGCACGACCATCAGATGTACAAACAATAGACTTCTCCACTGCTAGATCTGATGGCGAGGATGAAGAATCCAAAGGCTTTTTCTTTGGAATATCAGAAGAACTATTGCACTGAATAGTGCATGCATCTAGCTTGTATAGAGTGCCAATCTGAACACCCTTAGCCAACACCATAGATCCTATTGTCATCTTACATCCTCCATTTGAGAAAACAACCTGCACACCCTCATTACTTAACTTATAGAAAGAAGGTTTCGTGCCAAACCTAGGATATGCAACACACCATCAATCCCCTTCACTCTACCATCAGGGAATCTAATCTTGACTCTTCCACAGCCAACAATCTTCAGATGAGAGTTGTCACCCAGATACACCTTCCCACCATCATACTCTTCATACTTTGAGAACAAACCCCTATGCGAGGTCATGTAGAAAGAAGCACTTGAGTCTATTAACCACACATCTTCTAATGCATGTGTTGCCAAGGCTGCGACAAAAGCATCTGCATCATCTTGAGAGGATTTTTCAGAGTCAGAATCAAAGAAATTCTTTTTACCTTTCTTTTTCTTCTCCTCCTTACAATCTTTACGTAAATGACCAAGTTTGCCGCAGTTCCAACATTTTGCCTTGAACTTGCTAGGAGACTTAGATCTCCCTGAAGATTTTGATCTGAACTTCTTGTCCTTTTTATTGCCTTTCTCTTTAGGTCTGCCACGAATAGCAAGTGCTTCCTTGGCCATCTCAGAAGATTTTCTCCGCATCTCTTCAGACAAGAGCGATGGAACCACATCATCCATTTTGAAAGTGGTAGTGGTACTTCCAATAGCCATAACTAGGTGATCTCATAGGTCTGGCAAAGAATATAACAAAAGCATGCAACGATCCTCATCTTCAATCTTGTCATCAACAAAACCCAATTGAGCAATCAACATGTTAAATGCATTCAGGTGATCTGCAATGGATCCTCCATCTTCCATCTTCAGAGAATACAATTTCTTTCGTAGGAATAACTTGTTTACCAAGGATTTAGCCTGATAAACATCTCCAAGCTTCTTCCAAAAAGATTTAGCAGTCTTCTCTTCATGGACATTTAGGAGCACTGAATCAGCCAAACAAAGTCTAACCAAACCCTTGGCTTTTTGATCCTTCAGATTCCATTCTTCCTGAGTCGTATTGGTTGGTTTTGTTTCGGATATTGCAACCCACAGATCTCTATCCACAAGCATATCCTCCATTTTCAACTTCCATAACTCGAAGTTGCTGCCATTAAACTTATCCATCTCGATTCTATTGGATGTGCTTACCATCTTTATTTTTGCAACAAGATTTTGAAATACTTCTGCAAAGACTCCCACTCAAACAAAGATCAATACAAAAAACCTGCTACCAAACAACGGGACCCAAACTGGCCAGGCTCTGATACCAACTGAAAGGAAACAAAGGTGCGGAACAACGCTTCCAACACTAATCTTTGAAGGAGAGATAGTGCAGATTCATACAAATCATTAAACTCTTACAATAAACGAAACACATTCAAATACATGCATAAAAGAATAACACCATAACACACAAATTTACGTGGGGAAAACCTTTCGAGGTAAAAAAACCCACACACCAAAAGCATAGTACTTTGTATTATTAGTAATAACAATTGCAATACAACAGCAACATTAAGCTTCTCTAGGTGTTCACCAATCTTCAACAAGAACCTGGGAAAATTCTGACAGCATAACAGTGTCACAGAAAAACTCTCAACTTTGTATCTTCTCAATACACTACAGCATAATAATTATCTCATCAACTACAATAGAGATATTCTTCTATCATGCAATATTCGTAACAAACTAATCTAACAGTCTAAAGCTATCAATTAAAAACGAATGCATGGATGGCTCAATCTCCGACTAGCGGAGAATACAATATCACTGCTCATGCAGCAACTGTGTTCTAATAAGTTCAGTCCTTCACCGCTGCAAACAACAAGTTAAAATCTCTTCATGCATTGAATAAGATTTAGTTAACTCTAAATCTCCACCGTCTTATCTCATCCACCGCAGACTGCAGATTAAAATCTCCTTATGCATGATCGGAAAGAGTTTAGTTATCCACCGCTAACTACAGGTTGAGACACACTCATCTCAACACAAATGAGTTAGAGAGTGATGAGTATTTGGAGAGCATCATAGCTGAGGACCTTGACATGGATGATCATGATTTGGTGTAGATGAGAATTTTTTTTTTTTTGTTTTTTTTTTTGTGTATCAGCCTATCAGACTATCAATATTTCTAAATTTCACTATGTAATCGAATATTAAATATCAAATATGCAACGTCAAATCAAAATGTGAACTATGATTATGAAATATGAAGTATGGACTCTTTGACTCTTTGACGCAATGACATTTGTGTATTTAAAGTTAATGTTCATTGTTAAAATTTACTACTGCTCTTGTTTTGAAAGTTCAATGTCATCATATTTTCTATAAATTATTAATTTTTTATATTTTTAATTTTTATTTATATTAAAAAAATGGCATCTCCAAGTACCCCGTCTCCTATTTAAAAAAAAAAGAAGCCGTACCATTATTGCTACCAGTCTCCCCTTACCAGTACCAGTACCAATCTCTTGACAACTATGGAGGTAAATGTCATACATCCTCTTTTGCTACATTCAAAAATTGCCTAGACTTGGTATTAAATGCCAACATTACAATAGACAAATTTTCAAGGAATCATGGTTTCCATCCTCGAAATTTTGTTTTGTACATAAAATAACTCTATATTCTAAAGATCTAAAATTTCTCATTTTTTAGTTTAATGAAAAAAAGTTGATTCCATTTGGAGAACTTCCGGTTTTTGTTCATTCTAAATACAAGCTAATATTAAATTTAGGCTATCCAAATTGTCACCTGCGATTGACATCGAGTGCTCAAGAATAGGTTTCTAAATCTCTAGCTTAGGCTTGAAATAATTTAAGATAGTTTGGTAATTTCAATGATCCTTTTATTAAAGATGCCATGTTACCATCTATAAAAGGTGAATAAAATTAGGTCTGGTGTCTCCCATGTTTAATTCGATATCTTGAATAATTTCACATCTCATTTTGATCATCTATTTTTTTAGATATTTTAATGATTAAACATTTATTTTGGTATTGATTTATTTGATTTGAGATTCTGGTATTAATGATGGACTAACTACTGTCATATTCATAGTATTATGAGGTGGATGCAGGATAGAATTCTCCCCCTCCAATATATCGAGGGAGAGTATCATCAACACATAACCTTGAGAACCCACACACTTGCACAAGGTTGCAATCTGGCTGTATGTTAATGCAGTTTAGACATGTAGGGGTCTGCTTGCATATCCTCATGAGTTTGTGTATGAAGTTTTCAATACTTTGAATGGTTGCATGAAATCTCTATTTCATGAGATCTTTGTATTCATTTGTTTGAATACGGAATTGTGTTAATATGAAGCCTGATATTAGTTTTACTTTGTTATCTATGTATCATTTTGTGACAACTAGACAAACGTCTAATGCTTCCATATTTTATGGTCATCTTTATCTAAAAGAGTTCACTTGATATTAAGGAGAATAAAAATGAAATTTAAATTAATTTTAATAAACTTAATGAAAGTAGTGATTCGAATGGAGGGAATCTTGCCACCCTTCTGGAGTCAATGACCATGGTTGAGCTCTTTGAGGATATAATGGGAGTAGAGGGGAGAAGAAAATGGGTGATGAAAAGGGATTTTTCTTTATGGCACACACAGACTGCGGCTTAGAAAGAAAAAAAAAAAGAATTATTCTGTAAGGGTGTTGATTTTGTAGAGCCCTATATGGGAATAGGAATTCTAACGAAGCAAGGGGATACCGAATCATACTTCTTTCTGTGGCATTTATGTCAATTGTCACATAAATTTTCATGCCATTTAATTTTGGATAAGGCATAGTTAGCAATTTTGGTACCATAAGGGTGCACTTGGAGTGATAAGTTTATTTGGAGATAGAGGAAGGAAGAGTGGGAAGTGTATAAAAAAAACCAAGGTAAGGTACGTCTATATTTTTTTGGTTTGAAATATTTCTGGTAGTCTCTTTATTTTTTATATATATATATTTATAACATTTTGGTTTTCAAATCATATTTATGTTATTTATAATTTTTTTGGGACTTTTAAAAATTCATACTCTGTTTTTGAATCTTTAATGGCTCGTGATTGGGGGAGTCCACAAATGTGTGGTACTTGTTTAAAGTTTTAAAATAGATTTGTTTAATAGTTTTTTTACCTTTTATATGCTTCCATAGCTCGCATGCATGTCTTTCAAGCAGTCACCACGACAACATCTGCAAAATTCTTCTATCCTGTTACTTGAATGGATAATTAAATAATCTCATTCAAAGCTGTGAGTTGAATTATACAGTAATGATATCTGGTTATACCAACCAGTTGTATTTGTTTGAAAGTTTCTAAAGCCTTTTCAGCAAATCCATTTAATACATATATTTAGTGCACATCCTCCAACCATTGTATTCCACAAGCTGATAATTCTTGAGGCATTCTTTCAAACCATTTGCATGCCTTGTCTTAGATACCACGTTTTGTATGCATGTCTACCGGGGCAGCCGCAACAACAATCATACCCTCATCCAAGTGTGCAGGACATTGGAAAAAGATTGAGGAAGTCTGGCTTTACACTTGCTAGTAGTAATTCCCTAAAGATTTCTAAAGCCTTTTCAATAAATCCATTTTGTGCATATCCTGTAATCATTGCATTCTATAAGATGTTATTTCATTAATGTGTTAAGTCAAAGAGATCATATACCTTGTCCGTGCTTTCATAATTTTCATGCTTGTCTACCAGATCATTTCCAGCATAATTATCAGATAAAAATATGCTTCTAATTATGCTTTGATGGATGTCTAAATGTTCTTGAAGTTCCCTTTTTCGCAACAAGTTTAAATTGCATACCTTATTTTAATGATCATATCATATACTAAAAGTGAGCAAGAGCATCTCAAGGTAAGGTATACAAGGAGATTGGATCTCGACAATTTATAGGTCAATTAATACTTAATGATCATCTACCTAAATCAGTAGAATCTAGTAGTACCAACTCATGACAAGGTTTGTCAAGAGTTTGGTCATTAGAGGTAAATTTTGTATTTTATTCTGTGTCTTGTATTATATTAGTTTAATAGTCATCAAGAAGAATCAAGCAAGAGATAGAGATAGTAGTGTTGTGAATAGATGACCCATATTGATGCAATTAAAAATTGAATACTTAGGCCAAAGTGTTATTATAGTTGTATACACCATGAGTTCACCATACCATAGGGTCCATGTTGGTCAAATATCATGTTAGCTAGAGAGGATCTAGGGGAACTTCATGATAGGCATGTGATGGGTGTGTACATTTTTATATTTAAACTTGGTTCTCAAATTTGGTTATACTATATAGACATCCCTATCTATCACCCTCATTGAAGTGTTGGGCCACTTTTAGTGGTAAGATGATTGGGGGATCTCCTAGTCTATGGTTGGAGATAAAGTGCTTGGATGACACTTTCCCTCCTACAACTAGATAACCATGTTTCTTGCACTCAGATGAGATGACTAGGACTGATATCTATAATTGATGGTTACTTCATTTGTAATGAAAACTAAAAATATGTATATTAATGATCTTGGTGGATTGGTAGGACAATAGTCCTAGTTCAAATTGTATTTTATTTGTAAATTTGAATTATAGTGATCTATGAACTGACGTAATATTGGCACATTTTATATGAAATGAGAATCTATATTTTTATTGACTTATGTTATGAAAATGATTTTTATTTTATTTATTTTTTATGACATACATTTTTATATTGTTAAATTTTAGACTATTCTTTAATTACATAGTTGATTTGGGCAGTTCATGTCATGTGGTATTGGGGCCTAGGTTCATATATTAAGGCCTATAATCCTACCATGTATGAAAATGAAAACTTTTTGGAACAAGTATACTTAGGCCAGTTCAAAAATACTTTTCTTTCTCTAAGTCCAAAAACGAGAGGATCCAAATCAAGGAAGCAATCTAGAAAGAAGAAAAAGAGACAAGCCAAGGCAAAGGGAAAGTCCACCCAACCATCTCGCAAGGAAGAGGACCTATGGTTATTTGAGAATTGGATCTTAGAATTGCATATGGGTTGTATAAAGTCTTTTACCTCTAAGCATAAGATTTTTAAATGCTCCACTAATAATTAGCTAAGTGCAAGAGCAACTAAGTGTTTGAATATCCTAGAATTGTATCAAATACACATGATGGGATGGTTTCTTGTCTAATTCCTAAATGGTTCAATATGGGACCATGTGGAAAAGAAGGATCATTGATTGGCAGATAAAGATTTGGAATTTTCAAGTTCCACAATGTTGCAAGGTATGTGCCCTTGGTCTCCTTGTGATGTGTAGTGCAACACTCAGATTTTTGACATGGCCTAATTGCCTTCTATGGATTCATTAACTCTGGTGGTTGTATCAAGAATTAACAAGTTGATCTTTTGGTGCAATGACAACCGTCTGTGCAACAATTGGTATCAGAGCCTGAGTCATGGGTTCGAACCCCTCGCTTGCGCTAGAGGGTGATTGTTGCAAGTTGTGCACCTTGGTGTCCTTGTGTTGTGCAACACAATGCTCGGGTTTGTGACATGGCTTAACCGCCTCTTGTGGATTCATTAACTTTGGCAGTTGTATCGGACATTAACAGGTCAATCTTTTGATGCCACGACAACCATCTATGCAACACACAATGCAAGTCAAATTGTTAGTTGCTCTGAAGAGTTTTATGGTATTGCACTATAACATGAAGTTTTGTACGAAATTACCTTCTTATGTTTAAATTCTTGATGAACATGATTAAAAGACTTGTGGAGTTAGGCTTGTGTTTTAGTCATACTCCTTAGTGAGTTGTGAGAAATTTTGTATGAAGAGCTGCATACTCTCTTGTAAATGAGGCATGAGTGATAATGTTTATAGCTCATGTACCAATTTTGGGTAAGGAATTAGTTGTGGTCAAGTTATTGGACATTGCAACATGAACCAATGTATGGGTACGTTGTATTGCAAGAGTAGTATATTTTTACAAACCATTTTGTTGTGTTTGGAATTAGTGTTCCCGCTTTTGCATAGAAGTGCTTGTGTAAAGTATTGACTTGTTGGCATAGATTGTTTGGGAATGAAGTAGGTACTAAAATGCATTTTTCCCTAGCGTTTCTGAGAAGAAAGGGTTTTTTAACATAGCAAAAAGATTTTATGGTTTTGAGTATCGTGAAGGAGATATTAGTGAATTCTCCTTTTGCTTAATGTGCATATTGGTAGATAAAAAGGAGTTATACATAGGTATGGAGTGGGTTAGAGGTCCCTAGTGTAATATTAAATCTTTTGGACAATATATCAATTGCTTGTAGAATGTGGATACAATTTTTGTCATGTAATTTTCCTATTAATTGAATATTTCATCTTGCATTCTCATTTTATGCATAGTACATTATGGGTATAGTTGTTAACATTGGGTATAAAATTGAGATGTTATATATCTTTTTTGTGTTAAAATCATGTGATATCATTTGATTAATAAACTCCAATATGATGAAGAATGATACTCATTCCATAATGCATTAGTGAATTTGTTAAGACATTGCCTTGTGAGTCAAAATTCATCCTAGTGCAATCATGAATTTTAAAAGATTGTTGGTATTTGACATGTGTGTATTTGCAAATATAAATCTCTTGTGTGATTAGAGTCTTAATTTTTTGTTTCTTTGTGTTGCTTGAGCATATTCTCTAAACTACTATGGATTTTAAAAAATCTAGGTGTAATGTAGCATTTTACTCCCTTTTTAATGATTGGAATTAGTCACATAGTGCATGTCAAGTGCAATTTGTGAATATTTTTACTTATTTTGATTATTGATGAATTTCTTAAATGACTGGAAAGGCCAACATTAATTTATTATCTTATTTTTTGGTTGTCTAGCAACTAAAATTTGAAATCTATTTATCTTACAACCTTATTGATCATGCTTGATTTATTGTTGAAGTTAACTCATTTTGCCTTATTGTTAAAATTGATATTTATTCTACTTTGGAGTTATTTCTAATATTGTGGTGGCTATGCTAGTATCTTTTGATTTCTCGTCATATATTATGTAATGTTCTCCTCTATCATGTCCATGATGGACTTCTAATGGATTTTATAAGGGAGTAGCTTACGGAGAACACACTCATTCTTGATGTTTGAAAAATTATGTTAAATGGAATTCTTTATTCTAATTGAATGTAAATGCATGATAATTGAGGCTGTTAGTATAAATAGAGTCATTATCATACCTAGTTAGCTAATCGCCTTTTTAGGATTGACCTATTCACACTTAGCTTAAGTTTACTTAGGATTTTTTTTACTTTTGTCTCATTTCATATGGTTGAGACATATGTCCTCATGACTTGAGACACCTATTGACACTTGCTCACACACTTATCAAGTGAACTCACAAGTGTTCCATCTTTGGAGGGTTAGTCAGAGTTTCACTCCTACCTTCTTGCCTCCTCATCCTTGCCTATATATGCAAGACTTGATCATTGTATTATACACTCTTCATTTGTATATTTGATAGACATACTATTGTGCTTATTTTGTTCACTTGTGGAAGTTTGTTTCATGCTCTTGATCTTGGCATTATCCAACATGGTATTAAAGCCATAAGAACACATATTTTTTCATATCAAAACGACTGTCACACAGCCATATCAACGGAGCTCATAGAGCCAAATAAACACCGCCATTGCTTCGTAAGGCTTGAGAAATGAAGAATACCTTTTGTTTCCTCAATTTTTGATAAATTCTATTTTTTGCACTTTCTTTAGTCTCTGTGCCTATATTGGAAAAGGGTAGATATTTGCAAAGAATTTTGTGGCTTTCCTCGGTCTGTTTGGTCGCAAGTCTTGTGGATCTGGTGTTACAAGTTTCATTTCGTGGGATTTTTGTGCCGAAGACAAGTCTTGGCCAAATTGCCTGTTTGTTTGAAGGACTCCATTTTTTTGGTAGGTTTTATTTCGAGTTCATCTTTATTTGCAACAAAATATACACTATGTTTAGCGTGTCTCCACCTGCAAAATTCATGCACTGACATACATATTACGGACTTTGTGCTTATGTTGGGCATTAATCCACAATATCTCCATGCTCAATAGAGGATTCTGTTGGAGTTTTGGTGTTGAAGCTTATGTGGGTTTGGCATTTGCAAAGTTCATTTGATCTAGTGTTTATTGCAAATAATACATACAACCCTTGCAAGACTTACAAGCGCCCCTGAGATATCCTCACACAAATGTTGCGGCCTCCAATATAGAGGCATTTCTTTCTACATACCAGGCCGTACTCATTAATGACTTATTATGCAGATTTTGGAATCCAATTTGTAGATTTTCCTTAGACTGCACAACGCCACTCTGTGAGCAGCTCGTGGCCTCTTATAGCATTGACCTGCATATATTTATCCAACGGTCTCTATATATTGCAAGTTGTGTTTTATCATTTTATGCATTGGGCATCCTCATATCTTGCTTGGTCTGCACTTCGCCTATGCGTAGACCTCTATCCATCATTCCTTTGTGGCTTTGAATCCAAATCATTCAATCGATCTCATGAGCTCATGATGAATAAAATAGATATGTGTACATAGGCCAGTTGAAAGAGGATTGAAAGAACATGTTTCATTCTCACATCTCAACGGCTTCCATCCGCCATTGAATCGGTCAAATACGTCAACACTTGGCGTGAAGATTTTATACCTCGGAGCTTGTCTATTTGAACGGCCAGACTTTTTCTCGCCATAGCCTAGGCAACCTACAAAACGGTCATTTGACCGTATTTATTAATTAATTAAAAATAAAAAATACACTGTAACTTTATTTTTAATTAATTAATAAATAGGGTCAAATGACCATTTTGTATGCTGCATAGACAATTCCATTCCCATAACCCATACACAGCTCATTCCCATTTGACTTGGTCAAAAAATTTCAATTTGGCATTTTAAAAAAAAATAGTAACACATATTGTTACTCATCAACATTTGTTGTAACTATTTATAGTTTAAATTTTTTCACCATAGTTAATTGTTGGGTTTATCAAAATTTGTAAATTTTTTTTTTTTTTTTTGTTGTTGTTGTTGTTGTTGTCATTTTTGCATAACTTGCAAACAAAGTGTGTTTTTTCGAGTGTGAATAGTCGAGGGGAAGTTGATTCCATTGCAGACGTTCTAGTGTCGAGACGTTTTCAAAATTGTAATTTTTCAATCTGTTTTTAAACCTTTGAAAATTAGTGAATTTGTGCAAGTTTTTTGACGGGGCATAACTTTCACGTCGTTTATTGAAAATTCACAAACTTTTTTTTGAAATTCATTAGAATTTCACAAGGATTCCAAATTTGTAATCAAAATCAAGTTTTGGAAAGCTCATTTTTCACTATTGTAAAAATCTCCGTGAGTTATAAATGGACGATTTGGCTTCCAAACTTGACACAAGCTTGTAATTCTTGTTTTGCATCTTTTGGGGGGTCAACAATTAGATATAATACAATTTTGGAGGGGGTTTGCTAAGGCACAATTCAAGTGCCTTATTATTTGCATCATGAATCCAAAATTTGACTTGTTAACACCACATAATTTGCACACATGGAAAGTAAAAGTACTTGACAACTATTTCAATCTAAGGGATTATAGTGAATAATCAATGAACAACAAATGCAATTTACTAGGGAATTTGAGAAATTTATTTATCATAACAAGTTAGATGAAGCAATGGGAATAATAGGTTTTTTTGTTTTCAATAGTTTGCAATTCCATATTTCAAAATGTACAACTCCTAAGCAAATGCGGAACAAGCTTAAAGATTTCTTTGGTACAATTGATGAGTTCAAGATTCTACAATTGGATGTAGAATTAATAGCGTTGTCTTCTAATTCATTTCCATCTATTGAAGATTTCTTGTTCCAGTTCAAGTCTTTGCTTTCTAGACTTCAAGGTTGTGGTAAAACAAAAACAGACAAAGAATGTGTCTTCTTGATTTTGTCAAAGCTCAAAGGTCCAAGTTATCAAATGTTTTCTTATTCTTTCTTCTCTACAATGAATGCTCTTGGATCAACACATGTAATGCCTTTTTTGGAACAATTTTATGATAGAATCACAAGATAACAATCTAAATTACTCTCTATAGATGCTATCACTTCTTCAAAAAGTCAAGAATTAGTTGCTCAATCATAGAAGGGAAAGAAACAAACTCTAGGATCAAACTAAGGGATCAAAATAAAAAACTTCATCGGATTCATCTCCTTCATCAAAAGGGAAAATTTCTAAGGACAAGCCCAAATGTACTTATTGTAAAAGACTAGGGAATGAAGAACACCAATGATACAAAAAGGATATTGATGACTTGAAGACTATTATTCAACAAACTCGGATTCAATTGTCTAAGATAAGTGGTTCTTCCCTTTCTATATCATCATTCATATTTTCAGCAAAGGATAAGATTAAGGTATGACATGCATTGCTTCTGTAAACAACACATCACACTTGAGTGGCTTCTTGATTTCAGGGCATCACACCACATGGTTGCATCTAGGGAACTATTTTCTACATTTGAGCTTTGTTCATTCCCACCAACATTGATGGCGAATTTAACACCTATATATTAGCTCTTAAAAAAAGATCTATTAAAATTAGAGAAAGAATATTCAATGATGTACTTTATGCGTGTTCTTTATCCAATAATCTCCTTTCCATTTATCAGATTACACAGTGGCATAAGAAAAATAGTTGACCTCACACCACATTCTATGATTATCAGAGAGACTTGTAGAGTAGATACATCATTGCCATATATCATGCTAACCATGATTCTAGATTGTATTCCTTTTCTTCCTTTGGTTTTACCGACTTTGATGATGGTTTGAGTATAGATGACATTGATACCTTCAACATGCATAAGGAGATACAATTTGGTTATTTGAACCTTGGAATTCTATCCACCTCATTTGTTCCTTCACCTTACATTGATATCACATCTCCTTTATATTCTACTTCTTGAGTATTGAGTGTTTCTGTATCATTGTTTTTTCATGATTCAGGGCAACAAGATATTCACAATCGTGTTTCCACTATAGTTGAATGGAATGATTACTTATATGGCATGTCAGACTTGTTTCACAAATCATATTTTACAGAGTTGGTAGGCTCCTTTGATGACAACCACATCAACACTATTGTTAACTCATCTACATCTTTGGTTTCTGTTCTACATCAGCCTTCACACGGAGCATTTGAGTAGCTTTCAAAGATTACACTATTGTCTTTGGATCTTATGAATCATTCAAAGACTTCCATTCTTCTCACATGGGAAAATATCATGCACCAATTTGTAGTTCATCTTCTTCCACAAGGAAAAAATGTTGTTCGACATTCAAAGATCACATTTTGCATTCTTCTTCTAGCATCACTCAACATTGCGTGTTCTATGATCTTATGGGGGCTTCGTAGTCTCCCTTTTTCTCTCCTATGGGGGGGAACATTTCTTGTACTTATGTGATAGAAGTAGACTTTGGGGGGTCATCATGAGTCCTATCTTCTTCACTTGTACATTTCATTTCATTGCATCCTTTCTCTTTTGGAGAGGGGTTTTTATTTTTGATTGGTTTTTTCTCCTTTACTCTACTTTATGAGATATTTGTACATGAGTACCTAACATGGCCTCATAATTGAGACTCATCATTAGTGCATATATTACTCCCTAAATTACACTAAGGGGGAAGGGGAGGCGGTGTTAGTGTAAACAGTCATTATCATACCTAGTTAGCGAATCACCTTTCTAGGATTGACCTATTCACTCCCAACTTAAGTTTACGTAGGTTTCTTTTTCTTTTGTCTCACTTCATATGGTTGAGACATGTGTCATGATTTGAGACACCTATTGACACTTTCTCACACACTTGTCAAGTGAGCTCACACAAGTGTTCCATCTTTGTAGGGATAGTCAGAGCTTCACTCCTACTTTCTCACCTCTTCATCCTTGCCTATATATGTGTTGCCTAAGTTTTAAGTCTAGTTCTAAGTATTTGAATTTTCAGGTATTCTTTTTGTTTTAAAACTTTTCTATCTTTTGTGTTGGTCTTTGGTCGGATTTCTTAACTTTGTTGGTCCACGACCCTATATGGATAACTTGTCTCTCTACTGACTTGGTTTCCTCTTTTGAACTATCCCCATGTTGGCATCAATCTTTTAAACAGTTGTCAATACCCTTTCAGTTATCACCCAGGTTCTATAACTCATTATCTTGCAAAGGAGTTTCTTTTCAAAGGCTATCTTTGAAACAAGGTGGGTCTTCATAGTTATGAGAAAGTTTGTCGGGACCGACGTTCCTTTTTCTAACCATGCCTGATTCCAATGAAGTGTTGAAGAGATCATTCAAAGTGAAGCCTATTGAGAAAAATAATGTGAATAAAGGACGAACTTGTCAAGTTGTCTATCAATTTATGCTCTCCAATTTTCTATAGTTGGCTATGAGTAATTTATGTCTCTTTAGGTAATTTTCTAGTATTGTTAAGGTGAGCACTAGGAGTTTTAACACAATATAACAAAAATCTTTCATTTCTTTTTAGGCCACACTAAGTCCATTTATAGATAGTATATTATCATGTATAAAGAGAGCTACACAATACTATGACAAATTTTCAAGTTATACATCATGATAAGATAATTACAATAGTTAATATTTGATATACTTTTAACTAAGTCACTATCAATAATACTTTCAACTATGTTGTAATTTCCCTATCATGACAAAGTAATTACAACAATGATCTATTTTTTTTTGTTTCAATTTAGATGAATGAATACAATTTATAAATTCAAACATATTAGAAACACTCTTCAAAAAAATCCCAACTCAACATGAATAAACCTTTACTAGGATCAATTATTGACCATGCTCCATCAAACATTGACAAAATTAAAGATCAAATCTTCAAATACAAACTAAGCAAGCGTGCACACCACTGTATCAACAATTTCATATCCATATTATTTTATTTCTAAAATATTTTAAAAACAATATTATAAAGAGAAAAAATATGTCAAAAAATGTATATTACAAAATAAAAATAAATTGAAACTAAAATAAAAACAATCAAACGGACAAAATAATAGATAATACAATGCTTACTACTTGGGTCCCATTTACATCAAGTTTTTTTATCACAAAATAAATTCTATTACTACAATATTTCAAATGTAAGTATTAGTCACCATCTAGTACAATACATACATAAAAGCATAATTTTCTGGATAAAGAAGGAAGTGATTGACAATGCAATGTAACATCATGACATAGCTATTACTTTAAATCACTCTATATAAGATAGATACTATTTCTTAGAAATTTACTTTGATTGAAGATATTTTATGTAAATCATGTTTAAATCTAGTTGAAAATATGAAGGGGAAATAAATTTCAAATTTTTACTTATATTGAGTAAATATCTAAAGTTTAAATGTACTTAAATTGATGTGTTAATTTTGAATTTTTAGCATATTTTTTGTTGCAATTAATTTATATGAGTGGATATGCACATTTGTTACAAATATAATTTATAGTTATTCTTGTCTAAAATTTATATGAACATCATCTATTTGGTTTTACTATATTATAACAATTTGTTATTATTATCTAATCCTTTTTATTGGTACTTCGAAATTTTTTAGTTTGGTTCAAGCCAAGAGTGGGAATTTTTAGCTTGACCCAAATCTCGAGAATTTTTAGTCTGGTCTAAGCAGAGAGTGATTTTTTTTTGCTTGGCCTAGTTCAGGGGAGGTCACAAATGGGGGACCTCCTCCCTGGCATGTACATAAGTGAATAGTCCAAGCTTGTGAGCACGATAGTCCAATATGGATGTAAGGCTTGCAAGCACAACAGCCTAGTGAGGGGTTAGAACAACACAGGGCTAAACGCCTATCTCATGGCATGAACGCCATTAGCAACCTCAACGTTACAGTTCAAACTTGTGAGCATATCGGATCAACAAGATTATAGTGTCTACGATCACAATGGCCTAGCGAAGGTTTGAATCCTGGTGGCCACAACAAAAACATCACCACTTTACCATCACACTATGGGATGAACCCCTATTATTATCTAATCTTACTTCATTACTTTTGTACAAAAATGATTAGGAAGAGGTCAAGTTGCATGCAACTAATGATACACAATTAATATAATAGTGTGTTGTACAATCCAATACCCTCTAACCTCTACTTCAGATACAATTTCAACTATCAAATCATTGTTGAAATTTAGACACAATGTGATCAAACACTCTACAAATCTAAAAACATGTTGAATAGACCTCACATGATTATAAATGAAAATTAAAAATATTAAAACTCTCAATTACAATAGCAAATAATTAATCTACAAAGATAATTTACTTAGTAATCATCACTAGATCGTTAATAACTAATAGTGTAGACCTTATTACACTTCTTACTTGTAATAATTATTATCACACTTCTTTATTTATAAGTATAAGTAGTAGTTGAGACATTAGTAAATACTAAATAAAAATGTTGAGAGGAGATCCTTGGAGTTGAGCATTTGTGTAATCTTTTAAAAGAAAAGGCTTATAACGGCGTGGATGGTGTTGATCTATGAGCTCCTCTGGTGCAGAGACCACCTTTTCCTGTGGAAAATTCCAAAAGAAACCGATAGAAAGTCGAGGCTTCTTCCCTCCATACGCTACACGATGCTCTACATTCCAACATCTATCATTGCTCCAAATCTGCAACCAAAATATTATCACCATTCATACTTGAAGTTTAGAAAAGTATATATGGAAAAATTCTACCTTGAGAGCGTCGGCTATGATGACAGTGAATGATGCAGGCACAGGTTTTACACTGAACCACTCGCCTTGCTTGGAGCGCATTTCAAGACCACCCACTTGGTCATTGTACAGGATTGTTATCACGCCCAAATCTGTGTGCTCCCTGAGAAGAATGTCACTTGCATCGCTTGCTTTTTCGCACCCTGATAAATATTTCAGACAAAGCAAACCCTCACATTCTGCAAAATCAATCTGGAAATGTTTGCTCACTCCCAGACCCTCAAGGATAAGTTTTATTAGGGAATTTGACAGATCGGCTAACTTGGAACTGTATCTTCTTACGCTGTCGCTGCACAGCATGTTTAAATGTTGTAAGGATTAATGGCGTTTACAAGCATCTGGAAGGAATGCATTGAATTGTGAGAATCATGTTCTCTTCAATTAAACTTCTAGTTGGATCAGTTTAATGACTCTAAGTGAAAGATTAAAGACAACAAGCAAGAGTGCAACATTTCAAAATGATTTCAAATGATTTCAAATGGGTGAATAAGTATCTTTAAATACAACAATCAGGTCTATAAATCAACAAACTGTGTCGTAGGTCAGTTCATAATGGCTAGTGAAATGGTTAACATGGTGGAAATTCTAATTATTAATTTTAAAAGTTTGGTGATCAAATATAAAATTATAAAATTGATCTAGGCATAGTCCACTCCTATGGATTTGATCCAAAGTGATGAAAATTTGTTTTAGGGATTATGGATGAAAATATAAATGAGATTGAGATGTGTGAAGTCATGAGCCAAATTTCTACACTAATATGTCACTTGTAAAGTAATTATCGCATTTAGTACACTCTAATCAATGTGCGCCCAAAATATAAGGTAAAAATGGGGAATCATTGTGTATTTTTCACTATTATATTTTGCACCCACTTTGATGTGAATGCATTAAGAAAATGCATGTCAAGTAAGACATGGAAATTAAATAGTTTTTAGACACTCAAAAGGATACCATTTCACATAAAGTAATAGATTATTCTTTTAAAAAAATACAATTAGTGGTTCATTGAAACCTTCAAATTCAAGAGAAATATGCAACAAATAGCATGTCTCACAACTTTTGAGATAAGAATTAGTTTCAACTTGCTCAAAAAAGAATATCATAAAAAAAGGAAAAAAGTAGAGAAGAGAAGAGTAAGAGAGTTTGCTTGGTGTGGAAAAGATTTAAAAGCTCTAGCTATGCCAAAATGTAAAATGACTCTATGTAGATGAGGTGCCAAAGGTCATCATCTAGACATAAAATAGAATCTAACTACAAATAGAATGATAAAATGCCTCCATCTAGATATGGTAATGAAGCTCTATTTTGTACCAAAAATTGATCATAATTGTCATAACTACATCATTACAATCAAACTTATGAAGAACATTAGTGCTAATATATACTCCCTCCAATTGGTTTCATTCATATGATGTAAGGAATTGGACAAGAGGGGAAAATATATAATTTTGCATGTTAAAGAATGCAATATAATAAAATATATTATCATGTGATGAGCATGTAAAGACATAATCTAGAGATAATCATCAAGGCATGGGTAAATTGTTGCCCCTAATGTGGGAAATAACAAGATAAGGATAGTCATAGATGCTAGATAAAAATTATGCAACCACATCAAGCATATAGTAATTATTAATATATATAACATCATGTAAGATAAAAAAAAATAGGTATAAGATAAATACTGAAGCACATAAAGGATAAAAGTATTAGATGCCCCTAGGGTTGCCTCTCATGATAAGGTAATCACAAGCAATAAGTAATCATGATAAGTCATAATAAGCACAATGAAGTACGTCTCATAGGATATGAACAATGGGAGTATTACCACCTAGGATGATCAAGAATAAATATGATTTCCATCATGAAGATATAGATCATAAATGCTACCATAGAAAAACTAAAGGTTATAATGAATGCACCATCAAATAATAGATTTTATTAAAATCCATGTTGAAATAAGTCATACTATAATTAATCTAGTGTGAAACAATTATGATTATTGTAATCATGTATTAGGTGTAAATGAATGGGGAAAATAATATTGTATAGTGGTAAACACACACTAATTATAAATAGTAAGTTAAAAGAATGATAGTAACATTTCATTTTTATATTAACCCATAGAGATGTAGAACTCTCATTATTCATGATGGTGCAATGTAAAGACCACACTCTTATATGATTTGAAGAATTATGTAAATATATTAATGTTAATGATACTTTGGAGAAAGTATTCTTTTTCTTTTTTTTTTGCATTTTTTAGAATTTTCTAATTGATTAATATCATAAAAATAGTGTAGAATTTTTTATATAGCATAGTAAATCTACAAAAATGACCTCATATGCACAAGTTTGAAGTGATATCTATAGATATTATCTAATATTAGTAGACCTACTTATAACACATGGATTCAATCTAAACCATTGAAAATTTTAATTTATCAATCAATTCATTATTTTGTTAGTAGATTCCATGTTTCATAAATTGTACTTGTTGATGCTCCAAATTGTACCCTATAGTTTTAGAGGACACATCTAAAACTCTAACCTTGGGGATAACATCAAGTTAAGCACATAAAGTAGTCAACTCTATCTTTGAATGGAAACTTGATCCTCACATTTATCCAATTATTAAGTTAGATAATTCATTATTATCTCATCAAAAGTTCAAAATGATAATTTTCTATTTTTCAATCAAGTTAACTCCACAACCACTTCAATTAACTCAATTCCTTGAACTCATCCTCATCTCCTAGTATATTTTTCTTGAGAAATTCTATAAATACAATCATTTCCTTCATCATTTTTATCACACTTTATGCAAATCCACTTGTCGAAATCAACCATCAATCAAACTCAATCATTAATTAAACTAGTGTTATGTTGATGAGTCACATCCACATCCAAACAAGCAAATCAATATCAATTTTTGAGGTTTGCAATGGGATTGTTGGAATAAGATTAGGATTTGATTTCCATTTTGTGCTTTCAAGTTCATTTGATTTCTTATTTTTCAATTTTATTACTTAAACCTAATCTAAAAATTGAAAGAATTTCTTTGTAATAATAAACAAATACATGTTCGTAAGATAGAAATGGAAAGGATTCCTTTGGAACAAATATTTATGAGATGCCCAACTATTACTAGATATTTAGGGCATTCTTCACATGCAAACACATTATTATGACTAATATTGATGTATCTTTATATGTTGTATTCTTGTTTATACTAGTTTTTAATTTTATCTATGCATATACTTTGTGAGGGGCTACAAATTGGTTTCAAATTCACATTGCCTTATGTGTCATGATCCCTTTGACACTAGTTTCACCTTTTTCCATGCATACTTTATGGGGCCACACTAGTTCTAACTCCACATTGTCTTGTGTCATGCCACATTTCTATATATTTTACATCTCATTACAGTTGTGCTTCACAACAATTACATGTTTTGAATGATGATTAAATATACTTTTAACAGTAATGCTTGATACATGTATAACTAATAATGTATGTATAATTGTGAGAAATGTTTTCTTTTTACACTAATGCTTGATACAAAGATATTGAAGCATCATTTGAAGCTCTAATATTATATCTTGTCATGCTTATTTATTTTTATTACACACAAAAGTAGGGGAAAAATGTAACGGATAAAAGTACATAACCTTCATTTTACACCTCTTTGTACATAGTTGTAGTGCTCAATCAACATATTTAGTGCATGAATTAACTCCTATGCATAACCCATTAGCCAAATCCCATTAAATAGCATCTTGGTATGGACTCGTCCACATCCCTAGGTCATGTAATACCCTAGACTAGGTTGTGTGTCTTGACCTAGTACACCACATTCAAATTTCAAATCTCACACTTCAAAGCGAAACCTTTTGGAAGCTATCTATTATCTCATTGGCTTGCATGCCAAAAACTTTGAATTAAACAGCTATGGACATGTAAGTATAAACAACTTAAAATTTACTAGCATCCATAAAGTGGCAACAAGAACCACTTAAAGATATTTTACTCTAGAGCATCAAAATCTGAATTCAACATTTAGGCATTAATGATGTGTCTACAACAAATTGTCCATCTCTAGAGGCTTGATTGCTACCAAGACAAGCTTAGGATTCTTCCTCTTGCCTTAAAACAAGCCACATTATCTTTCTAAGCATAATCTCATTCAAACACAAGTCAAAAAGTGAAGATTAAAACATTCAAAAGGTTACATCAATGGAAGACTAGGTTGCATCACATGGACTAATCTACACAACACAATTTAGTGTGAAACTAGACCACATTGTGCAGCTTTACCCATAACATCCATATTCATAACTATCATTCTTTATTGCAACACATTAACCTATTTACAAGAAATTCATTAATCCATGTTCTACAATAAGATCATTTTCTAACCAAACACCCAAACAACTAAATAAAACCTCAAAATAAAAAAATACCCAAAAATGAGAGAAGAGGGGTTTGAAAGAATGAATCTATTATCCAACACAATATTATTTTTTAAAAAAAAAAAAACCCAATTAAACAGAATTAGAGTACTAACTAATTGAAATGATAAATACGAATTTCAGATTGCATTAAAAAATCAAACATACCAAAATTCAGAATTTCCTTGCGGCCATAGCTTTTGTGCGTTTCGCTGAAGCGAATCAGAAGTGAGTAGTGCTGGGAAACACATGACCTCACCAACTGAAAGACTAACGCCCTTGGAATACCCATCCAAGGGAACACAAACGGCTCTTTCTTTCACTTGGCTCGGAAGAGCGAACAGATCTCGAGAAGCTGAATCCACACCCTGCACAACCTCCCCCTCCACTCCTGCATTCACCACACGGAATGCTCCCCATTGTTGGCACGCTTCCTTTACTTCATTGCACACCCTTTGATGATCATCATCACCATCACCTGTACCTGATCCAAGTACAGAAACATCAATTATTGGGAGCTCACCCATACGAAAATTGTAACACAGTTGGTTGGGTTCGGATTTATGATGAAGAATCGGATATTAGTCACGTCGACGAAACAGGAGCTCAGTCATATGGCTATTAAAAATCCTTCTTTATATGCGATATAATTTTTTAAAAATGATTGTATTTTATGATACAAATATCTAAATATCATCATATGACCATTAAAGTTAGGCTTTGGGGTCCCATGGGAGCTTCAGGATCTAAGGCAAAAAAATATTGCTACAGGATTAATTGAAATCTTTTTCCTGAAGAATAGCAGTTCCTACCTTTTAGGACTGTAGATTTGAGGGGGTGAAAATGGGGTGGGGCTGGAGATTGCCCCTACAGTTTGGGAATTTTATCTACCATTTGTCAATCATCTCAACTTTTAAGCTTCCTTAAATTCCGGAGCTTAAATTTTAAGCTGAACTGCACTACTAATAAGTTCATGAGACCACCAGCTTCCTTAAAATTTGGAGCTTAATATTTTAAGCTGAACTGTGTTACTAAGTTCATGGGATCACCGCCTTTAAAAAATTCTTAAAAATTCTCAGCAGCACCAACTGAAACTTTTAGAAAACCCCCCTCCATGGGAGTGGTCTGCCTTTTCTTCTAAAAGCTTTTAGGTAAGTGCCATAGACTATTTGTTTGTCTAAACTTTTATTATATATTCTAAAGTTTTATGATACTTGTAGTAATGTTCCTATTAAAAAAAATAGTTGTATCGAATTAGTTTTTTAGTGTTTCAAAGAGAATTTGATTAATTGTAAGAAAATATTAATATATAGATTATATAGTTAATAATGATAATTGAGTTTTAAGAAAATGTTTGTGTTTATCAACAAAATTAAGAGAAGTTTTTTATCTATATAATTTTGATCGAGTTCCTTATCATTCCTTAAAAAAATCAGAGAATTGGAAACAAACTATAATGACATAAATTATTATTTGTATTTTGAAATACAGTTTACTACAGTTTGTTGACCAATTATTGAATCATTGTGATTAGACATATTTTGACAAAATTATACATGGAGCACTTCAACTTAAAATGAACTATTGGTTAGAGGAAAACAACAAAGGGAGCTAAGAAGAAGACAACTTTATAAATCAACATGCTAAGTTCTAATCACCTTGTTTCATTCAAAATTATTGTTGAGGATAGTAGAGTAAAATGATCTACAAACTTGAGTGTAAATTCCACTTCATGGTTCACCGATTATAGATTCTATCTCCTCTAACTTCACAAAACCCTCCTTTGATAAATCAACTTGCAACTAACATTAAAATGAGTTGAAATAACTTTTATATCTAATAAAGGGTAGGAAAATAGAACGTTTTCACAATAATCATGAAAATGGCTACCTACAGTCATATGCAAATGTGCTAAAACACAATCCTCAAAAGAATCTAAAACTATTGCTCAAATAAATTTTATATCTAATAAAGGGTAGGAAAATGGAACGTTTTCACAATGATCATGAAAATGGCTACCTACAATCATATGCAAATGTGCTAAAACACAATCCTCAAAAGAATCTAAAACTATTGCTCAAATAACTTTTATATCTAATAAAGGGTAGGAAAATGGAACGTTTTCACAATGATCATGAAAATGGCTACCTACAATCATATGCAAATGTGCTAAAACACAATCCTCAAAAGAATCTAAAACTATTGCTCAAGATTGCCATCTCAGGTATAGTTCACATGCAAGGCCCAAACATCAAAACTATCCAAGAAATTTTTAGAAAGGAAAAAATTTGTATAGTGAAAGGACAAACTTTCTTAAGAAAGTATAGAAGGGTTTCCAGAAATAGAAAGAGCCTAAGGTATCATAACAATTTTGGCACTTGAAACAAGCTACTTCTGGTACCTAAATATATATGTACAACATAAGATGGATTCAAATGTCAAAGTTTATATTCTAGATGTAACTATTTCCCTCATGTTAGCTTTTCCCAAGTGTTACCTAATTTAGTTACGAACTCAATTAGGTAGAGTTGTGTTTTTTTTACAAAGTGAAGTAAAAGGTATACATTCTACTCTACTATGTTATATACATATGCATAAAAGTAAATTATCAAAAGACTACATTATTACATTATGCAAATACATACAACAAAGAGGAGAGTCAACAATTGTTGCAAAAGTAGTCTTTATTGATAATCATAAATGCATGGTGTCCCACACAAGCCGTGGGACTAACTATTTTAATGTAATAAACGAAATAAACTATACATTTATAGATACATAAAGGAAAAAATGCATATGGAATAAAAGGGGATCCACCATTTCCTAAATGACGAATCCCAGTTGTGTTGAACTGCATTTGCTTCAGTCCCTCTTGCTTGTCTAGGCTCCAGTTCTCCAAGGTTTTCTGCATGTGTGAGAAAGAGTTTGTTAGAGGCGCTCGGGATTACCAATCTTCACATGTGCAACATCTACAAACATATAGCCTAATCCTCATAAAGCATTGAAATAGTCTGCATATCACAGATGTCCAAGAAAAAAAAAAGGTTATCATAAACATCCATCATATGCTTTGTTTTGTCTAACATGTTTGTTCACTGTGTAGGTACAAGTTGAATATCATTGCAAGATCTATTTGTTAAACATCACAGTATGTGGAGTAAAATGGGCTCCCACAAGGGTTGAGCCCAACATGTTGTGCTCTCAATGTTTGAGAGGGATATGAAGTGTGTATTCACCATAGCAATCACATGATATTGCTCATCATTTTTAAGTACAATTCATATATGTTTGCAATGCAAGGAGCAGTTTTATGCATAAAAAATGGCATTATAGAGGCTTGTAAATGTCTTGAGATAGTCCAATCAAATGACTGTAAGTTGAATATCACAATAAAGTGGTTACCAAGTAAGGGTTTTGAGATGGACTGTCAAATATGGTTCAAGGCAGTCATGCATTGTTGCATTTAAAAGATACTATCATGACAAGTAGAGCATGGGAAAACAACTAATATGCCAACTTGTTAATGCTTATTCAATGAGAACACTGATTTATTATTGTAAAGGGACATCAATATGCCAATAAACCAAGTCACTATTATATGGAGACAAAAGATAGCATACATGACCAAATCATCATAACAATACATTGCGAAACTTTCAAGGTATATAGATCATCAAATAAAAAAAAACACAATGACAACCAAAAGTGTAATGCATAGTGTAGACCTGTAGTAGAGGAGAAGGTTACATAGACAACTAAGACAATAGTATTGTCATGAAATGAAGTGGGAAGAAATGTAAGACAATTGCCATGGAGAAGTGGACAACAAAGATCCATATGGCAGTCCATAAATAGGCAACAATGAAGGCAACTCACCATAATCTAGTGATAAGGTCAGGTTTGTAGAAGGTAGTGCATGATTTAAATTGACAAACCCATCATGGTATGCTAGTCTTTCAAGCTACAGAGATGGGCGGTTTGGCACAAAAATGACAGTCAACAAGACATCAGCTATATGAAGGTCTCTAAAAAAGGCCTGAGATAATGCAAGATCCAAAAATAGTCCTATGCAAGCAAGGGTTTCAAGTGAAAAGGGTAGTGTTCATGAAGGAATGAAAAACATGTATAGAGTCTTTGAATTATACCCGTACCGTGCAAGGGTATTGAATTATTTTGCAAATCATTCTTTTCTTTACAGGGCATCATTTTCTTGTGGAACAGTTGGTTGAATGAGATCATTCATACTATAATCTTGCACAATCTTATCATAACAAAGGTGATTATGACACTGTTGGCCGCTACTACTTGGCATCACAAGGAAAACGAGATGCCCATGATTTTAAAATCAATAGAAAACAATGAGGAGAAGCCCTCATATTTGCAGAAAGATAAAGGAGACCTAGAAACCAATTATTTTGAGAAAATGGAAAGCCCAAGGATCAAGTCACGACCTCTTGAAAATGCACTTAGAATTTTCAAATATAAAGAAACTGAAAAAATCCTCAAGGTTTGTGAAAAGAAAAAGATGGAAGAGAGTCGTCCACAGTTAAGCAAAAGGAAACCAAACACCTGCAAATAGATGAGTCGCGACCATGAAGGATAGGAGTTTTCTTATATTTTCTGCAAAGACTCACAATTGTGGCATAGAAATGCAAAAATTCCAAGAGAAATGCATGAAAATCACAGAGGAATACAAAAATAGAGTGTTCATCTTTTTTCACTTACAGAGCTCGAGTTTGAGTATTTTTCTCTATAGGAAATGAAAGGAATTCAAGAAATTGTACCCACGGAGGGGTGGCTGGAGCTCAACCTTGTATTTTTCCTTGAGTATGCAAGGTTTTCATTTTAGAAAGCCACTGTAACTACATAATCCACCATGAAAAGTGCAGAGAAGGCTTCCATGAAACCCTATGTTGGCGGCCAAGGAGTTTTCCAAAAAGCTTGAATGCAAAAATGAAATGCATTGTATTCTCTATGGCTCGGTTTTGTTTGCTAGGGTTTCATACCCTAAAGGATGCCGACAAACATAATGCATTTTTTACCTTTGTTTTAAAAAATATTTGCAACAAATTAATTCCCCATGCGAGTTCATTCCTAGTGAACTCAATGTGCAATGTGTCCCCTTGTATATGTTGAGCTTAGGAGTCCTTTAGGACTTAGAAATTTTTTCTTTTGACTTCCCACATGGTCCGAGCTATAGGTGTTATTTTGCATTCACTTTGAGATGTAAAACATTTGACTAAGTGATATTGTTATAAATTACTTAGTTAAGTGTTGCTTAAACACAAAATTGATGAAATGTAAAAAACATTATTTAAGTGATGTTATTATAAATCACTTTATTAGTGTTTTGTATATACAAGATAGAGGTGTGTTGAACACACCAAAAGTATGATTCAAAATAGTTTGGACACATGGTTGAATAATGATTTGTGCCAGACATGTGGAAAGTATGTGGGTTGTTTTTTATTGGGTTTTTGGAGGGAATGAGAGCATCAGGGGGCAGTTTTTCATGCTTTTATGATGGGTAAGGACAAGGCTTGACTTTTCTTCACTTTGGAGTAATTTTGGAGGGGTTTTGGGGGCTATTTTTAGGGTTTTTTGGTTATACATGACCAAAAAGTTTCTAGAAGTACATGTGTGTTGGAAGCTTCAAAAAAGTATAAGTAACTTCAAACATTTTTTTTGAAGGGAGTTCTTTCTTTTTCTAGCAAACATTGTAACTCATTTTGGAGTTTTCTTTTAGCAGGAGACAATATTGTAACTCTTTTACAGACTTGTATAACAATTTACACCTTAGAGATCAATGAAGATAAGTAATTTTTCCTTCTTAATATTTTGGTCTTTGTGTGCATTTGAGTGATTGATACAATTATTTGTGAATTTTCCTCATTCCTTGTCTTTGTGTCTCATTAGTAGCACCTTTGTGTAGAAAATATATGTATTTGCAGGTTATAAGATGTGTTAGATGCAATTGATTCAAGTTGTGAAAAACATTTTTTCCTTCTAGGATTGTATGCATTGGGTCCTTATGAAATATTTATGCAAAGCATATAAGTATTTGAGTTGTGCATGTTAATCTTGTTGTTGATTGAAAATGTGTGTATAAGTAGCCTTACAAGTTTTAGATAACATTTAGGTGCATCATCATAGGATTTTAGTTTCATTTCATGTTGCCTACTTACCCTTTTCCCAACAAGAAGTAAATTAGGTGAGTACCTTAGGATCCAACCTTCTTTGGAGGTCCATTCCAAGTTTAGGCAACCCACAGGCCTAGGAATGTTCCCATGTTTCTCCAAAATGCTAAGTTCTACAACTTAGCAAGGGTGAAATTTTAGGAGATAACACCAAGTTCTTATCTTTGTCTACATCTAATGGTGTTTGGAAACAAGGGCATGTGAAAAATATGGGGGACCAAAATGTGGCCACCCCACTTTTAGCCCTATCAAAGCTATAACACGAGCACATTATAACACACTTGTATTATTGTTGACTAAAGCAATAAAAACAAAAACCAAGTTTCATTTTTTATATTTTTCATTTATCCTATGGCTTACAAATACTTCAAAGTGTGCTCACGTTATTGCAAAGTTGATTTTGCACCAAAAAAAATTACTAAATCTTCACCAAAATGACACTAAGATGCTGAGGAGGTTAAAGGAGTAAGTATTTTTAGTTTTTTAGTGTCAAATTTATATTAAATAGGGAGATTGTTAATTAAAATTTGTTTAATTTTTAGGAGTTGATAATTCAGGTTCAAATCTTCAAAATCCCAATTCACCTCTTCATGAAATTCCTCTTGAAGAATAGCCACAAGAAACGCCTACAATTCCTCATCATCCTCTAGGAACACAACAAAACATATGTGGGTGAATTAAAAATAATAGAAAAGAACTTGAAAAGTTAATTGCAACGTTGAAAGATCCTTTAGGAACAAACCCACATAGGACCACCCTTGCTCAATCATTGCAATCCATAGTATTTCATGTATCGGTTAGTAAGAAAATACATAGTTGGTTTGAAAAGAGGCGAGAAAAAAAAACAACCTTATGCAAACAAATTATCATATAAAAAAGTTAAAGGAAAAAAATTGAAATCTGACTTGTGTGCACTCACTCTTCACCAACACACAAACCAATCAAACCTTACACAGTGCATGCAAGAGGTTCCCTATTCATTGGTGCCTCCACCAAGGGATAAAGAACAATTTTTGGGATAGGTGGTGGATTTTTTTTACCATCCTCCATGCAGTAACAATGAGGTACTACAATAATTTTTTAGGAAACTTTATTGTGAATTTGTCCTTAGTGAAATCCCAAATTGTCTTGACATGCATGAGTTCTAGGGTAGAGGTAGGGGCTCCACAAAGGACATAGTGGGGGCACATCTTGGCCCACACTGAGAAGCGAGACCATTGGATAGACCATACTTTGAGCATGTGACTATCCCTTTCATTACAAAGGAGGGCGTTGAGGTGGAGACCTTACAGCCGATTAACTCACTCACTCGAAGTGTTATACAACATACTAGACCTCTAGTACAAGGTGAGGCAGATGAGTCTTCTAGGAGTCCAGTTCCACCTCATTTATGTTAGCCTTGTGGGTCACTCTATGTTTATGATCCTATGGATCGTTAGGATGCATGTGCCTAGGATATATCTGCAATGAATCATATGGTCATTATAGAAGCTCAATTGAGTGATACATTCACCTTTGATAGTCAAGTAAATGTCAACAAGTTTATTTAATTAAATTTATTAAATTTTATTTTGAAATGTAAGATTAACTAAATTAGTAGAATGATTATAATAAAGTTTTAAGGTCACTGGTTCACCCTACTTCTAGTGGTTCTCCACCTCCCTATTACATGACAATGTCAAGTGCAGAGGTATGTAACTAGTAACAAATTATAAATATCACATGTGAATAGTTAAACCTTATATGAATGGTATTCTTAAAAATCACTATGAATGTTGAATAGGTTAATTTTGGGTCTTTGATGTCAACACCTAGCAGTCAAGGTGTTTGTCGAACTTTCACTTAGGTAATATAGAGAATTTTAATTTTAAAATAAAATATTGTAAAATAATGTTAAGTATTTTTGGTAATTGAATAATGTTGTTTCATTTTCATATGATACAAATAGATACTAATAATATTCATATGATAGTGGAGCATGGTATTGTTGTAGCAATAGCAAGTTCAATGCCTTTGACATACGTATGAGGTAAATTAGTAAATTTTACATTATATTTGTTGTTTTATCTATCTATTATTGAAAAATCAAATGATATTTATTTTTATTTTAATTGCTATCTAAATGGTTGCTACAAGTCTTCGTAACTCTAGACCATGAGCATGCCCCAGTTGTGGATAAACACAATGATTATTTGTATGCGGTAAGTGATTATTTTTTATATTTCATTCTATAATTTAATTTCTATATGTTAATGTCTATACTTTTTATTGTATTAGGTGAAGGTCCAAGAAATTTTAAATAGGAGGTCGAGTGAACGAGTTTGAAGGAGACCACTATCATATGCATCTCCATCCTCCTGACAATCAAAGGTAGCTCGTGATCTCTTTCCTTTGCCTAAAGGGAAGTGACTACATTAGAATCCTTTGTTGTATGCCTATATGACATTTTAAAGCATATATTTTATATTACATATATATGACATTGTATATATTCATATGGCTTTGTTGTAAGCCTATATAGCTTTCTTGTATATATGTTATACTTTTATCAACAAATAATAATATATACCTAAATGACTTTTTGGTTAATGCAATTTTTTTTTTACCAATGATGTCCATATTTGCATTATAAATGATAAAATTGAATAAATGAATAATGAATTGATGTAACTATAAATGATTAATGTTATCCATATTTGCATTATAATTGATTAAATGAATAGTTGAATAAGGCTCACTTTTACCATTTGGACAATAGTATGGTTGCATACTTGTTAGGACTAATTTATGAAAAATTAATGTTTCCAAAATAGCTTGTTATTACCCACTTGTTGGTTAGTATCTACCTTTAATATTGTCTACTTGACTTTCCCCTACACCTTGAAGAGTAGATAGCCATGCAACTACAAAACTTAGGGATCATAAGAACATTCAAGAAACCATCCATCCTTGCATATTTGATCCTCTATCAATGTTATCATCTGACCAACTTAGCATTTCCTATTTCATTAAATGGTGTGATCTATTTATAGTATGGACCCCTATCCTCTAGTTGAACAATCACTATTTCACATTTATAGAGTTATTCCTCATGCCCACACTTTCCTTCCACTCAAATAAATATATTCCTATATTGAACAATCCATGGAGGAGACTAGTTCTTTCGTATAGATCATATAGTCATAAGAGTATATGGGTTCACTAGGTTATTATACAAGCTTCTAAGAATGGTATTACCATGAGTGTTTTCCTTAGAATTCTTACACGAGCAAGATATAATAAAATTTAACATGGAACTAACAAAGGTAGAGCTACATTCTACTCCCTCCTATATACCTTTTTGTGACATCAATATAACCAAGAATAAGACTATGGATGTCCTTCATCACTATATTCTTGGACTACTACGATTTGGACCATAGTCTTTTATTTGGACTATATATATGTTGTGGTTGACAGACTCAGAAAGTTTGCACACTTCTTTCTAGTTTCAACTACTTACATAGTAGTGTAGGTTGTTGATTTGTTTTTTAGAGAGGTATTCAAATTACATGGGCTACCTCAGAATATAGTGAGTGATCATGACAACAAATTCATGAGTCATTTTTGGTAGGAGCCATTTAGACTCAATGGCACCGAACTCACTCTGAGCACGAGCTACCACCTGCAGACGAATGGGAAAATCGAAATAGTTAATAAATGGGTGGAGGGATACCTCACGAACTACATTTTAGGGCAGAAGAAGGCATGGGTCAAGTGGTTGCATTTATGCGAGTATTATTGTAATACCACAAACCACATGACTATACAAATATCACCATTCATGGAACTCTATGGCTATAATGCTCCTAACTTCTTGGACCTATTATTTGGAGATAGTAGGGTGCCTAGTGTGAAGGATTTATTGCAAGATATTCAAGACATAATGAGATATCTGAAGGAGAATATATAGAAGGCTCAAAATCAATAGAAGCAGTATGCAAATCAACGTAGAGTCGAGCATTCCTTAGAGGTGGGTGACATGGTCTATCTTATGTTGCAACCTTACAAACAATCCACTCTAAGGAAGAGTGGTGCTGAAAAGCTCAAGCTATAGTACTATGGTCCATTCCAAGTCTCCAAGAGGATTGGAGAGGTGGCTTACGAGCTAGAGTTTCCAGTAGAGAGCAAGGTTCACAATGTATTTCATGTATCTCACCTCAAGAAGGCGTTGGGGCACAATGTGACACCTTCTACAACCTTTTCAACCCTAGGTGAGGAGGGGAAATTGATTCTTATTCTCGAGGCTCTCATTGACACTAGAGAGCACAATTTGAGATGGAGAGTCATCAAGGAATACTTGGTTAAGTGGAAGGAATTGTTGGTAGAGGATGCAACCTGGGAGAATGAGGAAATATTGCAGCATCTTGAGTTGAGATTGCTTGAGGAAAAGAAATTTTAGGGAGGGCGGACTATAATGTCCCATCTCTAGCCAGTGGTTTGGGAGTTAGGGTTAGCCTATGGTTGTGGTACCCATAGGCTAGCAAGATGTTCAAGGGACCCCTTTGGAGGAGATTCAGGGTCGTCAGTGGGATTTTGTATTTATTCTAGAATATTTAGCTCAGTGATCCAGTGATTGGTAGGCCTTACAAGGTAGTTCAGGGCTCATCATTCATACTCGCTATTTATAGCAAGTCATGCGAAGTTCAATGGTTTCATGCCAGTGGATGGAAATTGTGTTGAAGACACTCTCAAGGGGTTATTGTCAAATCATTGTCAAGAGAGTAATTTTAATTAAATTATTAAAGTTAGTTAATTTGATAATATTATGTTATTAAAGTGACTTTATAATTTAACGTTATAAAGTGACTTTTAATAAAGTACTTATAATTTGGCATTATAAGGAGATAAAGTAACTTTTTATTAAAGTATCACATTTTTAGTTACTTTATGTTTAATTTATTAAAAGGAACATCTGTCAAAAAGTAAATATTATTTAAATATGCAAAAAGGCCAAAAGTGGCATGGTAATTTGAGAGAGCATTATTTAATATTTTCTTGAAAATTTAAATGTCAAAGTTGGAAATTAGGGTTTGAGGAGTATAAAAGTGCAAAGGAAAATCATTTTTGGGTATCTGGGTTATTATTTGCAAATGAAGAAAGTTGAGCAATAGGGATTTGCGGGCATGGAGTTTCAAGCTATTATGAGGATGAAAACCCTCAAATAGGACAGGGTTTACAGGTGTGAGAGATCACCCAAGAACTCTTGATTGAATGGTTGCATACAAGAATCATTATCAAAGCTTTATAGGAATTAGAAGAATAATTAATTTAGAATATTTTGAGTTTCATATTGCAAATCAGAATAAGGTTATAGGCTTATTAGCTAAGTTTAACTTCTTGAATTAGCTCATGGAGTCTTGGAGCACATTGATCTTCTATCAAGCACGTGGGAAAACCCTTTAGTAGGCCATACATGTTCAAACTAGCATACCTTGCAAGCCATATAAATTTAGCAGGGTTTGTGGGTTCTAATTAGCCAAAATCTACAATTCTAGGCTAGCACATGTGAGGTCAATTCAGGTTGTACTACTTGATTATAGGGACTATCACTCTCTTACAAAAAGTCCTTCGTTTAGATGTTACTTAACTGTCCTTGATTTGGAAACTCGTGACTTTTCCTTTCAGGACTTTGTCATCTTCATGTTTACCAAACTTTGTCCCCTTGTCTTATTTTGAAACTATCATATGTAGTTAGTGCCCATTACCATTTTCATCTTTGTCCATTTTAAGAGAATTGTATGCACTTGTGTACTTGAAGGAAAATGATCTCTAAGGACCAAACAACCTTTTCCAAACATCCTTTCTCTCATTGAAAGTGCATTTGCACATGAAACTATCCTACAACCACTTGTTTAAGGAATTGAAACTAGAAAAAATAGTGAATATCTAGACATTGTAATACCCTTTCAAGAAGTAAATTGAATGAAAAGGAGTTAGAATGAGCATAAACCTCTTAGATACCTCCCATCAAAGTTTGAAGATAACCCTAGCCACCATGAAGCACTCCAAAATCTCATGAAAAGAGACCTACAGTGACCAAAAACCCTAAATTGGAGCTATTCTTTTTGAACTCAAACTCTCCTAAAAAATGAATTCCCTCTTTAATTCATGTACATGGATGTTCAAGGGTTAGTAATTGAAGATAGTAGTGTTTCAAGGAAGAAATTTTGTTTTCCTAATTTAGCTCAAAAGTATCAAGATGCTGCAAAAATGAGACCTCTAATTGTAGTAATCCACCCTCCTCAATATGTTGGAATTTTCAGTTTAGCCCCACAAGATGAAGAACGTAAAAAATACCTCTCAACAACTTTTTATTGAATGCAACTGACACTTTTTGCAACATCTAAAACATTGTCACCATGGTGAAACAACTTCGAGATATAAAAATTTGAAAGAGGTTATTATGGAGGGACCCTACATGACCTTATACCTTTAAACAAAAACTTTCTAGGTTCCATGGTTTCCAAGAAAAAACCCATTAGAGTTTACCACCTTTTGGCACTTATGGCTCTTAAGAGAAAGCGTCAACACAATGTAGTTTGAAATGATCAGGAATGTTGAGATGGAAAATAGGACCTTTCCTATTATAAAATTTCCCACCTAGATGTGTTGGCACTGTCGGTTTGGCCCCACAACAAACATAATGAAATTTATGCTACCTTGCAACTTTCTCTACAATGCATTTGATGCTATTTGTAATGTGCGAAAACTTGTTTCCAAAGAGCCAAATGGATTGGATTTTTAAAATTTTGAGAGAATTTATTATGTAGAGACCCTATGTGACCTTGTACCTTCAAACGAGACATATCTAGGTGCCATGATTTTTGAGAAACTTGTCAAAGCTTGCCACTTTTTGGCACTTAGGGCTCTTAAGAGAAAGTGTTAGCATAATGTAGTAAGGAATGATCGGGCATTTTGGGGTGAGAAATAGGACCTTTCCTAGTATATAACTACCCACCTAGATGTGCTAGCATTGTTGGTTTGGCCCCATGATGAACAAAACATAAATTATGCTACCTTGCAACTTTCTCTTCAACGTATTTGACATTTTTTGCAATGTGTGAAAACTTGTCACTACAACCAAATGGATCAAATTTTTACAAATTTGAGAGAGGTTATTGTGGAGAGAACTTATGTGACACTATACCTTTAGATGAAACATTTCTAGAAGCCACAATTTCTGAGAAACATATCGTTAAAGTTTGCCACTTTTTTGCTCTTAGGGCTCTTAAGAGAAAGTGTTGACACAATGTAGTATGGAACAATCGGGCATGTTGGGGTGTGAAATAGTACCTTTACTAGCATAAAATCACCCACCTAGATGTTTTGACACTATCAATTTGGCCCCACAACAAAAAGAATTAAATTATGCTACCTTACAACTTTCTCTTCAATGCATTTGACACTTTTTGTAACATGTGAAAACTTGTCACCACAGCTAAATGGATTGGATTTTTAAAAAATTGAGAGGTTATTGTGGAGGAACCCTATGTGAACCTTTACCTTTAGAAATTTTTTTTTTAGGTACCACCATTTTCGTGAAACAACTTTTTGAATTTTGCCACTTTTTGGCATGTAGGGCTCTTAAGAGAAAGCACTGACACAATGTAGTAAGAATGATCAAGAATGTTGGAGTACAAAATAAGACCTTTCCTAGCATAAAACTGCCCACTCGAATATGTTCCAGAATTGTCAATTTGGCCCCATGATGAATATAACAAAAATTATGCTACCTTGCAACTTTCTCTTCAATGCTTTTGATGCTTTTTGCAATGTGTGAAAACTTGTCACTGCAACCAAATGGATTAGAGTTTTAAAAATTTGAGAGGTTATTATGGAGGGACCCTACATGATCATGTACCTTTAAACAATACATTTCTAGGTTCCACAATTTTTGAGAAATAACTCCTCATTTTTTCCACTTTTTGGCACTTAGGGCTCTTAAGAGAAAGCAATGACATAATGTAGTCTAGAATAATCGAGAATTTTGGGGTGTGAAATAGGACCTTGCATAGCTTAAACCTTCCCACCTAGATGTGTTGGCACTGTTGGTTTGGCCCCATGATGAACAAAAAAAAAATTATGCTACCTTGAAACTTTCTCTTCAATGCATTTGGCACTTTTTGCAACATGTGAAAACTTTTCGCCATGGCTAAATGGATTGGAGTTTAAAAAAATCGAGAGAGGTTATAGTGGAGGGAACCTACATGACCTTGTAACTTTATATGAAACATTTTTAAATGCCATTTTTTTTGAGAAATAGCTCATCAAAGTTTGCCTCAAGAGAAAACACCAACACAATTTATTCTAGAACGATTAGGCATGTTGCAGTGCAAAATATAACCTTTCCTAGCATAAAACTTCCCACCTAGATGTATTGGAACTGTTAGTTTGGCCCCACAATGTATATAACAAAAATTATGCTACATTGCAACTTTCTCTTCAATGCATTTGACACTTTTTGTAATGTGTGAAAACTTATCAACACGACCAAATGGATTGGATTTTAAAAAATTTGAGAAAGGTTATTGTGGAGAGACCCTACATGATTGTGTACCTTTAGACAAAGCATTTATATATGTTATAGTTTTTGAGAAATAACTTGTCAATTTTTTCCATATTTTGGCACGTAGGGCTCTTAAGAGAGAGTGTTGACACAATGTAGTCGAGAATGATCAAGCATGTTGGGGTGTGAAATAGGAACTTTCCTAACATAAAACTGCCCAACTAGACATGTTGGCACTATCAATTTGGTACCATAATGAACAAAACAAAAATTATGCTACATTACAACTTTCTCTTTAATGCATTTGATGATTTTTGTAATATGTAAAAACTTGTTGCCATGATAAAATGGATTGGATTTTTAAAAATTTGAGAGAGGTTATTGTAGAGGGAACCTACATGACCTTATAGCTTTAGACAAAACATTTCTAGGTGCCATTATTTTCAAGAAATTTCTCATCAAATTTTGCCACTTTTGGGACTTAGGGCTCTTAAGAGAAAAAATTGGCACAATGTAGTTTGGAACGATCAGACATGTTGGGGTGAAAAATAGGACCTTTCCTAGCATAAACCTTGGTATAGTATTCTATATTTAATCATGAAATTATTACTCTTTAGGTATATAACTCTTCACTAGGTGGAATTTAAATGAGATGGGCACTTGTTATTAAGGAAATAGCAAAAATTATAAACATACCAATCATTTTTTTTTAAACATCCAATGAATACTATTGGCATGAGATCTCAAGATATATTTATTCTATGGTGCATTTCAATGCTTTTCCTCCAATTTCATGGGTATTATTTACAAATCAAACACTTGTAGAACTATAACCCATTTTACTTTGTTCACCTAATTCATTTTGTATAAACATTTTTTCACTATTATACTGAAGAACAATTACAAATGCCTTACTTCTTAGAATGTAATGCCTAATTTTTTTCATATCCTAAACTAAAGTATAGGTATGTTTCTCCACATTCAAATATCTATTATCTACATCCTTAAAGGGTTTCTCATTAATACAATTGGAATTTAATCTCATTTCTCTTTTCTCTATGTCAACATGGTAGCATAAGTATGATTTAAGGAAAAGGAATAAATATACAAAGGTTTTATATAGTCTAGACTAACCAATAATGGTGCTTCAACAATTTATTTCTTGATTTTAGAAAAGGCATGGACTTTGCTTGAGGTTTCCATTCTATTTTGGAATCTTATTTTAACATGATGTTGAGAGGTCTAACTATCTCAAAAAATAAATTATAAATTTATATATATAATTGATTTTACCAAAATAGGATTTTAATTCTTTTTTGTTGGTTGGTACTACAATATTGAGGATTTCTTGTCAATAGTAATTCCTTTTTTTAAAATTGTCTTAGTATCTTCCCTTTTATTACTCCAAAGATATATTTCTTAGGATTTAAGGATATTCCATGTTCTCTACATCTTTGCAATACTTTCCTAAGGTTGGAAATGTGATCGTTCCTCTTAGATAAAGTTGTAATATTGTCAACATATATGATGATGCACTTATCAACAAGATATATAAATTTAATATTCATTACTCACTAAAATTATCACCAATATTAATTATAATAAATAGAATTTTATATAGGTGAAGGTGTCCCATTTTGTAGTAAAATTCATTTTCATCCTATCCTCATAATTTATAATTACCTAATTATATCTAGAATATCCATGTGGATATGACATCATCTGAGATTTATTTATGATTTGTAGTAATTCATATAAAGAATGTAGTGAGTATTTTTTTATTTTTTTTAGGCTCTATTAAGGTTCATAAAATCAACAAAACCTAATCTCTCCATTATTCTTCCTCACAATCACAAGGTTGGCTACCCACATAGAATGTCTTATAAAAATAATCCTAGCTGATAGTAGTTTATGTACTTTTTTCTACATTGCCTACCCATTCACCTTGGTTTACACCATTTTTATCAAGACCTTTACCTAGCTAAGTGCATATATACATAAAGAAGATTATAATTTAGAGTGTTTTACGTAGTGAATTCTATAAAAATGGGGTATAAAAAAAATCTTCTAGAAAAACTATTTTTCCTATGTTTGTTTGATATGTTATGAAGTTATAAATAAATTCTTGAAATCTTTCAATAAATCATTCTTTCATCATCAAAAGAAGACCCATCATCCATTTCCACCAAGACCTTAGCACTTGAAATTATTTTGGCACTTTGGTTTTGAATTTCCATAATATAAATGTTTTTGGATCTTACACAACTAGCACTACTCATCATAGCTTCTTCTGATTTTCTAGATGAGACATAAACACTGGGTTTTGTCTTAGTGTACATGAATTAGTTATTTTGGTTATATTATATGATGATATGTTTCATTTTTGGTTCCCTCTCTATTCAAATTTGATTAGGAATTCCTCTTCAATGCAACCACATGTGGGATAAGTCGATAGCCATCTATCCATTTATGTCTTGGACCAATCTCTACCTAACAACATACCAAAAAGTCCAATATATCTACCACTTGAATATTATGTACTATTGGATGTGAGGGTCATAAGCTAATTGTATATGGATGATATTCAATTCTATAATCACATTTACCTCAATTATATCTAGTTGAGATACATTTTTACTAGATTTTCTAGTTTTAACCCAAGTTTATTACACATAGAAAGAGGCATAACATTAGTGGAAACAACAAATTAACTAGGAGATAACAAAGAGTCTTACCAAATATGTGGAGAGTGAGTATAAATGGAGGTGAGTCATTCTTATCCTTGTATATAGTTACATGTGCATCTATTATTGGACCAATAATCTTGTTTCATCCATCAAATTCTCCCTTCTTGGAGGTTCCTCAAAAGAGTGAAGGAATAACCTTTTAAGCTATAGTATTTTCATTAATTCTACCATAGGAACACTAATTTTGACCTTCTTCATCTCCTCCACAATGTAATTTCCTAGCTTGTTAACATCCCACTTTTCTAATGAGTTGTTAGTATAATTTGAGGAAGTTTAGGCATTGTCACCTTTTGATTGTATTATTGCTAGATTTAGGTTTTAAATGTGTCTAAAATCTATTTGGAGGATTTTATGTGGTGAATAGACCCTTAGGCTTATTGATCCTTAAATTATAATTGTTTAATCTTCGATATTGTTGATATCCTTGCACCTCATCCACACCATAAGTTGGTTCATTCACTTCTTCTAAAGGAAATCCATAACTTTCTATGACCAATGCATTTTTGTAATTATAGGAACAATCTCATAGATGGTGGAAAATTTTGGGTCTAGAGATTCTTCCAAATATTAAACATATTTTTGAAAGATCTCTAAGTTGAATATGAATTGAAGACATTAAATGTTTTAGAATGCGCATTAGTGTTGTGAATTCTACACCATGTAGGTAGAGCCACATTTGCAAAAATAATTCTTCTTAGTGTTTAAGTGTCATTTTGTTTTTTATGTTCTAAAGGAGAAGGAACTCCACCATTGTTAGGCCTAGGACTCCAAGGTTTGTTTTGTCTTTGAAATTTTTGAGTTCTTCCTTAATATTTTTGTATATACAAATTATGATTTTTGAGTTATGTAACCTCAATTGTTAACCTCCTTATGGTCTTAATTATTTATTTGATCTAATTCCTTTCCTTATGTGACTTGGTTGTTGTATTTGAGGAGGAAGGAAGAAGGATTGGTTTATAATAAAAGGATCCAAAGCACTAATTTGAATATGCATGAATAATACCTAAATATTCCCTTAAATTATTGGAGTTTGGTTAGATATGGGAACCTAATTCAAGATGGATTATGGTGATTTGGATCATTATTTATCCTATATAAATGGTTCGACATTCCTAGAGTTCTAATGAAAGTGAGAGCTCCACATCCATACTATCTCATTTTAGTATTGATCTTTACTACTTCAACATATGCTACTAGTAACTTGTTTATAACTAAGATTGTTCTCCTTAAGAACATTAAAGGACGTACATCCAAAGATGAAAAATATACTTGAACAACAATATTTTCAATTATTCAATAGGGATCCTTCAAGTGGTAGAAGGATTTTTGGAGCCTATCATTGAAGGTATTGATTAACTCATTGTCTCCTCTTTTAATGTCTACAATCTAATAATACAAGATAGTAGGGTAGATAGGAATTTGAAATCTGGATAGAAAATCATCATGTATCTGATGCCTTGATGTAATAAAATTTGATGGAATATTTGTATACCACTTATACACTTCATCTCCTATTGTATAGGGAAAAATTACATACAACATCTTAATGTTATATTTGACCTCTTATACATTCATCTTTATAAATTCTAATATTGACTTCAAATAATCTAGCAATATCACCATCAATATAATTCAAACAAAACATATGAATTCTTTGGAATGTCATAAAAAGTTTTGAAAGTGCATGGGTGAGTAACCTTGACCAAACCATGTCATAGGTGAAATCAGATGTTTTCTAAGTGGTTATATTATCTCTAGTAGTTACCCCAATTGAACTAGTATACTTTGTCTTTGGTGTCCCTTTGCATTTTTTTATTTTTGGTGTTGATCTAAATGTAGCAATACGATATCTCTCTATATTTATCTATACTAGGTAATGATTCTTCTAGGTTCTAATTTTATATTCTTAGACCTCCTTCTAGTGTCAATATATTGATATATTTTTGACACACTTGTACCTTGGATAATATTTGAGTATCTTACCTCTTTTGAAAGGAATCAAATCCCAAAGAATGATAAATGACTACCCCAAGTTCTTTATATCCAAGTCTTGGATTTCAATATAATTTAGTTGTTCATTGTGTTTATTGTTTCATAAGGTGCCTTACATAATCATTTCATGGAATATTTCAAGCGAGGGGTTAGATCTACAAATATAAATCCTATGAGTAAAATTCTAACCTTGAAATTATTGTTTCCTAGTCTAAATAATTTTAAATTAATTACTATTGGAAATAATATTTTATTATTAGATATTCAATATTTGTGACTTTAGTTCCTAATCTAACTAGTGTAAGAAAATATCAAAAGATAGGGGAAGTAGAGAAGGATTTTAGAAAATTCCTAAATTTTAAATTTCTATCACAATATCATGAAGTAAAAGTAGATAGATCTGAAATAAAAAAGTCCTTACCTAACTAATATAATAACTCATAGTTATAAAGAAAGTATAGATATTCAAGGGAAGGTTTCAAATCATGAAAATAGTTTAAATCAAACACATAATACTAGTGCAACTTAACAAGATATTTCTATAAAATGAATAAAGAGAAGAACTGCTCAAATATTTCTACAATAAGAAATACAAATAGTATTTGGAAACCATCACTAGTAGAATTTGGCAAACAAATGACTAGGTGACTAAAACTTTGTCACAACAACTAAAAATGACTACATTCTACTCATTTTTTGCAACTCAGCTATAAATGAGTAAATAAATGACTAATTTAGTCGTTGACTAAAAAATTATTTAGTCACAAAAATAAAAATGACTAAATAGTTAGTCATCAAATCCAAATTAGACAATTTTTTAAAAAAAAATTCGGCCAACTATTGGTGTGATGAATTCATGTGTGTGATGTATTGGCACAATTATTCACGTTCATTGCAGATTCATTCGTCTCACTTGACCTTGATTCATTCGTTCATTGTAGACCTCGCTTCATTCGTTAGCTTGGGATGAGGCATTTTGATCAGTTATAGTAGCTACTTACATGGGTGATAAGGATTCATAGAGCACTTGGAGTCTTCTGAAAAGGTGGGCAAGGGAAAGGAATTCAAAGTTTGTTGCAACAAATTTGAATTTTTCGAGGCCCTCTGTAGCAAAATCGGATTTGGGGACACCCTTTGCAGCGAATCCAGAGGTAATTCTAAACACTCATTACATTAAACACAAATTTGAAACATTTATTACAATCTACCGCTCTTAATAATGTTCTTTTACAATCTTGCCACTGTTCTGCTTCATAATGTGTTCGAGCTAAATATAATAAAATTTGGGTTTTAGTACCAAAATAGAATATCCTCAAACAATTTTGATACATTTTCATTGCAAGCGCAAAATATCCTTGTGCAAATTAAACATGTCCTAGATTTACCCACACATCAGGCATCTAGACAAAGATGCTTCCCACAACAACTTCTTGTACATGTGTAAAGATTTCCTTTACAATATCAAATTGACCCCTTTTCAGCTAGCACAATGGCTGCCCAATTTGCAGCATAAACATTTTCACTACAAGTGCAAATTGTCCTTGTGCAAAGTAAACATGTGATAGATTTACCCACACATCAGGCATCTGAACAAAGATGTTTCCTACAACAACTTCTTGTACCTGTGTAAAAATTTCCTTTGCAATATCAAATTGACACCTTTCAACTAGCACAATGGCTACTCTATTTACAACATAAACATTTCCTGGTCTCTGTGCCAACACTTAAGTGGCCCCTTTTATGAAATTAAGATCCTATTGAGTTATTATTATACTCCTATTTTCCAAGAGAAAAATCCCCAAGGCCCATGGGAAATGAATGGTGAGCATTTGAGTTTCAACTTGGTTTCATTTCGAAAAGGGAACATTACATTGTACAAGATTTGTTTAACATCAGAATAATTTAATCCACCTATTTGGGACTATAAAATAAAAATAGATGAATTAATCTATTTTCAATTATAGTTTCTTTTAATCAAGAATCTGGTAGAAAGATAAAGCATAATAAATTGAAGGACACAAAAAATGTTCTAAAATAAAGACTAAAATAGGTTTCCCATAAAAAAAAGAAAGAGGAAAAATGAAAAAATAACATACAGATGATTCATTTGAGGTTTTTCATAAGATCTCATTTAACTATGTCAAATGGATTTGGAAGGGACAAAGCATATTTGATTGACTAAAATTTTGAGGTAGCTTATCCATTATCATTGTATGCATCATCTTCTCTTGGAATCTGTTTCTACAATGCACCAAGCCTAGAATTGATTGGGGATGCACTTAAGGTGGATAAAAACTCATCAAATGCTTTATGTATGCTTGGAAACATGGAACTAAAAACATATGACTGGATTAAAGCAAAAGAAATAATTAAAGTAGCACACCAACTTGTCTTGGCTGATGAAGCAAAATGAAAAGATGATGAAGAACAAAGGATTCAAATGGAAAGGAGAAAGCAAGAGGAAGAACTTCAATGGGTGATGCAACAAGAGGAGCAATTTGAACGTGTGAAGGAATTATGGAAGAGTAAGCGTAAGGATAGGGATGATGATGATGATGAGGTTGGCCAGTCTAAGAAGAAACAAAAGAAGGAAAAGAAGAAAAAGAAGAAGGATAAGGACCACAAGGCTTATGATTTTTATATGGAGGAACTTGATGTTGCCATGAAAGATGAGGAAAATTATGTGAGTGATAAGGCACAAGATGATGTAGAAAATACCCAAGATCTTCTTGCAGCTGCAGGTCTAGAAGAGTCTGATGATGGCGAAACAAATTCTCTAGTTTCAAAAGAATCACGAAGGAGACGTGCATACTCTAATTTTGAAGATGATGAACCATTGCAGAAATAGAGTTCAAGAGAAGATGATCCATATGATGATGATGTCTAGGTTTCCTGAGCTTTAACCAAACCTAGCTGCTATCTTCCAAGAGAAAACTCCCCAATGTCCATGGGAAATGAATGATGAGCATTTGAGTTTCAATAGATTCCAAGAGAAGATGATGCATACAATGACGATGGATAGGCTACCTCAAAATTTTATTCGATCAAATATGCTTTTTCCCTTCCAAATATGATATCTTATAAAGAACCTCAAATGAATCATCTATATGTTATCTTTTCATTTTTCCTCTTTCTTATTTTTTATGGGCAATCTATTTTAGTCTGTTGAAACCCAAATGCTCATCATTCATTTCCCATGGGCCTTGGGGATTTTTCTTTTGGAAAATAGGGGGGGGCTAGGTTTGCTTAAATCTCAAGAAGCCTATACATCATCATCATATGGATCATCTTTTCTTAGACTCTATTTTTGCAATGGTTCATCATCTTTAGAATAAGAGTATGCATGTCTCCTTCGTGATTCTTTTGAAACTAGATAATTTGTCTTTCCATCATTAGAGTCTTCTAGACCTACAACTACAAGAAGATATTGGGAATTTTCTACATCATCTTGTGCCTTATCACTCACATAATTTTCCTCATCTTCCATGGAAACATCAGGTTCCTCCATACAAGAATCATAAGTCTTGTGGTCCTTATCCTTCTTCTTTTTCTTCTTTTCCTTCTTTTGTTTCTTCTCAGACTGGCCAGCCTCATCATCGTCATCATCCCTTCCCTTACGCTTACTCTTCCATAATTCCTTCACACATTCAAATTGCTCCTCTTGTTGCATCACCCGTCAAATTTATTCCTCTTTTTTTCTCCTTTCCATCTGAATCCTTCATTCTTCATTAGCTTTTCATTTTGCTTCATCAGCCAAGACAAGTTGGCATGCTACTTTAATTTTTTCTTTTGCTTTAAGCCAATCGTCTGTTTTCAATTCCATGTTGCCCAAGCATACATAAAGCATTTGATGAGTTTTTATCCACCTTAAGTGCACCCCCAATCAATTCTAGGCTTGGTGCATTGTAGAAATAGATTCCAAGAGAAAATGATGCATACAATGACGATGGATAAGCTACCTCAAAATTTTAGTCAATCAAATATGATTTGTACCTTCCAAATCCATTTTACATAGTTAAATGAGATCTTATCAAAAACCTCAAATGAATCATTTATATCTTATCTTTTCATTTTTCCTCTTTCTTGTTTTTTATGGCAACCTATTTTAGTCTTTATTTTAGAACATTTTATGTGTCCTTCAATGTATTATGCTTTATCTTTCTATTAGATTCTAGATTAAAAGAACCTATAATTGAAAATAGATTAATTCATCTATTTTTATTTTACAGTCCCAAATAGGTGGATTAAATTATTCTATTGTTAAACAAATCTTGTACAATGTAATGTCCCCTTTTCGAAATGAAACCAAGTTGAAACTCAAATGCTCATTGTTCATTTCCCATGGGCCTTGGGGATTTTTCTTTTGGAAAATAGGAGCTAGGTTTGGTTAAAGCTCAGGAAGCCTAGAAATCATCATCATATGGATCATCTTCTCTCGGACTCTATTTTTGTAATGGTTCATCATCTTCAAATCAGAGTATGCATGTATCCTTTGTGATTTTGTTGAAACTAGAGAATTTGTATCGCCATCATCAGAGTCTTCTAGACCTGTAGCTGCAAGAAGATCTTGGGAATTTTTTGCATCATCTTGTACCTTATCACTCATATAATTTTCCTCATCTTCCATGGAAACATCAGGTTCCTCCATATAAGAATCATAAGCCTTGTGGTCCTTATCCTTCTTCTTTATCTTCTTTTCCTTCTTTTGTTCCTTCTCAGATTGACCAACCTCATCATCGTCATCATCCCTGTCCTTACACTTACTCTTCCATAATTCCTTCACACGTTCAAATTTCTCCTCTTGTTGCATCACTCATCAAATTTCTTCCTCTTGATTTCTCCTTTCCATCTAAATCCTTCGTTCTTCATTAGCTTTTTATTTTGCTTCATTAGCCAAGACAAGTTGGCATGCTACTTTAATTGTTTCTTTTTATTTAAGCCAATAATATATTTTCAATTCCATGTTTCCAAGCATACATAAAGCATTTGATGAGTTTTTATCCACCTTAAGTGCATCCCCAATCAATTCTAGGCTTAGTTGGATCTCATTCCGAGCCTAAGCCATGGTTGTAAGACATAGATATGCATCCACATAATCAGGAAACTTGAACAATTTTGGCATGAATAAAAGATTTTCTTTTTCAGTATCATGTAGTTGTTCAAACAACCTAGCAAGAGTAAATAGTGTTGTGACTTTATCCCATGGTAACTCAAGTGAAATACCACCTTCTTCTAGTCGATGGAATAATTCCAAATCCTTAAAGCACACAATTTTTTTTGCAGAATTGGCACTAGGGCTTTTATTTATGAATTCAACTCAAATGCCATTTCCTAATGCCTTCATAAAAGTATGTTGATCCAACTCTAGTTCATCACGCTCAAAATGGAGAACCCCAATGTTGTTTAACAATTCAATGGGTACTTCTTCTCTTCTCTTCTTCAGAAGATACTTTGTTGTCTTAAGAGAATCTAAGGTTGTATTGGGGTTTGTCGATATTAATAAGGTTGTATTGGGGTTTGTTGAGAATCTGTGCTTGCTAAGCATATATATGGCCTACAAATTTTAAGCTCTCATAGTTCTTAGGGTGGACCTCCAAAACCTTTTCAAAATTTGAGAGAGAACTCTTAAGATCTCTCAGCTTCAATTGAACCTGTCCACAAAATCCTGTGGCCTCTGGATTTCCTTGATTGATGCCATGTAGTAGCAACCAGTGGTGTCATAATCACCTTTACTATGATAATATTGTGGAAGATTATAATATGAATGAGATTTCATGAGAGGGTGGTCAGTTGAAACAAGATTGTCTCAGTCAACTGTTCCACAAGAAAATGCTACCGTGTGAAGAAAAAATGGTTTTCTAAATGATTCAATGCCATTGCACAGTGCGGGTATAATTCAAAGGCTCTACGCATCTTTTCCATTCCTTCATAAACACTGCCTTTTTCACTAGCTATGAGAATCCTACAATTAAAAAATCCACAAAACTAACCACATAGATTTTTCCTCATTTCAAATAGCAAAATTGCCAAAAAAATGTGTTTAAAACCTACAAAAATATGCAAATAAAATCACTAATTTTCACGCCAAAAAAAAACATGAGACCATAGCTTGTTTCTTACTATTATGCTTTGATAGATTTTTTCCAAGCATCCATAGCTTGTTTGAAATCACCTGTTTTAGGCTTTTAGCCATAGTAGCAAGGCAGTGAACTGTTTGATAAAATTCTTTGGTAGACATGTATGGAAAATGTGGTAGCATAGACAAGGCAATGAACTTTGGAAAAAATGCCTCAAAGAAATGTGGTCTCATGGTGATGGAATTCCATGACGAATTCCATGAAAAATGAATTATTATGTATTTTCATGGCATTCCATCACCATGAGACCACATTTCTTTGAGGAATTTTTCAACCAGTTCACTGCCTTTTCTATGCTATTGCTTACTATTATGCTTTGATAGATTTTTTCCAAGCATCTACAACTTGTTCAAAAGCACTTGTTTTAGGATTTTAGCCATAGCAACAAGGAAATGAACTGTTTGATAAAATGCTTTAGTAGACAATATGTATGAAAAATGTGGAAGCATAGACAAGGCAGTGAACTATTTGAAAAAATGCCTCAAAGACAAGCAAATGCAATTGGTAGCTGCTCCTAGTTAGTAGTTATGCAATGTGAAGTAATGCTTTGATTTTGAAAGATGTGCAATATAATTTAATTAGAAATGCAGATGATTATGAACAAATAATTGATATAAATTCATAATATACCCCTATATTCCAACCTAAAATACATAAAAAATCCAATCATACACAATATTATCAACAAATAATTGAGACCAGAATTTGAGCACCATATTAAATCTTCTTGTCCATTGATTTCTTCAAATAGATATTACATAAGTTTCCTCATATATGTTTCCATAAATGCCTATGATGATGATATCAAAATTCGGTCTTGGTTTCTCTTTTATAAGAGAAGCAACAAGCTTCAGACTGTTACAAAATATGGCATCTTTTCAAAATTCATGCCTCTTTGTATAAACAAAACAAAACATTAGTTTTTCTTAAAACATAAAAAAGAGAAAGTAGATAACTAATGAAGTCCATAGTACTCATGACACCATAGCCTATTAATCTTCATAAGGCACCTATGATCACTGAAGATATGTTCAAGGTTCTTTCTTCATATTAGTGTATCTGAATCGGCAGTTCTTCCATTGTGACATCCCCAAGGCCTACTGTTTGGGGGGAGGACCCAAATACTTCTACTCCCACTTGTACACTATATAATCATGTGACCATTTGTATTCTTGAATTTTCAATATATTTGCAATGTGAATCTTCCATCAGTTGTTTAGTAATGCCCTACCATCCATGATAAACTTAGAATATCAAGCATCCAACACTATTACTCCATACATGATTAAGCCAAACTTGTCAAGACTCAACTCACCATCCTTTTGTATGTGAGTGATGCACTGTGGAACAATCTGGCCAAATTCATCTTCCATTCATTGAGGTCCTTCAAGTCGTCAACATCTTTCAATAGTTTTGGCACAAACCACTGATTCAGAGTATGAAATGAATCTATTTTTGTTCTGATCTTTTGGTCCTCTCGTTTCATATATTGGAATTCATCTATAACTATTTTGGTGATCTGCTCTGTAGGTTTTAATGCTACAAGAGCCTTAGTACTCCTCTGTAAGATTCTACACAATGTTACCAATGTGTGGTGTATGAGATGCTAGTTCTTAAAAAGGGGATCCGATATGGGTACATGTGTGTTCATTTGATCAATTGCATGTGTCAGTGAGCTGTAGCAATCATACACACTTTCCAACTTATCCACAATTATCTTTATCTTATGCTCGAGGACCTTCTCTAAAAGTTTGCAGATTTGATTATTCACTCCTTCCTTACCCTCATTGTTGGATTTCTTTAACTCTTCAATCTCCTATCTAAGAATGCTCACTTGTTCATTAGAATCACTTTCTATATCAACTAGTGGAGCAGGAGGATGCTGGTATAACATTATTTCGTTGTTTTATGAGGGGCCTGCTCCTTTCAATTGTTCCTTCAACTTCACATTTTCCATGAATAATTTATTGACTTCATCATTTAAAAACTTTTGTTCCTTTTCATACTCCCCCAATTTAGCTTCCATTTTCTTAACTGTAGGTTGGGTGAACATAGTTGAATGCATTGTCATGGTTGCGGCTTCTAGAGGAGATGCATCCTTTAATGTTTTCACCATAGTTGTCCCTTTCATTTTCTACACTACATCTAGTAACTTTGGTTTTTGTGTACTCTTTTGTTTGGCCCAAAATGCCAAGGTTTCAATCTTAGGGTTATACCCTGTGCCACTTACCCCTTCATCTGAGTCAAACTCAACAATTAGCACTGGGTCCTCCTGTGTTCTCACTTGATCAAGTAAAAATATTTTCTTTAATTCCATACTAGGGACAATAAGTATATTACTTTTCAAAATCATCTCTCTAGCCTCTTGTGGGCTAACATCAATATTATCAATCCTTAATTCATTAAAATTTTGGGCTACTATCTGATCATGTTGGGATTCCTCAGCTCCCATCTTATTTATTTCAACCCTCGCTTCAAACTCTCTCATTTTCATCTTAATCCAAAAGTCTTTAAATTTAGGGGTTTTGATAAATTCATCATCTTCCAAGAACTTGTGAGCTGCAACTACCCTGTCATCCTCATGCATTTCTCTATTTTCCCTAACTTGCAGAAATCCTTCATGCAATGCTTTCTCAAGACATGAGGCAAAATCATATTCAATTTTTGTCTCAGGGTTTTAGATCCTCATAGCCATCATCATTAAACTAACTGGAATTCGCTCTTCTGCATCTATCCCAAGTACTTGATAAAGAGAAAAGTAGGTTTTCTTGAAATAGAATTGGAAATTTAAGACATCAAATGGTTCAGCAGCAGAATGGGATATAGGAATCACCCTATTGTTCACACCCCTTTTCATGTAAATGAGGAATTCATCAGTTCTATGGGCTTTCCTCAATCTAGTGTATTCTTCTTTACTTCTTTGCACATCAATTTTAGTCAAGGCCTGTTTGTTTAGGTCAAAACATTCAATCTTGGCCACTTTAGTCAACACAACTAATGGTGAACCATCTGGAAATCTCATAGACTTGGTAGCAAGATGATAACTCTGAGCCAATACTCTAATGAACTGTACATCTATAAAAACATTCGAGACAATTAACTTGGCCAAATCTAATTCCCATGGATTTGACACTAGAAGCTTGCCCTCCCTTTTGTCATAAAAGTACCCAAACATTTCCCACCTGGAGATAGGGATAAGGGAATATCTACAACTGTGAGCCACATCATTAAAAACTTTCTTAAATTCTCTTTCAATTGATTCGGGGAGTATATCCATGATAGACTGTTGTAAGGACCTCTTTTTAACCTTAGATTCTTCCTTTTTAGTTTCATGTTCTTTCTTCTTGGGCGGCATGATGTTTAACTATCTTACTTCTCCTATACTTCTAAAATGCAGAATTCCAAAAACTCTTGTACTTGTAAAACTTAATTCATAGTTTAACTATCTTACTTCTCCTATACTTCTGAAATGCAAAATTCTAAACAATCTTGTACTCGTAAAACTTAATTCACAAGAGTTCTATACACTTACCTAGGTTACGATGGTTGCAGAGCTTAACCTCCTTGAACTCTTAGCTCCCCGCATGACAACTTTTGCAAATGAGTGCAAAGAGAATGTTGAATTCTTGGTTTAATGGCTTCTAAGCTCAGTCATGTGAACATTAATATCAACCTTATGCCAAATATTTTTCTCGTAGTTCAAGTTTGAACATGCACCATTAATTTAAAAAGATCAAACAATTGATTTTATTTGTGCATTTAATACCACTTTATCACCACCACTTTCTATAACTGCCACGAGATAGAGGGGTATGAATGGCTATACTGCATGCTTCTTTGCATTTCACTGCGGGGTAGCGGGATCCTTACCTCTATACTGCAAGCTTGACTTGTTTAACCCATGGTATTGTGGTTTGCATTAACAGTCACATATGGCTTACCGCCCTACTGCATGCCTTTATGATCTTCCTCGCGAGATGGCAGGTTATTCCCTGCTATACAACACCCTTGATTTTTCCTTCTTGCAGTATGGCGGTTTATGATGTATTTAAATTCTCTCATACCGCCCAACCACGTCCTCATCATAATAATTTTGTGGTATGGCGGTAAATATCTTCATGTTGTTTGTTACACACTGCCAGCCTGCCAAGGGTTCAGATTACTGCTGAGGGATTGCAGTAACAAAATGTTAAGGGATTTGGAATATTTTTAGTTGGACATGTTTTTACTTAAGTATATATGATAAATTTTTGGATTTGTATAGGTCTTTCAATGTCATTTAGACCTAAAAAATTTATATGTTCAGTAAAAAATAAAAAGTAAGGGTCAAGGCTCGAGTCATGAAGCTCAAGGTTAATTGTGATGATGAAACTAGGAAAATTTTTAAGGTTCTAACACACCTCATGATGAACTAGACTATGTTTTTCCTTCATCCTACTTGTGTTATGTTTTTATGAGTTCTTCTCTTGTGAATATATCCCTAAGGAAAATTTTCCTGATACCTGTAATTGTAAACATCTTCTTGGTTTTTTACTGCAAATTCTTTTTAATCTGTAAACTGAATTTTATTTTAAGTTTCCATTTGCAGTTATCAACGGATTGGAAAGTCAACAGTTATCAACTTATGAAATCAATAAAGTTTTATTGATTCAAGTTGTTGATTTATACATTATTGTTTATTTGGACTTCAAGAAATGAAGACAAGGACTATAAGGCACAAATTAGATGATAGTGATCATAATGTTGAAATTCCAGTGAGAGAATATGAGTGCACGCGTACTAAAAAAGTGGCCAAGAATAGTGAATATTTTTTTAGTCTTGGTTTGAAAAGGTAAGTTGTAAATCCACTAAGTAGTATATTATTTTTTTAATAGTGTTTAAGGAAATTTTATAGGCAATATCTTTATGTATATAAGACATAATATCATTTTTTTTTTGTTTTATAGGCAAAAAAAAGAGTGCAAAGAAAATGTGGAGAAAAGACAAAAGGAAAGAAAATATACGGTGTTGCCATCTCGTAGAAGCCAACGCTTTTATGATTCAACAAATGCAATTTGTGAAAACGATAGTTGTTATTATGCACAACCTGGTATAGCACATGGTGATGTTGTTGGAAGACTAAAATCACTAAGAGGGGGGGTGAATCAGTGATTTATGAAAGTCACAATTTTTTAAAAATAGGAATCTATGTTTTCTTTTGAACAAAGAGGACAAATGATAGTATGTGAAGCAAACTTGACTTTTAAATCAAAACACCAAATGACAGTTCAAAGAAAAAATTTGACTTGTGCATGAACAGTATTGTATTTGCATGAACCATGAATTAAACAAGAAACATTAATAGAGGTGAAACTTAACACTTTCACATGTATCAGAGCTCACATTAAATTAGAACCTTTTATGCATGAAACCTGATATATACATTGGCAGATATGAAAGATTGATGATTAATAACCATTCAATGTATTTGGTGACATATTAAAATCAGACAAATAAGAAAAAAAATCACACACATAAAACCATCTCATAACACATAATATGTCCTGAGTGGAAAACCCTCTTGGGGAATAAAAACCACTTGAAAAATATTTCTCATTATTCACTTAGAGCACCAACTCTTTAAAGTACAGGAGCACCAACTCCATAAAGTTCAGGAGCACCAACTCCACAAAATTCAGAAGCACCAACTTCATAAGATACAGGAGCACCAACTCCTTTACAATGCAAAACAATACAATATTCTATAAGAACCCTAGAAGTGCAAATTGCAATCCTAGAATTTCAATAGAAGACCATAAAATATTTTCTATAAGCACATTGGAGAATGTTGTATGAAAATGACAACATCTTCTAGAATGATAATCAGTTTTCAATATGAAACAATCTCTACACAAAGTCTTTAAAGAATAGTCATGAAATCTCTTTTCATACTTCTCGGGAGTAACTAAAACAGAAAAAACTAATAGTTATCTTTTATAGCCACTGGCTTCAAATGCAGTTTTTAAAACTATAAAGCCAAAAACCATCTGGATTAGGGTTGTAGAAACCCTAAACAAATTAACTGAAGTCTCATATATATATTCCTTGCAAAACCAAACGAGAAATTCCATAAATTCATCTTTTAAAGACACTGCAAGGCAGTTTGTGTAACTCAAACCAACTTGAGTTAGGGTTTAAATTGAAAACCCTAAATAATCCTCCTTCAAAGTAAACCCTTTCAACAAATATCACCACATTGAAGCTATTTAGTTACAATCAAGTATTTTCATCTAGAAACCCTAACAGGTTTAAACATAATCAACAAAAAATCTTATCAATAGCACTTTCCAAATTAATTTTATTCATTGAAAACCTGCTTAATCAAATCCCGTAAGTAATAGAAATGATTTACTTGTTTATGGTGAAAAACCAACTAGAAAGAATACCTTAAAAACCTTTCAGATGGTTTCATAACCGTCCAGCTGATAGTTGCCAACCATTCACTGTCATTTCCTTGACCAACATCCATAGTCCATTAAACTCATGTCATTCCATACGCCTGATAATTCTCATCCTAGCTCATACAGTGAGCTAATTTTCATAACCACAACATGTCAACTGAAGAAAATCAAATAATTTGCAACCCACAAAATACCACGACGGCTAGGGTTACAAACCCTATTCAAACATAATGAAATGGTTTTTACAAAACATCATAATCATTAAAATCTAAGCTCAATAATAATTGATAATCTTTTGAAGTTCATCGCTTTCAAGATTAACAATCATTGATAAACATTTGAAATCCACGTGAGTATATTCTGTCAAGAATATCCTTTGCCAAAAATGCCAACACCAATAATGCCTAATATCAAAACCAAATGATAGTATCAATAATTTCGATCACCTTCCATTATCAAGTGACTTTTTGAGAAAGTCATTTTCTTTGTTAAACCATGGTCAATAATCAAAAACCTCAAATGTCGATTACCTACCACATGTTAAATATGCCAAATGACAAATCAAACCTTATTCCAAATGATATGACCTTTGAAGCCTTTAGAATTAGGTCATAGAGAATAATAATGTCGTCGATGGGGTTTTAATCCCATTAACATTGTTGACAAATATATGTCAAGCACATATAAATGATTGCATTAAAAATAAATACAATGTGCCCATAACACAAGAATATTCCAAGAATTAGTCAACCTGTATTGAATGTTGTCCCTGAGTATATCAAGTGAAACAAATAATGTTGTGAAATTTGGAATGTTGAATTATGAATAACCATCCAATATGTTCAAAACCACTTCTTTTTTATATCACCATATTCACATTGTGACTTTAATGATCAAGTCAAAACATCATGAATGCCTTAAAACAATACAATAGTGCAATAACTTAAGATTGACAATGCACTAATATATCATTCAAAGACAACCTGAATATACTTGTGGCAAACACTATGACATGTAGTCTTTGAGGAATCAAACTACTGAAACACAAGTAATAAACATTGTCAGCCTCAACAAATGTATATATATCAAAGATTTGAATCAAAGACTTGTAACTGTAACATGTAACTGCAAATCATCCATATGAGAAATCAATGTGAATTCCAAAGCACTACATAATAAATTTTGACATCAAGGACAACCCACAAAACAAATGAAAGCCAACAGATGTGCAACCTAGTATAGCACATGGTGATGTGTAACCTGATATAGAACATGGTGATGTGCAACATTGTGGTGATCTCTTAGGACTAAGTCTAAGAGAGATTGTTGAAAAACATCAGGGCAAAGGAACAATAGGTCTGTAGATGCTTTTTTCAACATTAAAGGATGCATTTAATGATGTGGAATATACAGAGACTAGTACTAATCTACCTACTCATGCCACACTTGATGTGGCCAAGGAGCATGAAGTTCCGGTTAATGAAATTCATGAAGAGAGACCACTTGCATTTGTTGTGCTTTAGAGTGCACCTGTTGCATCTAGAAATTTTGATGGAACTAGTGGATTAGCCAAAAATACTAGTAGTGGTAATTTAATAGAAGATGTGGATGCTTTTGTCAAAAGACAAAGATTGAGTCAAGATTTGCACAGATCTATAGAGAGGAATGCAAAAGAAATAAAATTAGAAGGCAAGAATCCATTCTTGCTTGAGGTATTGAGAGATGGTGAGCCCATTGGGCAAAATGCTACAAAGTGGACCACCAAGTTCGGTGTAAGATGTAGGGACCATTTGGATATTTTCAAATCAAATTTTGCAAAGCAAGATCCACGAGCTGTGGAAAACGTTATGCAAAAAATGGAAAACGCTTTTGAGACTACTGGTGGAAAAATATCTAGAAAATATTACAAGAAAAGGATGAGAATTTTGATGAACAATTATAGATACAGTTGCAGAAAAAACAATCATGTTGGGAAAAGAGAGGTTTGACTCCAGTCTATCTCCCAAAGAGTGGGAGGCATTGAGAGAAAGTATGCATTTCGAAGAATATTTGGAAAAGAGTAACAAAGGTAAGAGAGCAAGAGATAATGTGAGGGATGAATGTTCATTTGGCCGAGGTAGATTGCATGCCAAAATGGACAAATTTGCAGTAAGTGTATGAATTTTTAGTTCAATTTACATTGTGTTATTTATTTCAATTTTTTATTGAATTGACTATATGTTGAAATTGACATTGTATTTTAGGTGGAAAACAATAACAGAGAAGCAGATGAAGAAGATATTGTCACTTATATGGCAACACTAGATGCTAGTAAATCTAAGAGTAGGATGAAGTTGAAATCTAGTTCGTTAACAGAGATTTTACAACCATCTATTCAATGCCCAGTACGAGCCTCTGTAGATCATTTCAAATCAAATGAACTAGGGTACCAAAAGGTAATGAATTGCATATTCAATCTCAATCAACAAGTTATGCAGTTCGTTGAATCCATTAGCCCTATAGCTTCTGCATGGAATGAGCATAAATCCATGGATTCAATGAGGTAAGAAGCTCTATTGATATCATTTCTTCTTGTTTGGTAGTTCTATATACAAATGCCTCGTAATATGTAGATTATTGAAATATGAGCATAGGAGAATCCAACCAAGTTTCTTTATTATTGGAGTGATCCAAAAAATGTTCTTTTGGAAAAATTTATAGTTTGCATTCTTTACTTGACCATTGAATGCTTTGTATATTTTTTTGCACGATGGTTAAACCACATGCAGAGCAATTTTATCAAAGCAATAGGAAAACAAAACACCTTCATGGTGTCAACAAAGTTGTCGATATTGATAGTGATGAAGTGGACAAGAATGCACAGCATAGGCATCTTAGTTGTCCTAAAGTTGAGGTAATTAATATAATAGTTGTGAGTTATTTGTCCCAATTTTTTGTCATTCTTCATGCTTAAAATGTTCTTTTGCACAAAAATTTATAGCTTTTGCATTCTTTACTTGACTTACATTATTTTTTGCATGATGATTAAACCACATGATGCAGAGAAATTATATGAAAGAAAGACAAAAAGAAAAAGACTCTGTAAATAGAACTATATGCAAAGTTGTACAAATTAATGTCTACAAATGAAGTTGATAGTGGTAATGATGATGAACTCGATGAGCATTCACATGATATTCATAGTGGTAGTCGTGTTGAACTCAAGGTGAGTGCTATGAAACCACATGCAAGTAAGTACTATTCAAGTAGTATTCAAGTAATTAATGGTTGTTTTATTATGTAAATAAGGGGTAATCATTACCTATTTGATAGAAGTTGGTTAGAATAGTAGTGAAGTGTAATTAGCTAGTATACATAGATTATGGAATCAAGGGAGAACATATAACTTACATATGGAAGCTTAGAGCTTAGTTGTAATAAAGTGTTTTATAAAAGCACATACAAAAACTGATTTGTTCCAAGACATAAAACATTACATACAGCTGTAAAGAATAATAATATTGTGTTTTATATCTCAATATAATGTGTATTTTTATTTTTTTTGCAGACATTTATTAAACTCCAAGAAGGGGATATAGTTGGGGTGTTGGATCCACATGATGGTGTTGTTGCAGGCATTGGGCGGATTCACTCACTATCTATTGTACATGGAGTAAAATTCAAAGGAATAAGAGATGAAAATGTAAGTATTTTACTAGTCTCAAGTAACATACCCCTTCCTCATCCAGACAAAATAGATGGAGCTATCCATCTGAAAGAGAAAGAAGGGACCTTCACATGGTGGTCACTAAAATATTTGAAAGTGTTAGTCGTAAGTGCATAAGAGAAAAAGAAGGGTTAGCAGTAGTAGAGTGTGGAGAGTGAAGTTGCAGATAGAGAATGTATTGAGCCTAAATAAGTTGAACCCAAACAAAAACCAAAAAATATGATTTGGGTGTATATTCTATGAGTAGAATAGAGAATGTTCTATCTTACTGCACTTGTAATATATAAACCCCTGGATTATGTTTTTCTCTTTTTGTTTGGGTTCTTTTCAAATTGGTGCATTATAGAAGAGGGGATATGTAGTTGTGTAAGCAATAGACGCAGAGAATAGGGGTGCAGAAAAAATAAGTAAATACAAAGCAAATAAAGAGGTGTAGAGAAGAGGAAAAGTTGTAGAGAGTGCAACATACATGTATGTGCAGTTGCAAATAAGTTGCAACATAGAGTTGTCATCAAAATTGTAATAACTTACATAACCAAAAAAAGGCATTGTAACTCAGTTTTCTCAATCACAACACTAAGAAACACACTTTGTAACAATACATTTTTCAAAGTAAATACACATTTATGTCTTGTATCTGTTGTAAGAACACATTTTCTCAATAAAATTTCAGTATTTTTCCTTCTTAATAGTCATTCCATTATGTGCAAATGAATGATTAATTCTATTTTTCTGTGATTTTATATGTTTAAACCTCAATTAAAGCATTGTCTCATTTCCAACACTTATAGAAAGAAATCAATGAACAAAAATAATTAAATAAGCTACCAATTGACTAAATATACTACCAACTGATAGAAATCAGTGAATAAATATGACTAAATATAATGATTATGCAATTAATAAACAATGTATCAATATACCTACCAATTGACAGAAATCAGTGAACAAAAACAATTAAATAAACTACCAAATTGATCAAAATGATGATTAAAATTAATGACTAAATACACTACCAATGGACTGAAGTCAGTGAATAAAAATGACTAAATAAGTGACCAGTTAACATCAATCAATGACTAAATTAACGACAAAATATACTAGTGAATAAAAAAATGATCGAATAAGTGACCAATTTAAAACAATCAATAACTAAATTAACGGCAAAATTACACACTACCAATTCAATCAAATTAACGACTACATCAATGACCAAATCGATCAATCAGATGACTAAATCAATGACCAAATCAATCAGTCGGGCAACTAAATTAATGACCAAATCGATCAACCGAATGACTAAAATGGTTTAGTCATCAATTCAGTCATGTTATAAATGACTGGCAATAAACTACTATTGGTCACGCAACCATGTTTAGTCATTTCTAAGTAGTTTTTAGTAGTTTTTTCAGTCATATATTGTTATTTTTGTACTAGTGCATGAAGTAGATTGAAAATAAAAGATTTTTTTTTACAAGTCTAACACATGTATCAACAATTTCTAATCATTACTAAGGGAAAGGAATTGCCTTTTATGGAGGATGACATCACACTTGGTACAAATGAATAGGTAGGATTCATCCATCACCAACGGTTTAAATTTTACAAGAATTAATTCTTTTGAGAAGTGAAGGTCCCAATAAACCTTCTTCATTTATCTCTAGAAAATTGTAAATCTTCATCATCCATTTTAACTAACTGAAAAATATAATAATGGCAGTTCCACATGTGATTGAAGCATCCAATAGTAAGGTATCTTTGTATGTGGCTATAAACATGTGGCATAATGTTTTGAAATATAATTTTATTGAACATTTATGCTAGGAAAGAAAGTACAAGTTCATATGCTTTTCTTTCATAATGTATGCTCTTGAGGTGATTTTTTCATGACTATAGTTAAATCTTACATGGATGGTACCATTGCATTGCATGCTTTGAAATCATTATCTCCATTCTAAAACCCTACAAAAATATAAAGAAATCTAGTAGATTTAATTTTAAAACCGAATAAATTAATTTTTAGAAATATCATTGTATTTCAAATAAATCACAAGGTTTCAAGAGGCATTTGTAATCTTTTCAACATTTTTGAAGACCTTAGAATTCTATTTTCTTTTTATAAATTTTGCAAACCCTAAGAATCGTTGATGTTTTATTATGATTATGAATTGTTAGATATTTTGAAAACTTTGGAACTTTGTTAGCATTTTGAAACAATTTCATGAACTTACAAACTTTCCAACAATTTCTCTAAAGATTATTATCATATTTTATGAACATTTTGAAACCTTTTTCAATATTTTGGTAATTTTACGAATTTATAAACCATCAACATAAAAAAAATTCACCCTTCAAAAAATTCAGCTTGAATTAAACTTTTTTAGTGATTTTAGAGGTTTGCCAACCTTGAGAATCTCTAAAACTTTATTCATCAACAAATTTAAGAGTTATGAAACCTTTGAATGTCAACATGCATAGAATTGTCATTGTTTTGGGGAGTTTCTAAACTTTTAAACTTTCCAATTATTTGTATATTTAGCATTTCAATGTCCCTTATTTTTCCAAAATTCTACTAATATTGAATTCTTTGTCGATTTGCATTATAATCACATTTGTGGTAAAATTACATAGACCGAGACTTTGGAAGGCTTGTAAAAGGTATGTCTAGTTGTTAGGTTAAACTCCACAACAATTGAATTGTAAAATCAAAAAATAACTTTTGTAGAATTTTGATGGATTTCTAGACTTTATGAGGTTTATATATAAGTGCATAAGTTTAGTACTTTGTGAAAAATCCATAATTCTGCATAAGTCTTTGAATTCAAAATTGTACTGGAAGACAATTGACCCAAACTATTTGCAAATGATTTCACCTTTCAAACACATGAATACTAACAATTATTTAGCTTTAAAGTACATTCCCTAAGACCAAGGCAAAGAAAATAAAACCTATGAGAAAAAAATTAAACTTAAGCGAAAGAAAAAAAATGAGAGGTCCATATTTTTCTAAAAGTAAAATGAGGTGTGTGTGCACAAGGCACAACAACTCCAACATCCAAATTTGGGGTTAGTGGAAAGCGCTTGTAGTATTCTCTCTCATTTTTTCCTTTCAAGTTTAGTTTAGCATAATATCATATATACTTGATATGAAGGTATAAGTTTGTATTGAGTTGGTGATGATTTATTTAGTTGAATATGTTGTATGATAATGATGAAGTAGTTTGAATTTCTATCTTATTTTAGGTCCATATCTCAGTGTATATCTAATATTATTTTATTACTTGAGGAGGAATAATTTCATGATTATGAATTATCACTTGACTTGAAAAATAAGTTGAATTTTATATCATTGTAAATAAAAAATAAGGTATATATGCATGTTATAAAAAGGAGAAATTATATTTTTGTTAGTTAAGTTTTATTAAATGAAAGATGGTTAGCATAGTGATTTAAATTATGTAATCAATGGTTTCTTTAATTCATTCATTACTCATTTAGTCAAAAATAACTATTATACATTTTTAGATTTTGTTATTTATAAGATACAATGTTACAAAGCTTGTAGATGTATAATCTTAAATTATATAATTGACAATTTCAACATTAAACAATACATTAGAAAATATATTTTACTTTAGAAAATATACAATAAGCTAAAATCTTTGACAAAAAAAAACTTTAGCATGTTCCCTTCCAAAATTGTAAACCTGTGTTCATTTGAACATGTGTCTTTTTATTTACAACCTAAGAGGCTTGTGATAGTTTGACTCTCCATGTCACATGTGATCTACACACTTAAATCAAAAAAATCATCACATTGAATAAGATAAAATTAAATATAAATTTAAATCTAGAATTATATACATTGGATGAAATCAAAGTATTCATACATTTTTAATCACTAGCTAACCTTTGAACACACACTTATATTCAAACTCCTATTATTCAATGCTTATAATTCATTACCTTAAAAGTTAGAATTTACAATCCTAGTTTAAGTCACTCACACAAGTCTTTATTTTAGATCAAATGCACAATCAAATTTAAATAGAGAACTTGAGTTAGATTGAATATTTATTTTATAGGCTATTAAATACAACATAGTAAATTTTAATGTTCCATGACTTTGGTTGTTCTTAGGCCTTCCTAGTTGTTGGAGTTAGTATTACATCATTAGTGTGTAGTTTAGATTAGATTAAATAAATAAATTAGAATGTTAGTTGATAAATAAATTAGTTGTGGGGAGAGGTAATTTAGTTTGATTTTATGGGAAAATGGAAGGCTTTATAAGCTATTGTAAATCATTTTAAAATCATCCAAAAATCAAAATATATTATTTCTTTCATAGTTTAGTGTCATAGTGGTTTGATCTAGTTTAAACAGGGTCAGGGATAAGTTTAGGGATATGTTACAGTTAGGGTTCAATTAGGGCTAGATTAGGGTTAGGACTAAGGTTAGGTTAGGGTTAAGATTAAGGTCAAATTAGGGTTAAGGTTCAATAGGTTAGGGTTAGGTTCAATCAGGGTTAATGATTAACTAGGGTTATGGTTAAGGTTCAGTTAAGGCTACCGTTGGAATTAGGGTTGTCATTAAAATTAGTGTTAGTGTTATAATTATGATTTTGAATAGGATATAATTAGGGTTAGGGCTAGAATTAGAAGTAGGGTTATAGTTAGGGTTGGGGTTAGAGTTAGGATAAGGAATAGGGTTAGAATTAGGGTTATGGTTGGGGTTAGGGTTAGGGTTAGGATAAGAATTAGGTTAGAATTAGGGTTAGGGTTGGGGTTAGGGTTAGGTTTAGGGTTCAAGTTCAACTAGGTTTAGGATTAAGGTTAAGTTAGGGATAGTCTTTGGTTAGGGTTAGGGTTCAATTAGGGTTAGCACTAGGGTTCAATTAAGGTTAGGGTTAAGGTCATGATTATAGGATACAAAATTGGGTCAAGGTTAAGGTTAGGATTAGAATTACAATTCAAATAGGGTTAGATTTAGGTTTCAATTAGTGATAGTGTTAAGGTTAGGTTAGGGTTCCAATAGGGTTAGTGCTAAGGTTATGTTAGGGTTAGGGTTCAAATAGGGTTAGAGTTTAATTAGGGGTAAAATTAGAATTAGGGTTATAGTTAGGGTTACGTTTAGAATTAGGACAAAGATTAGGGTTAGAATCAAGGTTAGGGTTATGGTTGGGGTTGGGGTTGCGGTTGGGGTTAGGGTTGGGGTTAAGGGTAGGGCTAGGTTTCAATTAGGATTAGGGTTTAATTAAGGTTTTAGTTATGTTATCACTCTGAAGTTGCACCCTTGTTGAAACTGATGTTCAACACCTCAGTGTAACATGGGAAGACCTCTAAAGATGTGGGTCACTTGTAGACATAGGTCAATCTCCGGAGAAGGCCGGCTTCCTTTGTGTTATCACCTAAAGTACTAATCTTTGTGAGGTAAAGGGAGAAGGAATACATAAATTAGAAACTACTCCTATGGTGATACACCTAACTGATAAGAGCAATGGAATACTTAGGTTGCACTTGAATACTGATGATGGACATGGGACTGCACAACAAGATTATGTAGATTATGCATACAAACAGGTTTGACATGCACACACTTTCAAGAAGGAAAAGTAGATTTTCACAAATTAAAAGCTCATGTGCAATTGAGTAAACACAGTTTATAACCTACATGATACTACTTTTACAAAGAAAGGCATGCTAACATGAAACAAAGCTATAAGGAAAAGAAATATTTCACTAAGTAGCTTGATGAATCACTTAAAAATGCACAATACTTCACAAGAACCAGAAGGCAAAAATGAACCATCAATGGTAACCAAGGTAAATTTTATCTAACATGCTCCAAAACGAGTTACAAAAGTTTGCTAATCTGAGAGAGGACTGCAAAAGTCACAAACTTCAAAAAAGAAATCTAGAGAACTCCCCCCGAACTCCTTTACAAAGAGGCAAAAATGCCCTATATACTAAAATGTGTCAGCCCCTAGGGCTTACAAAAATATTAGCCTCCAGAAGGATCTGCCTTTAGATCTTTTCAAGGAAGTTAATGATGCGTCCCTACTGTCCATGTCGGTGAAGAGCTTCTCCAGGAATGGCCTCCTTGATCTTTTACAATGCCCGCATTAACTTTTGGTCCTCGTGTCCACCTTCAAACCTCCCTGCCGAGCTGCTTTGAATCCTCTTGAGCTTAGAGCAGATCCACGTCGCTCATTCTGTTGATCTTCTTCATAGGGGGGTCAAACAGTCAAACGACTAACGGTGCGTCCTAAGCTCCCTCCAATTGGTCAAACTCGAGCCACGTAGATTTTCAGACGGTCAGAGGTCCTTCAGACAGAATCGAATGTCAATGAGACACTAATCATGTCTTCCCAATGCAATTATGCTCTTCAGTTGTTATCGGCATAGCTCACAACCGTCAGAAAGAGTTCATAGCGAGCCCAAAAGTCATATCGACATCCATAGTGGCCATCACCTAGACCATCAACAAGACATTTCGCTTTTAGGAAGACCTCATGGTGAGCCTTCTTGTTTTGGCAAGAGCCCATCCAGTTGAGAAGACACTTCCCGGTCGGCAAGACCTTTTGCCGAACTCTCATCTTGTCGTCGAGACCTCCTTTTGCCGGCCAGACCTCATGCCGAAGTCAACTCCACGGCCAGGAGTCTTACCGATTCCAAATGTCCATTCGGTGAGACCCTATTGGGTCAGCAAGACCCCACGCCAAAGGCATTCTGCTTTCCCTGAGCTTTGATCATCTTTCGATGAGACTACCATGTTTTGGAAAGACCTCTCGCCGAGCTCAGAACACTACGCCGACACCACCTTCCTTTCGCAAGACCCCATCAGGTCGGCGAGACAATTTTCCGAAGCCATCTTGTTTCGATGATGCGGCTTCCTCTCTTGTCGGGGAGACCTCCTTTTGTTGGCCAGACCTCACGCTGAGCTTGTTTCCTTCGCTGAGATTGCTTCACTTCGGCAAGACCTCACCTCGATGGTGAGACCTTACAGCGAAGCCCCCATACCGTCGCCGAGACCTCAAGCAATTAGTAGGACATCACTCTGACGGCCAGATGCTACATCGATGTCATCTATGTCGGGGAGACCCTTCGTTATCGGTGAGACCTCTTGCCAAAGGAAAAACACATATCAAGACCCCTCCATTATTGGCAGGACCTCATACTTTCGCTGAGACATCATGGCGACTCTACTTTCCTTTGCCCCGAGCTCACCTACTTCGGCAAGACCCTTTTGGGTCGGCAAGACTTCTTAGCGAGGCCCTTCTTTTCCTCGCAATGACATCTCACTTCGCCGAGACCTTCATTAGTCGTCGAGACCTCACCCCGAGTTCAACATCTCACCGAGGGCTCCATTCTTTCAGCGGGACTTTTCCCATTCGGCCAGACTTCATGCCGAGGCCTTCATCTCCTGGCAAGCTCATACCTTCATTCAGGGAGACCACCAACGGTCAGCGAGACCTCTCGCTGAGCTCCTCTCCTGTCGCCAAGACCCTTGCTAGTCACCGAGACATCCCAGCGAGAGCCCCAACTTTTGCCGAGACCCCTTGCATTGGTAAGTGAGGCCTCCCTTCCTCAGCAAGACCTCTTAGAGATGAAAATGTCTAACCGAATGAGACATTTCAAAATTAATAGAACCCCTGCTAGTCAGCAAGACAACTGGAAGGTCTTGCTGAATTTCTCCTTAGAGGAACTTTATGCCAAACTTGACTGAGGCAGACTCTGAACTAAGCTCCTTGAGAAATGCATCAGGGGTATGATTTAATCATGCACAACAATGTCTCCACTTGGCCTTTATGAACACCTGAAACATAATTTGGTCCTGCCTAGTTGAGCCCGTAGGTGAAAATTAGGTAACAAGTTCAATTAGGGCTATGGTTTAATTAGGGTTAGGGTTCAATTAGGGTTAGGGTTCAATTAGGATTAGGTTTAGGGTTCAAGTTCATTTAGGTTTAGGCTTACGATTCAATCATGATTTGAGTTAGGGTTCAATTAAGCTTCAATGAGGCTTAGGCTTAGGGTTCAATTAGGGTAAGGGTTAGTGTTAGTGTTAGTTTTAGGGTTTAATTAGGCTTTAGATTCAATTAGGGTTTAGAGTTAGGGTTAGGATTCAATTAAGGATCAAGGTTAACATTAGGGTTAGGTATGTTTAGAGTTCACTTAAGGTTAGGGTTCAATTAGGATTATGGTTCAACTAGGGCTAAGGTTACAACTTAATTAGGGTTGGGGTTCAATTAGGGTTAGGTATAAGGTTTAATTAGGGTTAGGGTTTAATCAGTTAAGATTAGGGATACGTAAGGATTAGGGTTACAATTGTATGATAATTTAGGTTAGGTTTAGCATTAGTATTAGGTTAGGAGTAGAATTAGGGTTATAATTCAATTAAGACTTGGATTAGGGTTCAATTAAGATTTAATTAGGCTTAGGCTTATGGTTTAATTAGAGTAAGGGTAAGTTTTAGTGTTAATGTTAGAGTTCAATTGGCTTTATATTCAATTAGGGTTAAGGCTTATGATTAGAATTCAATTAGGATTACGATTAGGATTAGGGTGCAATTAGGGTTAGTGTTTAATTAGGGTTAGGGATAGAGTTCAATTAGGGTTAATATTCACTTAGGTTAGGTTTATGTTTAGGGTTCAACTGGGGTTATGGTTAGGTTTTAATTAGGGTTAAGGTTACAGTTAGGATTCAATTAGGGTTAGGATTAGAGTTCAATTAGTGTTAGTGTTCACTTAGAGTTAGGGTTAGGGTTCAACTAGAGATAGGATTAGAGTTAGGGTTCAATAAAGATTAGGTTTATGGTTCTATTATAGATAGGGTTCAATTATGGATAAGGTGTAATTAGGGTTAAAATTTAGCTTAGGGTTCAAAAAGGGTTGATATTGAACTATGGTTATATATAGGGTTCAATTAGGGTAATTGTTAGGTTAGGGCTAGGATTTATTTAGGGTTACATATACGGTTCAATTGTGGTTAGTGTTAGGGTTGGGTTATTAATGTCTTATTATAATTAGGGTTCTCAGGTAATGCTTGGGGTTACAATTATGATTAGGGTTAGTGTTAGGATGAAGGTTATAGTTTGGGTTAGAATTAGCATTTGTATCAAGGTTAGCTCTAAGGTTAAAAATTATGATTATAATTCTATATCTAACCCTAATTTTAAGACTAATAGTAATTCTAATTATAACCTTAACCCAAACCCTAATTATAACCCTAACCTTAACCCTAACCCTAATCTTTATCCTAATTCATTTAATGTTTTACATGTTGCATTGTGAATGCTACTAGCATATATATATATATATATATATATATATATTATTTATTTATTTATTTATGTATATATATATATATTTATGTATGTATATATATATATGTATATACATACATAAAAATATATATACATATATATATACATACATAAATATATATCTATATATATATATATATATATGTCTAAGTATGCATGTATATAAATGTATGTATATGTATGTATGTATGTATGTATATGTATGTATGTATGTATCTATATGTATATATACATACAAATATATACATATATACATATATATAATATGTCGAGAGATATCCTTATCGAGGTGCCTATTGAACTTTTATGTGAGAAATTGATTAAAAATAGGTACCTCAAGAAGGATATATCTCAACATATTTTATATATATTATTAAATATATATGCTAGTTGATATTTTTCTATCATAGTGGTTTGATCTTGTTTTCTTCATGTTGACTCTACCATTTATTTACTATTAAACTACTATAAGAAAGGGGTGTTGGGATTTGGGTTGTTATGTAAACTATAGATTAAAATATAAAATATTACAAAAATACATTAAAGGGGATAAAAAATTATTTGTTTAGGTACAATTTCATCCTCCACTTATAAGTTGGAATTATCCATGTTTTGAAGGCAACTTATTACCATCCATACGTGTTTCTATAATTTTTTATATGAACTAGGGATGTTGGTGTAATTAAATATTTGATTACACATTAACTTTGCTTAGGTCCTAATTAAGTTATATTTTTACGGTTTCTATCTTTGCTCTTATAAAAGAAATTTATCACATGTAATTTCATTATTCCCAATACATTATTTGCATCCTTATTGTGCAAATTTCTCTTACATGTCTTGTTTCTCATTGTAGAAGGCTAATCACAGATTTTGTAGGTGATCATGGTCTCTTGAGTCCATTGTTGACTCTTAAATGGTATCAAAGCTCTAAATTTACAATCCCCTTCTCAAATCTGAGAGAAATTCAACCAAGAGCTTTTGTTTGATGTATTTTGAGGTAAAATAGGGATCATAGTTATATCTAAAAGTCATAAAATCCTTAGGAACACCTCTCCATTTATCAAGATCAGAGCTGGGAAGATCAAGATATATTTTTTTTAGGTATCAAAATCCCTCCACAATTTTTTGTACAATCATATGAATCAGTATGGATCTACATACATGCTCTTCATTAATTCTATATGTATAGGGTTATAAAAATTCTCTATTTTTTAAGATTTTACAAAAAAAGGAGGCACTTTTGAAAGCATTGGGTGCACGGTACCTTGCACTACTAGATCTGGCCAATTCTCTCACTGATTTTTTCTCACTAGTAGCCACAACATATTTTGATAGAGAAAACATATTCACAGGTCGAAATTGGAATCGGTGAGATATTTTGATAGACACAACATATTTTATATATTGATGTCATCATGACATCAATGTGACATTCTTTTTTTTTCCCTTGGTCATGACCTTCCTCTAATGGAGTTTCCATTTTTGGTGCTCAACTTTAGAGGCTTTTTGCTACTCATTTTGAGCATTTTTTTTTAAATGGGCTAATTTTTTGTGAGATTTTTAATGGTGCAGACAATTCTTCTTTTTGGTGTCTATTTTTTTTATAAATTGCATATTATCACAAATCATGTTGAGCAGTTTTTCATTTTGTGAACTTTCAAGATTTCATTTGGACTCATATAGTATCTTTTTTTGGTGCAATTTTTTTTGAAAGTGTGTTTTTCCATGTACGTTCATTAGTGTAATTTGAATTAGCTCATTATATACTAAAATTTTAGTTCACCTTTATGGCCTATTATGGGAATTTCTAATACACTAGATTAGAAGAGTTTGTTATTTTTGCAAGTTGAACCTATAATTGCACTAAATTATAAAGAGTCATCCTCATAATCTATTTGGGGGTCTAATAATTGAGCTATTTTAGGGGGTATTTATGTATTTTGAACTTCAATATAGTTCCATCCTAGGGGGGCTTCATGCATAAGCTTCTAGTGTTTTTTAAACAATAGGATATCACAATAATTGGATGAGAATGTAATTGCATGATGTGGATTGTGATTACATGTTCATCTTGATGACCAACTTGCATGAGTTGTATTTGGATTCTCTAGTTTCTCTTGGACACATCTTTCTCAAACTTGACATATTTTAATTCACATCTCGGATTGAGAGCCTATGGTTAATGATCCTCAATCTTGCATCTAATTCACATCAAGTCACATCTCAATTTGAGTTTCGTTCATTATGGTTAATGTTCCTGATGTTGGAGTAAATGACCACTAAGAGGGGGGGTGAATCAATGGTCTAATGAGAAACCAAATTTCAAAACTTAACTCACTTGTATTATGCAAAGAAACCCATTGAAAACACTTCAAACATGATATGAAAATACTTGAACAAATATGAACAATCAAGCACAATATGGAAAACCATCAAGAGAAGACAAAAAAAAAGTTTTATGAGTGGAAAACCCTAAAGGGTGAAAAATCACTTTGAAAATAAGTTTCATTAAGCCTCACTGGCTAAAACCTCACTAGTTATAAATTGTATGCCTCACTGGAAAAACAACAAGCCTCATTGGCTACACTTTATGCCTCACTGGCTACTCAATATGCCTCATTGGCTTCTCAATCTACCTCACTGGATTCTCAATCTACCTCACTAGCTTCTCAATATACCTTATTGGAAAACTTACAACACTTCAGAAGAAATAAGAAAAAACTAAAGGGTTACTCTATTTCCATACAATCCACTACTCATGTGATCTATCTATGCATCAACAATTCAACATATAACTCTTCTTGTCTCAGCAAATTCAAACATAATGCACAAATGAACAAGGAACTTTTCAACCCTTGCTCATACCTTGACTATGATATTTAGATAATACAAAATAAAAAGTATATATTTTGTTTAATAGTCAACTTTAGATAGATTTAGATCACAGTCACAAGGATATTTTATCATCCAAGGAACTATTACACACTGTCCAAACAAACCCTTGTATCAATGACCTCAATCAGATCATACTTCTAATCAAAGAAAATCACACTCCTCGGCCCCAGACAACTTACATTGACATTACACAATTTGATCATTGCTATGCAAGTTTACACATTGCTCTTCCTTCCAATCAGACCTTGATTGAAACCTTTCTTGAATAAACAAAAATTACACAAAAATAATTTCTTCTCCTTTTTATTGTTTGATCACAAATATAGTATTGTAGTTTTTATTACTTCCTAATGAAGCCAAATCCACAAACAAAACCCTACTCAATGCCTTAGCATCATCCCTTCACACATTGTTTCCACACTATTTTTCATAGAAAACCATAGTATCAATCTTCTCACTAACCTTTCACCATGTCCTGACATTTATTCCACACTTCCATGTTGGAATTCAAAAATCCTTTCAAACTAGAATGATTATCTTTAGCTTTTGGTGCCATCAAGGTAATCATTGATCTCTTCATATTCAAAAAAATAAAAATCAAAGTTGAACCAAGTGACTGTTACTCTCCCATCAAAGGAAAAACTTAGTAAAGTAGTCGTTATCAGTTTTAAATAAGAGCCTTTGATTCTTCAATACCTGCCAAAATATAATTGAATGATAACCATTGATCATAATTTGAGTGGTATAATATTAGTCCTTAACTTTTCTATAGGTTAAATTGTGATGAAGGGTTGGTTCCCATACATGCTTCAACCCCTTAAATTTTCATGCTTAAATGAATTTCAACCTGATATAGCAATTCACTTTTAAAATATAGCATAAAGTGATTTTTGTATTGCTAGTTTTCACAAAGCATAAACCTAGACTTAGGTTTTAGATATTAGGTTACATCACCAATTTCAAATGATCTTTACAAGTCTCAATGTCACCTTCCAATAAACAATTTCAACTCCCAGTGCCAACTGTGTGAAGTAAACAATGAACAACAATTCTGCATTGTAATGAAGCGACTCTTTGAATGTGCAACAAAGACTTAGGAATGAAAATAAAATGAATAAACAAGCTCCTTTCACTGAATGAAAACTCTTGAAACTGCATGATCAAGCACTATGATAATGAACAAGTTCCTGACACTGCATGATCAAGCACTGTGATACCAAAACATTTCACTTTCCATAAAGTTAGCATCAAACACCTTTTGTATTAACAATAACATCAAGGCTACACTTGCACATCATCACTACCCCTTTGACATCAAATGACAAAGGACTACTTAGCTCTTGACTGAAAGCAAGTGTAGCAAAACATAGCATTGTCAAGGTTGTCAATTCCCCTGTCATTGTGCATTGCCAATAGCATGTTATCATTTGCATACTCACTGACAATAGATGCCTTCACAATATCTCTACAACAAGATGCTCAAGGAAAAAACATCACTTTGATAGAGAGCAACCACTAGATTCCATCATCTACAAACAACCAATCACTCCTTTGCAACAACATCTCTCAAGAAAACGCATCAATGTGTACCAAACCATTGTCACTTTGTATGCCAAACCTATCACAATGAGTAAACTCCATAATAGACAACCATTCATGAATGAGTGATGATAGAACAAGGTATAGACTACCCCTGTGATTAGCTCCTTCTACAACTTATGAATATGCATGTATTGTAAAAGAAACCACCAACAATGCACTTGTCCACTTTTAATCAAAGATAAGACAACTAGATATATCTATGTAACTCATAAAGCACTAATGCCTGCACATTTCTTGAACGAAAAATATTAAATAAAGAAGGAAATTACATGAGCATTTGTAGCAAACTAGTACCAATACCATATGAAGAAACTGCATATTGTTACTAAACAAATCAATACCAGTTCACTTACTTCTTCTTGAAACAGAATCCATAAAACATTGGAAATGCTAAACAAGAATTACCACCAATACTTAAACCAAGGCAACCAAATTGAAACAACCAATCAAGAAAGAGGGATGATAGAACAAAGAGTAGTAGCATTACTGTCTGGGAAAAAAATAGAGAACCTTAATGAGATCTACCAAACCAAGCATTGATATCACAATCATACAACATAAATCATTAGGCAACTAACCAAAAGGCAACACAGGATCACTGTACTGAGTATAATGCAAGGAAAGTAATCCAAATTGAGTGAAGATCACTATCACCCCAAGAAAGAAGATTTTCTCAAAGTACCTGTAAACACTGTAATCATCTGCATTGGCATACATTGAGATGTGATAAAATGACTAGTGTCTAAGCATAAAAGGACTGTGCAAAGCACCATACCACTATTAATTGTGGACTGATAACAACAAATAGTGGATTTGGATATGCAAAGAGAACCATTGTCGAGATACCTTCAATTATACGAAGATACATACAACTAGCTAGGATCATTTTGTTCATTATGCAAGGAAATACAATTGTCATAGAGCATAATAGGAACTACTTCACTGTTCTTGCAATGATTTCAATCTTAACCAAGAAGTATCATGTAAACTCTTTTCCCAATGGCATGTACAGACCATACTCATTTTCAACTATAAAGAACCACCCTCTTGAAAACTAGTACACCATTGTTCTTGCAAACCCTATCCTACCATGAAAAGATCACTATATCATGCCATTGACAAGCTAGCAAGCAAAGATCAAAGAAAGATAAGAATAACCACTATCAAGCAACGATGAATATTTCCCATTTTCAAGTAAAGATTGTCATTTCTCCCCCTTAAGAGAGCCATGTAACCAAAAAGAAAAAAACATAGACTATCAAGATCCCAGTGTTAGCACTGGAAAACAATGTATAAAGTGTATAAATGATACACTATCCAAATTGCAGCATAGGCATACCGCACCATTGTATGACATCATTGTCATAAACCATTCATATAATTAGCAAGGTCATGTACATCATTGTAACCATACCTTGCAAGACAATATACAATATAGTCAAGGAGTAAGCTAGAACTTGTGAACAATCCTTGTAATCACTACCACCATAGTACCATTCCATAGCAAAATAGAGAAAGAGGTATTAGATCCTTACAACATGAAACTCACAAAACAACTGCAAGTAGAGGCACTATACTTCTAAAACCAAAACATCAAGTCACTATCCAAACACATAGTATCATGCATCCAACAAGAACAGCTGCAACAAAAAATCTAAAACAATGCAACCAAAATTGAACATGAACATACAGTCATCACCATCAAAATGGGACTGTTCTCATAGTTTGTCATTGTACTGTCACTTTATCATTGTACTGTCATTTTAGCATTGTACTGTCATATTTAAAAATTTTATTTTCAGTTGAGCCATACATATCACTATTATTACTGATGTCATACCCCTACAAGTACTAGACCTCTACAACAAGATGTTTGCAAGATAAAATTACCAAGCACCTAAATCATTGATACCAATCACTACAGTTATCTATCACTATGGTGTTATTGTCCATTGCCTGATAGAAAAACATAGACCATTGATATTATCAAGCAACTTCCCCTTAGAAGAATGATCTTTAATCAAAAATATTGTTCAAACACCTTGGTAAAAATAGTAACAAGACCTTTATATGCATGATGAATGAAGAACCTTTGACAAGATGATATCATGATTCTATTCATGATGTTCTTGATGCATACATAGTCCTTTGACTAACTTTATGCTCAATTTCCAATGTTTCTTTGTCAAGAGGATAACACACTACTTCTTCCATATTGGGTGAATACCATATAATATCACCAACTATCAAGAAAAAACATCATAACATGAAGATGACATGAACTGATCTTTATGACAAGCACATCCTATAACATTATGACTGATGACTGGAACCTCTGATATGTCAGTCATAAGATTGCTATCTCACACTCATTATTACCTACCATAGATCCTTTTGATTGTTATTTTATGAAGGTATATTCATCATTTTGTGACCTTTAAGGTGGATGACTATCACCATGGCTAATGACTATCATAAAGATTTGGATCTTGAGAACTTAACTCCTCAAATGTCATATAATTTCTTGTGAATTAGAGCTTCAACCTCTACCATGTTGTGTTTTTGAACATTTAACTTTCATCTAGGACTTCTATTATATATTGCAAACTATCATATTAGGTCTGCACTTCCATCTCTTTTAAACTCATCCACTCAACTCTTTTGATCCTTCTCTAATTGTCAAAGTCACCTTATTTTGGACAATCCATTAGGATAATTGTTGACTTCCCTCATAAGAGAACTATCACTATAGA